>JBBYHL010000013.1:449656-468133 GCA_038381835.1 Adansonia madagascariensis
TTGCCTTTCATGTTATGTTTATATCATATGTCAATTTATCTTATATTTTACATAGTTGGTTATTATGATTCAGTTTAAAACTAAATTATGCACTATATATATATATATATATATAAACGCTAATATTATGCATTTTAAAAAGGTTGGCATACATAAGAATTATGAATTGATTTGATATTTATATTTGACCTGCTCAGAAAAAATTATCTATATATCTTTTGCACTACCTATATCTTTAAGTTTTAAGACTGAAGAGATATTTCTTTAAAAGCTTAAAATTCTTTTGTCTTTTCCTTTTATTTTGTTTGATGGTGGGTTAAAACATCTTTTACATTAAATTAAAAAAAAACTATAATATATGATTTTTGAGTCCTTTTGAAATTGTAGAGGAATTCTTTAAATTTTGTATTTTATTTTGGTTATATTATTGAGAGGTTTTTAGTTTTTTGCTAGTTGCAGGTGATTTTATGGATATATTTAATTTTATTTTAGTATTTTAATAGTTGATAGATTGATAAAATTATCTGACAAGATTTAGTGAAAAAATTTAAAAAAAACAAGGACAAAGCATGAGAAGAGTTATTTTTTTTATAGATCAGTAGATTCGTGAAGCAAATAAACAAGAGATACAAAGCTAAAAATAATTTTTTTTCTTTTTTCTCATCATCAGTTTTTCTAGGTCATTTTCTTCTTCATTTTTTTTTTTTTCTTTTTGACTCAACAAGTTCTCAGTAATCTCAACAGATGGTTTACTAGTGATAGCAGCGGCGAAAGTGGCAACGGTAATATCTCGCTCTGACGATATCTCTTCTACAATTACTATTTACAATGTTAAAATATTGTTCCAGAAAATAGATAATAATTGTTTAAATGCAATTAATATATTTTATTTTTTAAAAATTTTAACCAACAATTTTTTGTTTATTTATCGCCAATATTTTATTACATATGTATTTTTATTTGCATACATACTTCATCTTTATCATAATTTTTTATCCTCAATGTGTTTCATATTTCTTTTACTATGATTAAAATTAATAAAATTTATATAAATTAAAAATTAAATAATAAATGTATAATTAATTTATAATTTTTATTAATATTATAATAAAAAAATAATTCTTGCAGTATTGTGCGGATATAATGCTAGTTTTGGGTGAAAACTGAGCCCATGACAGTTGACATCCTGGTTTCTTTTGAAATTCGACCCATCTAATATAGGGTTTGCTTGTTGGGTTTCAATCCAAATAGTAGGATTAAAACCTGTCATATCAGCTTTATAACGATCCAATAGCAAAACGGAATCAAGAGTTCAAGAACTCAAGAGTAACAATAAACAAATAAATTAAAAAAATTAAAAGGCCATTGCCAAATTAGCCTTAGCCAGCCAGACATAGCAAATTGTCTCTAAGCAAACAGAGTCGAGTTTTGGTGGATCAGCGATGCAACAAGGAGATTTCAGCTCCTACTATCAATACCCTCACCTTTCAAATCCTAATCCTAATCCTAATCCTAGTCCTAACACGAATCCGAGTCCAATCCCCACAGAATTTCACCAACCACCCTACGCATCGGCACCACCTTTTACTTCCGGTTACGCCTCCTCCGATTACTCAGTTTATCCCCCCAGTTATCCTCCCTATTGCCAAAATCCTGATCCTGTCCCTCCCACTGCTCCCTCTTATGCTGCTCCACCGTCAGTCACAACCGCTCCACCGCCACCTACGCTAACTTCGCAATCTTCTTTCAGTCATCAACCAATCGCGCCACCATCGGCTACCGCTGCTCCTTCTTTCCCGCCTTATGATTCACATGTTTCCTATCAGCCACCGAGCTCACAGCCACCTTGTTACCAACCTTATGATCATCATCAGACAGCTCCTAGCTATGGCCTTCCTCCGCCAAACACTAACCTCAACCCTAATCCGCCTTACTATTCAGCCCCATATGGTCAAATAGGATCATCGGTATCCTCTGTCTCTCCTGCATATGACAACCTATACGATAATTCGATGAAATTCGATCACAGCAGTGGCAGCTATTTCGATGATAAATTCGGAGGAGGTTATAGCCGGAGCAGATCCGATATGGGATCCGATCTCTATGGTAAGCGATACGATAGCTATTCACGTTTCGGCGATGATGGTGGCTACGGTGACGGGGTTTATGCTTATGAAGGAGGAAAGGTGGAGCCTTATGGGGCACGTGGCACAGCCCCAAAATCGTCGACTTGGGTCCAATTCGATGATTATGGGCGGTCTGTTAATTTCCCTTCTGCGAAGGACTCGTCAGGTGGGTCAGGTTCAGCTTCTGGTAAGATTGTGAGGGCGGTGCCCAAGGCAGAGACCCCGCAAGACGTAAACAGTGGGGTCCAGAAGTTTCGGGTTAAGTTGTTGAGTGAAGGTGGAGGATATGGCCCCATGGATATACTTTGCCAGGTAATTTTTAATTAGAATTGGTAGAAATTGATTTAATTTTGGTTGGAGAGAAAAGTTTCTGACATCTAAGTTCATCTATGTTGAATTATTTGTGGAAATAAGCTGGGTGATTAAATTGCTCTGGAGTTTCTTGTAGTTCTTTCAGATTTTTCAACATTTTAGTTCATTTTACAAGTCTTCTAGTTCTGTATGGTTTATTAACATTCTAGTTCGTATTGATATTAATAATGGGTAATTGTGTTCGCTAGTCCCCTTATATATTCATCCGATACTCTGGACTCATAGTATAGCTTACTTTTCTGGTGTCAGATTGGTTTAGATGGTATTCGTATGCTTGACCCTAGTACCAGTCGAACATTGAGAATATATCCTCTTGAGAACATCACAAGCTGTGAAGTAAGTTGCCCAGTATATTTTTTAATTGTCTTCCTTCCCCCTATGTCTTTCTTTGTAACTTTCTTTCTGTTAATGTTGTGGCATTGAAATAAAAATGTATATTTTCTTCTAACATAGGTCACCGACTCATCTACATTAGCATTCTGGTCCAAGAGCTCTGTTGACATTGAACCAAGACGGATCAGGTTGCAATCAAACAGTTACACTACAAACACCCTTCTGGATATTATAACAGCTGCAACTGTCCAGGTTGGTGTCATGGAGTTGTAATTTTTTTAATATCTTATGAGATTAACTGTTTAATTTGTATGGCTGCATCATTATCATCATTGACTACCATTTTTTTTCCTGTTGGGGGTGCTGGGAGGGGTTGTGGTTTGGCATATTCTCTATCCATACCTATAATGTTTCAATTGTTTAGTTGGAAAAAAATCGTTGCTCTGAGTTGCATACACCATGGAGTTGGTTTTAACATTCTTACTTTGGATGTATTCTGCATAATGGACAAAAGCAGATTTAAAAGAATGAATATAGACTTGGTAATTAATTCGATTATTTGATGAAAGATATACAAACACAAATGTATAAAATAAACTCATCTCCTTTTGGGAGTCAGGAGGAGGAGCATTGTGAATTATCATTGTGCATTGTTTTGTTGTCGCTTAAGAAAAATATAATCTGCAAGAGTAGTTTCTTTTCTCTTAAAACGGCCATTAGGAATTTGACATAAGTGCCTATCAGAAGAGAGCACAACGGCAAGATATTGTAGTACATTTACAGCGCTCAAAATTTTGAAATAATTAGCCTTTAAGTTATGTGAAAGGTACGGAAGATTGTCATGCTGCTGCTATCAGGTGCCCATAGCCTATATAGGCTGTAGGCATATGTGTATTTCTTGTGTTTGAGGCTGAAAATGTTTTCCTGAGACTTTGTCTCAATCCCTAGACATGTATGACTTGATTCTCTTTCATTGATTGTCCTCAGATTGGTACAGGAGAAATGTCTTTGCCTTTGCATGTGTAACTTGGGCGTTTCTTTATGACTGTATTCTTTCACCTTTTGATTGCAGATCAAGGAGATGGGTGGGAGAAGTCGGCCTCCTGAATCTCTAAAGACTACCGAACAGCCTTCTGAAAAGAAGAAAGGGTTTGCTGATTGGATGAACTTCGTAAAGCCTGGCATTGAGGAGAAAGATCATTGGGTAAAAATCAGAGTTCTAAGGAAGAAAATTTTTTGTTTTCTTTTACCTGCAAATTTCTGGTCAAATAAAAACATATTTAAACTGTTCATAATGGGCTTATGTATATATTCTTTTTCTGTTTAGGTACCTGATGAAGCTGTTTCAAAGTGCACTGCATGTGGAACTGATTTCGGGGCTTTTGTGCGCAGGGTATCTCATTCTGTGTTCATGAAAAGGGTTTCCTGCTTGCATTTATTTCTCATTTAAGTTTAATGCTCTTTGTCCTCTTTCTTTTCAGCACCACTGTAGGAACTGTGGGGATATTTTCTGTGACAAGTGCACTCATGGTAGAATCGCTCTAACTGCTGATGAGAATGCTCAACCTGTTAGGGTTTGCGATCGATGCATGGTATGTTTATCAGTTGGTTTCTCACCATCTTCTTTTGTAGCAAAATACATCTTCTGGGGGTTTCTCCTGTTTATGGTTTTCAGAACTTCTTAGGACAACAGTTAGGAATTGGTGTGTGGTAATAGTCAAGGATGACAAGGACATATTTGTATAGGTTGTTTGCTTGCTTTTCTAGAGTGCCATTTAATTTAGAGCCTAACTTTGGGTGACTGACCTATAGAAGAGTCATGAAGTATGAGTAGTATTTGTTCTCTTTTGGTTTAACCATGAAATATTTTCCCCGCCCCTTTAAAGCTTTTCTGTGAAGTAGTTATACAACTCCAATAAGTGGTAGAGGCAA
Source organism: Adansonia madagascariensis (assembly GCA_038381835.1). NCBI lineage: Eukaryota > Viridiplantae > Streptophyta > Magnoliopsida > Malvales > Malvaceae > Adansonia > Adansonia madagascariensis. The sequence goes on from JBBYHL010000013.1 coordinate 454,420, forward strand.
CTGAACTTGATTAGGCAGTTCATGGAAGGGTTGAGGCAAGAAAGAATGGACATATTGTTCATAGTTGTTTGCTGAATGAAGGAAAGAATGTTTATATTATTCATAATCCCCTTCCTTTTCTTTTTTCTTGAGAAAGGAATCGTCTTGTGTTAACTTCCTATTGGTCTTGGTCAATATTATTTAATATTTGTTCTTATTGTTCTGTTATAGGCTGAAGTGACTCAGAGGCTGAGTATTGCTAAGGAAGCAGCAAGTAAACCTGCTGGATTACAGAGTCACGAGGATCTTGCTAGGAAGCTTGAGGTATGCATTCATTTTAAACGTAGTGATTTTAGTGTTGATCATAAATTAATTTTTGAGAATTTGGATGAGTGACTTCCGTGAAGTATCTGATTGTCATGACTTATGACAGGAGGAGATGGAAAAAAATCGCAGAGCATCATCTGGTAATTTCATTTTCCCTGAGTATTGTATCATTATGGTGAAAGAAGTTACTTGCATGTACCTATGTATGTACATCATTATGTTAGTAAAGTAAAATGCAAGAGGTCACATATGTGCTCAGCTTAAAACCATTGCTTGAATAATAGAAGTACATAGGATTAACCCTTATGACCGATATGACCCTTTGAAATGTACAATTAATTTGACCCTTAAATGGTCTTATTTTGCTAGGTTCCAAGTCTGATGGATCTGGTAGGCGGATGAAGGAGGTTGCCTGCCCCACTTGTACCGTTCATTTGCAGGTGTGTAATCCATGGTGCAGCATCGTTCTTGATTGCAAAGCTTACTTTGCAAATGTTGTTGTAGTTTTGTCTGATTTGAGTGAGAATTGTTGCAGGTCCAAGTTCCCAGCTCAGGTTCTGAAACCATTGAATGTGGGGTTTGCCAGCATCCTTTCCTTGTTAGTGCCCATTGATCTTGGGACTTTTATCACCACCCAGGGCTCTTGATTTTTCTTTAATTAATTTCTCGTTGAGCTGATTTCATTCTACTTGTTGAGGTTTTGATTACTATTGTGAATTAGTTTTGTGTATTACCTTTTCTTTGTGCTAAAATATTAAAACCTGGCTGACTGACTTGTCATATTTTCAAGTTTTTTTGTATATCTGAAGTTTTCTTTGAATCTCGAATCGTATCTGTGTATAAAATTTACATATCAGTATATTATAATTAGAATTTTTCCTGTAGCTTGTTCCATTATTATTCTTATTATTTTTGGCTATTTTCCAATATATAATGATCATTTTTAACTTAAAAAAAAAAATAAAAATTCTAAGCTACAAATATAAGTTATTATAAAAATATCATGATTCCAAAAAGAAGAAAAAAAGTTCATCTTGTGATTCATATTTTTATTGTTAAAATTTAATATCATGTTGTAAGGGTTGTTTTTTTTTTTTTTTTCCTTTTAATTTATTTTTAAATATTATAAATATTTATGATCAGAGCATCCCTACCTTTAGGCCATAAAAATTGAAAATGAAGATTTCTGAAGAGAGATATAACTATGTATTATAAAATTAATGTTGTTGTTTAGTTATTTATAGTGATGATTTATGTACAAATGGATGTAGTAATAGGCCATATCTTTCAATTAATGGGAGAATGAAGCCTCGATATGATGAGGCCTAGGTCTGCCATGCTCCGCTTATTTCATTTTAATCATCATTTAATTAATTAGGCTCTCCTTCATAATTCACCAAACAGTTTGACGACCCAAATCATGGAGATAAGCATATGTATACATGTACTAAGTAGGGCTTATTTAAAGGGTTGATGCTACCAAAGTAGAAAAGCATTTCTACGGTTGGGAGATTCCCGCAACTGCTGCTTGCCTGGGTAACAATGCCAGCCGGGGCCCTATCATTACACTTATATCTTAATATATATATATATAGATTCTCTTCAATTACTTGCAAATACATATTTATATATTGAGAATTCCATTAATTCCTAGTGGAAGCAGCTGCAGAATGAATCCCTCTCCCAATAGTGGCAATGTGACTGCTGCTTTGCAGTAATCTCGACAATTGAATCGAACAAATGAACATCCTAATTTGGTTTAGTAATAGCTGTAGCAAGCTTCAGCTGGAGAAACCTATTGTTGCTGAAGTTGAAGATGTCCTATTTCCCAACTCCCTAAAAGTTTAAAAAATAAAAATATAAGGTAAAATATTTGAGAGGTGGCCTGGCACCCACAATGTGGGAAGGGAAACTTTGAAAATGAGAAAGTTTGTATTAAGTTAAGCAACCTCAATGCTAAAAGTAATCTCATTAATCATCAAATGATATGCAAAAACTTAAGTACAAAAGGTTGCCCATTTAGTGCGCTTATATACCTCTCTTACGGTGGTTAGCCTCACTTGCCTTCTTCATCCAACTGATATTTTCCCAATCAATAATTTATTTTATTGTCAAATTAGTATTTTTTATACAAATGACATGCTTGCCTTGGTTGCGTTTGTTTGGTAAACAACCAGAACCCACTCTCAGATTACTATTCATATTTGTATATATAATCTTCAATTGGATCATTATTCTTGTATGATTATTATGTTTGGTTAGCCTAAGTTTTTCCATTTCTGACTGAGAAGGGATTAGCCTTCATGCAAGCAGGGTGAGGGTAGACCACCAACCCTGCGTGAATTAGTAGTAGTAGTAAGAGCCACTTTTCCCCCTTTTGACACCACTTCTTCAATCATCTTCACTTTCCTTTCCTATCCTTGCTTCAAAACAATCTCCCCATCCGTCACAGATTTACTGCCCTAAATTCCTTTTCTGGCTTCACTCCCAGATCAAGTCTTTTAGACTTTAGTATGTAATATATGCTTTAAATTTTGTGTAGTTTGTAAATGCTTATCATTTTGAGCAATTAAGGACTAAAAATAACAAGTGAGTTATACAAAAATAATATATTTTGGGTAGCTTTTGAATAATTGCAGCTTCTTTGTGCTTTCTCCTGATCTTGGATAATTACAATTTTAACATCTAGGTAGTTTATAAGACTGATTAAGTCCTTAAGGAATTAATATATGCTTTTCCTTCTAAATCTAAACATAGAAATTCAAAAAGTGAGTGAAAAGAATGATACTCAGCAACATTTCCTTGATAAGACATTTTTAGTATTAGAAAATAATAGAAAAGAAAAAAGATATTTCTAACGTTGTTCCACTGACAAGTGATGGTAAACCGATCACTTGATTTATAGAAGCTCAGAAAGCGAGCGCACTGATCGACCTCTGATGTCATGGATGCTGAGTAGATTGCTGGAGATTACAATTCGTCTGAGCTTAATTCTAATTCATGGAAAACTTTATCCTCTAGTTTAAAAAATTACATTGTATTACATGAGCAGATATTGCACATGCCACCAGCTTTTTATTAGAACTTTGTTATCTTCCTGCTTGTGACAACAATGTTTCATTGCTTCCATGCTTGTGTTTTACGAAGCAACCTTTCTTTAACTACTTCAATTGCTTCACATTTTGTCTTACCCAACAAGGATGCTATGTCTACGACTAAGCTCCTAGACAATCGGATGCTCCTTTTTATCCTCAGGAGGGTGCCATTTCCTACCTAGTCTATTCAGGTATTACTACTGAAAATAATGTTAGATTTGCTCAACTTCACCATCTGACTAGAGGCTTGACAATATTTCTGGATTACCGATCGAGGACATTGCTTCACAATTTCCAAGTTGGTTCAATTTGGGTTAGATTTGAAAGATTTTTTTTCTTTTTAAAGTTCAAGTTAGTCAAGCTTGAATAGGATTACTATTTAACAAATAAAAGTATATTGATTTAAATTTAATTATAAAAATATATAAATATTCATATAAAATTATTTTTAATAGTAGTTTTGGATAAACAATTTTTTTTTGTTAAACAAACTTGATCCAATCAGAGTTGATTTATAAAATGAACGCGAATTAAGCAAGTTAATGAAGAAAACTTTATATATATATATATATATATATATATGAAAGATCATAACTTGAAAAAAAATTGTAGATGTTTAGATTCGATTTTAGATCCATTGAAGGTCATATTTCATGATGGCAAAAAAAAAAAAAAAGTGTCACATTTCCAATAATATACGAAATTAAATCCCCATAAACAGTTTTAATATTTGTAAAAACATAGTACATGATAATTTTGCCAGTGCTTTACGAAAGAAGAATTTCCAACTTTCTTTTGTAACAAGTAGCTATCTATATCATAATCATGCGTGAGATTTTAATGAAATCCTCTTATTTTGCATCTATAAATAAGTAGACATAGATTAGTGCGAAGACAAAGCATCTCCTTCGTTTCGATTCTTACCTTTTTTTCTTTCATTTCACCTAATTAATAGAACAGCAGGATCTTATACATGTCTTGGTCGATCATGGAACTGACTATCTTATCTTCTTCTTCTCCCTCTGGCTTTTCGGTGCCTCATCTTCTGGTTTATGCGCTTTTAATAAGCAGCGTAAAGGCTTTGGTAAAGCTACCGCCAAATGAAACAGTTCCTGCTGTCATCGTCTTCGGGGATTCGATTGTTGATGCCGGCAACAACAACGGTATCCAGACTCTGGTTAGGTGCAACTTCCTCCCCTATGGCCAAGATTTTGATGGGGGAGTTCCTACGGGAAGATTTTGCAACGGAAAAATTCCATCTGATTTAATAGGTAGTCATTTTTTATATATATTAAATATTTATACTTTTTCTCTCTGCACTGTTTCATCGTCTTGTTTAAGTTTGAAAGCTATCTTTAATTCTTTTTTTATCTAAGAGAAAATCAAACTGATATCCTAAAAGCACTATTTAAAATTAATTAATACACTATTTATAATACAATTAAGTTAAATGCAATGTTAATAATTTTATTCAATATTTATATGCTTTTGAAAGAAGATATTGTTATATATAATAAACTGACATTAATTCTCAACCCTCGACTCTGCTGCAAAATGCAGATTCATGCATATAATTTAGATATGAAGGAAAATTAAAGAAACAAAGTAATGTTTAAGCTCGCACATCAGTCAGAGTTAGATGACAATTAGCCAACTAATTACCAAATTTAAAGTCATTCCCCCCTCCACCAAAAAAAAGGGAAAACTTTCGCACAAAGCAGCATCCCATAGGAAATGGCCGTTGAATTGTTCAAGTAATGCCATTTGTTCTTGATTATCAATTTATTTTTTCCTTTATTTTCTCTAATTGTTATAAAGTATGCATACGTTAAAAATGGCAATAATTTGACTCAATGTATAGATTTTTTTTTTATTGCCTTTTTCATTTTTTATACAGTATGTTAATGCAACGGAACTATCACTACGTTGGTAGTTAATTTAGAGAAAGAAAATAGCCTTTGTAAAGAGTAAAAAGTCAGCAGATATGAGATAATTAGGTCAGACCTACTTTCTTGTATTTATGGACTCCGTTATATATTGGATTTAGCTAAAAATAGAAATGGCCTCAAAATCTAAATTCCCCCAAATTGTTGGTCCCCATTGACCAATAGAATCAGATTAAGTAATATAAGCTATAAATCCCCGTCTCCTTCAATTGGATATTAACGTAATTAATTTTGCTATAGTAGTTAGCATCTAAAACATTACTTTTTAACTACTAATGCTGGAGGAAAAATGTTTTTACTTGTAACTCACGCCTTCTCTTATTGTAATTAGTTATGGCAACTCTCAAATAATTTGCTTTTTGAATTCAACAGCAATTATTAAAAATTTCACCCCTCTGGCTTTGCATTTCCTATTAAATTAATTTCCATTATTTAATTAAACTTTTGAATCTCCGATAGTTGTTTTTTGTATCGGGAAAAAGAGTTAAAATTCGAACTCTGTACTAATCAGATATCATTTCTAAGAATGACTCTATAAACTAATTGGGTTAAGCTCTAAATTGAGTTTTTCATTTATATTTTATAGATTCATCAATCCTTTTATTTATTATTTTTTTTTTTTGTAAAATTCATTTCAGCTGAAGAATTGGGAATAAAAGATATAGTGCCAGCATATCTGGATCCAACATTGAAACCCCAAGATCTCATAACAGGAGTAACCTTTGCTTCTGGTGGCACTGGATATGATCCTTTGACTTCCAAACTTGCGGTACATAACTTCTTCTTCTTCTTTACCTTATTTAAATGTGAAGCCCTTACTTTTTCTTTTGCTTATGAATGCTGTTTCAACCTTTGTCCGAAATACCAGTCCGTTATACCGTTATCAGAGCAATTAGATCACTTCAAAGAATACATAGGGAAGCTGAAAGCTGATGTCGGAGAAGAAAGAACCAACTTCATCTTAGCCAGAAGTGTGTTTCTAGTTGTAGCCGGCAGCGATGACATTGCCAACACATATTTCATTCTTCGTGCGAGGAAATTGCAGTACGATGTTGATTCTTACACGGATTTAATGGTTAACTCGGCATCTAACTTTTTTAAGGTAATTTTTTCAAGTCTTCAATAATAATAATAATAATAATAATAATGATGCATGCCGCATTTATTACAACTTGAATTAGTATTTTAATTTATTGAATTTCATGAATTAATTAATGTTTGAATTAAAGGAACTATATGGTTTGGGAGCACGAAGAATTGGGGTGTTTAGTGCACCACCAATCGGGTGTGTGCCATCGCAAAGAAGTATAGCAGGAGGAAGTGGAAGGGAATGTGCAGACGATTACAATGTAGCAGCTAAATTATTCAACAAAAAGCTAAATGCCGTGTTGGATTCCCTTCAAACAGGGATGCCCTATGGGAAATTTGTGTATATAGATGTTTATAATCCTCTGCTTGATCTCATCGAAAACCCTCAAAAATATGGTATACTAAGACCTTTTCTTTGATTTAAAGAAGGAAATTGAATTGTTCTTTTACTAAAGTACTTAAAAAGCTTAAAAATTTTGGTGTTTTTTCAGGGTTTGACGTTGCAGACAAAGGTTGCTGTGGCTCTGGGAACATAGAGGTGGCAGTGTTGTGCAATAAAATGACTCAATCAACGTGTGCAAATGTCTCTAAATATGTATTTTGGGACAGTTATCATCCAACGGAGATGACATACAGAGCCCTGGTTGGCCCACTTGCTCAGAAATATGTGAGCAAATTCTTCTGAGCCGACATCTCCATCAAATTAAGAGAACAAATTGAGAGCTCTCCGTTTCTCTCAATTTTATCCTCCCATAAAATAATAGTCTACTCTTTGAGCTTTGTAATCGTATATTGGCTACAACTTTATTCATGTCTAATTAATTTTAAGTTATTACTCGTGTGATTTTCAGTTTATACATTGAGAAAATCTTTATTTATCATTCCCTCTATGCAATGTTCTAGATTGTGCAACTCTTTCCCCTTAATTCGCATTTCCATTTTGATCCAGAGGACGAGCATAAATTATAATCAAGCTAGGTAAGTACCGTTCATATTTATGTATGCGTAAATGTTGAATTTTCAAGGTTTTATTTAAAAAAAAAAGTGGTTTCTAGCTCTTTACGTTATTAATATGAAGTTAATGTTAGGGTTTAATTATTCTCTGTCTCCTTGCATCCTACTAAGAATTCAATTCAAAACATATTTTAAATTAATATTTTTATAATTTATAATTAATTTTAAATAATTTTTTATTATTAAAAAAAAATTCAAGTAAGACCAATCTGAATGTAAAAAGAAAAACATCTATCTTCAAAAAAAAAAAAAAAAAAAAACTATCTAAAAGGCCGGCCTAATTCATTTAGTAGGACCTAATCAAGCATTATATTTGAAGTCTAAACGACAAGCATCCTATCCAGTAAAGAACACACAGACGAAAGAAAGAAATTAATCGGAACAAAGGGTTAAGACTGCAGGGAATGGGAAAGCCTAAGAAAAATAACAACATTGGGAAAAAAATGCATGCAATGTCGGACGAATGACAACTAAACCAATAATTAGAAAAATAATCGAAAAAGAAAGAGAACTATAATGGACCTACATAAATAGTTAAATAAAAACAAAAGAAAGAGAACTATAATGGACCTACATAAATAGTTAAATAAAAACATTCTCACCTTCTCTGCCATGTGAAAAGGACTTGGATGGAATGCCATCATCGCCAAAATTATATATAAAAAAAAAACGCAGTTTGTCCATAGAAATAGCAAAACTATACAAACCAAACAGCCTCATAATCCCCAGTTAAGCCTAACTTCTGTTTATCTCACTTTCTTCTCTTTGCCTATCTTTCCAAGATAAATTTATGTATCTTTCTTATTGTTTGCTCTAAATGCCTCATCAAAAACACCGCAAAACTGAGTAAAGATGATGGCAAAAATAAAAAAGCAAAAGGTGTCCCATCCCTTTCCGAAACAGCAGCATCCACTCCTCTTTATCAAAATTATAAGCACACCATCCTCACTGGATTATGCTTCTGTGGTGGCATAGATAGATCAATTTTGGTCCAAACATGTTCCTTCAGAGCCTTCCCCCTTGGGGAGTTGAGTGCAGCCAATCAGCTCGGACGGAGGTCTTTCTGAAGTGTCGTTCACATTACCTGCCTCACTTGGGTTAGTGGACTCTTCCTTTACTGAGATCTGCTGCAAAGTATTTGCCAGCATATCTGAATTTGATCCACCTGGAGATAGTAATCCCGACTCTGTGTTAACCCGAGAAGGTATCCATTTCATCCACTCATTACGCCTCCTCACCCTGTCATCCTGCAGATAGCTCAAGCACAGTTAAACCAACCCGGAAAACACCATGAGTTTGGCAAATTGTTGCCAGTTTCTTGGACTCAATCCCACTACCTCTAATAGACTGAAAGATTGTACAAGGATTTCCAATTGACAAGTATAGCAGATATCTAGGATTAGTTAGGCATTTCCCTTTTTGCTTAAATAATAATTGCAATGCTGAATATACCTGTACTTCCACAACAATTGAACTCCGCAAGGAATCCAAAATCAGCTGAATGTTGCTTGTTAAACTCTTAACCTGAATAATCAACATAGAGCAAACTTGAACTAGAAAATGTTTTAAAAAGTTGAAGAACCATCAGACAGATTGTGGAACAAACATAAATATCAACAACACATCAATCATTAGTATGTATGAATATCAGACAATCAAGAAACCAGAATACAAGAATAAGAGATATAGTTATTTAGACATACAAAGCATTGTAATGCTTCCCATGAAGTAACAGTGAGATAAATGAATCAGTCAAAAAATTGATAATTTAGGCTAAAAGAATCCTTTCCATCAATGACCATTTCAACGATAGTCTTCTTCTGTTTTTTTTTTCCCCCTCTTTTGGATAAACTAAAAATATCCAATCACACAAGCAGATCATAAAGCATAAAATTCTACTGCTCGGAAGGTGATAGAGAACAGAATAGATGGATTCCAAATTATCTAAAATTAGTGTACATATGACTAAACTATACCCCCACTAAATCCTTGGCATTAACCTTCTCATCAAGCTGCCAAAAAGACAAAGGAGAGAAATGAAAACAATGGGATAAAATAGTCGATCCGAAAATTTTCGCTAGATATTCTGAAAGGAAAATGCAGGATCAAATCAAGTGTCAGAATCACTAAACCAATGAACAAAAACAGAATCTTATTGTAGACCAGCTACCGCATACAACAATCAGGTCTTGATAGCAAAACTATATTAAGTACAAACAAGTCAGAGTGAGAAGATTGTCTACGCAAAGTCATGATGAATGATGCAGCAAAAGGCATGTGCCACACTGTGACTGCTAGAAAGTCCCTGACACAAATTAGTCCAAATTATCACGCACAAGAAATCTATACGTTAGAATACTACCATTACAAAGTTTATCTAAAATTCACTCGAATGGATTACAAGAGATGCTACTCTACCTGAACACAGCCATATGAATATCCTCTCAAACCAACATTATAAAGAACCCACATTTAATTACCCAATGTTTTAAAATTGTTGTCTAGAATTTATCATGTGCAACGTCAGGCTGGTATTACTTCTCCATATCATTAACATATAAATATCTCTCTCCTTATATGCTTTAAGGCAAGTTGTGCTCCAAGAGAGAGATATAGCTAGTTCCTATAAATCCAATGCCAAAACAAAGAGTTGATATCTAATAGATGCCACATCAAAGCAGCACAGGGGTTATCATTTGGCAAAGGAGAAAACAAGGACAACCAGTAGGAGGGATCCACAGTTGATACTCCCATATTGCCAAAAAGGAAATTTAACCACTAATGAGAGAGGGAAAAAGAGACGTTGAAAGAGTTCAATTGAGTACAAATGACTTGCTCAAAGGGTGTTTAAATAAAAGAGAAGAAATTATTAACTGTTTATTATTATGTATTTGTCCGATACATTTCAGCAATATATCTATCTCGATGCCCAAACTTTTCAACATAAAGCTTTATATGGCTTCATTTACCAACTTAAAACCCTACTTCTCCAAATTATAAGCATCTCTCCATCTTCAGCAGACCATACAAAGCTCTATAACATAAAGACTCTTTCACGTCTGTGCAATTAAGAGTCTTTTCAGTTATAAAGTCCAGCAACCAGTAAGCCTTGAACACTGGTGGGCAGTGACAACAGTGATAAATTAAGCTAGCCTCCAAGAAAGAATGCCAAACTATAAGGACTCAACACAAAGTGACATCAGAATAAAGGGCCAAAAGACTATTGCAATATTTGATCTTAACAGACAGGTTTTGTTCTTGGCCCATGAATCAAGAAGAATCAAATTAAAAGAGACTGGTTACTAAGGATGAAAACCGAAGAATAAACATACACTTCAAAGCAAGGATTAGCAAAACTAATTAACTATAACCACGGTAAAAATCCAGCTAGGTCTAGAAAAAGGATCATCACTCTGTAAACTTGACTCCAATATTTTTGTCATGGTTGCCTCATTTGCAATGACCTTTTAGCTTGCTTGCATTTCATGTCGGAAAAGAGCATGCAAAAATCATGTGAAGAAAATGGAATCAATCAAATCACAAATAACTTACTCGAGGAAATCCTGCTATTAAAGATATGGCTACCCAGCCCTGATGATCCATGTTAGACTTCAAAAACTCATCTTTTACCAAATTATCATCACTACATAAAAAAGGAAAGACCATTAATTCAAAGGCAGTTTACTGTTGGAGAATTTAAAAAAATAAGCTGCCAGAGAAAACAGAATGCCACCAAAAATCAGTTGACAACATGAATTTACCTGAAATAATATTCTATTTGACGTAATAACAAAGCATGCACAGGAGATTCCAGAACATTCATAATCATTGCAGGAGGTGGGGCAGGGGTAAACATCGGCATGCCCCTAAATGGCTCCATGGGCATTGTAGTAAAATATATCAACTCTGAAGAGCAGAGAAAAATTACTTCCACACCCACATAACAGAAAGAACCAAGATCTTAAATCGGAACATACCAGAATATCCTATGGGACTCATATATGGCCTCACAGGCTGTGGAGGAACAAAAGTATGAGCACTGGGTGGTGAAGGCCTTGGAAAGCTCCTTGAGGGACCTCCCTGATGTTGCGTATGACCATCTCTAGCACTCCCATAATTTCGACGGTCCTGATCACGCCTGCCCCCAAAGTTGTTATTATAGCCGTCTCCACGTGGTCCATAGTAGCCTCCCCTCCGAGAAGAACGCCGGTGATCATTGTGTGATTGAGATGCAAACCCTCCCGCTGGTCTTGTGTCCCAATTACTGCCTCTGTATTGATGGTCTCTGATAGAAGGATCCGGCATTGCTGGAACAAAATTACCATAACTATTCGGGGGCATTTGCATCACAGGAAATGGCGGTGGTGGTGGTGGCGGAGTTGGGTGTTGATGTGAAAAGCCACTCTGAGGATGCCCACTAGCAGAGCTATTGCCTCCACCTCCACCATTGCCACCACGCTTGGAAGACCTTTGCTTACCCGACATTGTACGGTTTGGTGTTGAATTGGAGTTAGCATTACTAGTACCTTGCTTCTGAGTTGATTGGGGTATTACTGGTCCCTGTTATAACCAGAAAAATACGACCAGCTTTTTTTATATATTAATGACTAAAAAAACGAAATTATTCTATATTTTCCTTTGCTATTCAACAATTTTGTTTTATTCAGATTATAAATTAATGAGGGAAAAATAAAATGCATAAGAAGAAACCTGAGAAGTAGAAAGCAATCCCTCAGGAACAGTCTTGGAAGGAGAGTCAGCTAATGATTTGGGGGAAACCCTAGCGGATTCAGATAAAGCAGGCCAAGACGCAGCTCCCATTACGGGGCCCACCTCAACGACGCCATTTGAAGGCTTGTTCCAAGCCGGCTTCTTGGACCGAGAGGCCGCATTGATGTTGCTATTGGAATCAGAGCCACCGTCGGCGGCCAAAGGAATATCCGGAGGCGGGGGCGAGGAGGAGGAGGCTGATTCCGGAGGGAAGCAACCGGAAAAAGTTGTTTGCTCCGGTAGGGAAGCGAGGGGGGTTGAGGTGATCGATGATGGTGAAGAAGGGGAATGATGAACGGCTGAGATTGATTCTGAGTCACCTCGAACAACTTGGGCCCAGGGAGAAGGCAAATTTTTGCGGCGGAAATGAGGGCTGTTGAGACCGTCGCGTGGAGAAGAAGAATCAGCCGTCATAGCCGTTCGAAACTAGGGTTTTTGGACTTCAAATCAAAATCGTATTAGAAAATAAGAAAAACCGATGTCTATAACCCAGCACATTAATATTTTAATCGGTTAAACAAAAATCCTTGTTTAATTAACCTTGAAAAAAAAATAACAACGATGGATTAAAAGAGAAAGAGACAGCATTTAGGGTTTGTTTGGGGAGAATGTACGAATTTGATGGGAGAAGGCGAGAGATCTAACACGTGAAACGTAAGACTGAACCGCCAAAAAACCAAGGAACCGAAGAAGGCCTGCACTTAAGGTTTCTTCCCTTCTTTCGTTCTCCCAATTTTATTTATTTATTATCAATAATAATTTGTATCTTTATTTTCTTTTGGGCTTTGTTTTTGTTATGGATGGATGCTCTTAAACAAATAACCAAAGCAACCCACGACTAGAATATATGTGATTTCTTTTTGACCCAAAGAAAAAAGAAAAAAAGCAACCCACATCATCTCCTAAAGCACTCGTTTTGAGTCCAATTACAATGGGACAGAGAATAGAAAAATTTCGCGAGCATGTTAGTAAATAACATGTAATTAATAAAGTATATTTAAAAATAAAAAATTATTTTATAAATTATTATTAGATTTATTTAATTTTAGGAGTAGTGTTAATGCAATGATATATATCTTTTAATTATAATGAAAAAATTAATAAAAATAAAGTAGGGTAAATGGTAAACTCTTATTTCGTTTGTGAAATTAAAAAATTTTTACTATTAATATCTCAAATATTAATTTTTTGACAAACAAATAAATAAAATATATATCACTTTATTAACTTTTATATTTTTTTTATTTTACTATTAGTGTATAGAATAATTATCCCTTATATTATATCTTACTTATTATAAAACTTATTGGTTATTGATATGAGTTAGGTGAAAATTTGACCTAAAATTTAGAATAAAATCATAACAATTTTTTTTAAAAAAATTAATGTCCTAACCCCCGCGAGAAGTAGCACAACGCCAAAGCTGGCCTTAAGTCTTGGGTTTGAGAGTTGTTGAGATTATATCCTAAAGTGTCTTAGTCAACGGCATCCTGA
>JBBYHL010000013.1:468233-491570 GCA_038381835.1 Adansonia madagascariensis
ATTTAATTAAATTATTAAAAGAATATTAAAATAAAATTCATTATTAAAGTTTTTGATTTATAAAAAATTATTTAATTGTAATTTCTTCATATTTATTTTTAGTATTAAATTCGGGTTCGGGTTCGGGTTCAGGTCGGGCTCGAGTTTCATTTTTTTCAGGTTCGGGTCATTTTGGGTTCGAGCCATTCGGGTTCAGGTTCGAGCCATTGACTTTTTGATCAAATTAGGTTTAAACTCAAATTTTTTCAAGTGAGTTTTCGGATTCGGGCTCATTTTGCCACCTCTAAGTAAGATATACCTAGAGAGACCAGCTGAAAATCATTCTCTTCAATTTAGCCATTGGTGAATGGCAATTAACAGAAAACACATATTACATGGCACGAAAGTATCTGCAATGCTGAACTGCTCAAAGTTGCTCGAATAATCAGGATATTTAAATATTACCATATACAAAAAGGATATATTAGCAGGGATTTCACAGATATTTGACCAAATTGATATGATGAAACAAATTTTTAGCAAACCTGAACCATTACAGGATTTGGCCACGAAGGAGAGATATAAACTGCGGGTCCAGCATTGACTGAAGATTCTGCCTGTGAATTGCATGAAACATTTTAGTGACATGTTATTGTTCAGAAAAAACAGAGACTAAAGATACAAGAGATTATAGGATAATACAGGAGAATGCCCCATACGCAGTGTCAATCTGGTTCGACCAAGCTCTAAAAGAAGGGCGCCTCACTGATTCTGTTTGAATTTGCCCCCTCACTGCAGGATCAGAAGAATCCCTCTCTTGCTCTAAACGTCCTGCAATATGCTACAAAAATAGAGCAAATTAAAGAGACAGAGAATCAGATAATAGAATTTTTTAAAAAAATATTTCTGATATATATATATATATATGTTTTAATTCACAGAATGAGTGCACGTGTTTATGGTATACTCAAACGACCATTTAACGTGAATAATAATAATAATAATAATAATGTTAAGAAAATCGTGTCATTATATGGGTCAATACTGCAGTAAAACTTATTTGTATAATATTTCTATAATGAATTTGATATGGATGTTTTCTCGTTTCAGTTTAGTGTTTTTGGAAGTTGAATTTCAATATTTCATATAATATTTTTTTTTTGGAGTGCTTGCAATTTTGTTAGTTTAATTATCAATTTATTATTATTATTATTATTATTATTATTTTTAGTTAGCTATTTTAGGGTTGATATTGGTAAACTTTCGTTAAAAAAATCATTAGCATTTTCAAGTCTAAAAAAACAATAAAAAAATAAAAAAATAAAAGAGAGAAACTCAGAAGGGAGAGAGGGTCTACGCAACGAACCAATGCCTAGTTGAATCAACATCGATGCTTTCCCTTCCCTTTCTTCTACCTCCAGTTCTATCTGTTCCTCTGCTAATTCTCATTTTTAATCATTTTTTAGCTCGAAAACCAATTAAATCATAAAGCTGAAAGGCAGAGAAAGGAAAAGACAAGCGATGATAACGCGATCGAATTTAGCAGAGCAGTTGAGAGAGTATCAGCTTCGGTCTAAGCACGATTGGGCCTCCGTTTCGTTTTTTTCATCGACGTCTAATCTCAAATCTTACAGGTGAACCCAATTCCATTATTTGCTTTTTCGGCATTTTATTTTTTAAAATATTTGTTCCGAATATAATATGAGGTTGAAAACGTAGGGTTTTTTTTTTTTTTCTGGTTTTGATACGACAACAAGGTATTCATGATTAACGAGCTGGTTATGAAATGTTCTTCATTTGAGCTTCGATCGAAGCGGTACAGATTTACCAAAATAAGCTAGCTTTTATAGAATAATGAGCTAGAAGGATTAGCTGTAGCTTCTCAAGTATGATATTTTTGAATTTCCTTTGAAAATTTCGTTTCTTTATTGATATTATTTTCTCAATTCATTGGTATGTGTATTAATAACGGGGAAAAAAAGGCTTGAAAGATTCTCGTAGTCATTAAATTATCGATTTGAAAATATATTGAAAATATAGGTTGTTGAAGAAAGCGAAATTGACTCTGGGAGTTTTATTAACTGCTATTGAGTCCTTCTGATGAGCATTATTAGGCCTCAAAAAAAAAAAAAAAAAAGAAAGAAAATGGATGTTTGAAATTTTTGGTTCATCCTAATTTTTATCTGAACTAGATTTAACTGCTGAAAGAGGCCTGCCGCGGGGGATGGGGGCAGATTTAAAATTCCTCCAGCGGACGTTTCGTGTAGTTGATTTGTGGGGGTTTGTGGTAGAGCCTAGAGATGAGTATGGCTTTGGTTAATGCTTACCAACATTTTAACCTTAATTCGATAATACTTGTTATTCTGCTATCACCTTGCTAACCCTTTCTTTTTTCAATCATATGGTTATGTATATTTTATATTTTCAATTGACTGAACTGGGTGGTTGATGTGCAAACTAACTGTATAATGGTAGGAGTATACTATATATGTGTGTGCTTAGATCTTGCCATTCACTCAGCTGTTGTTATGATTGTGTATCATGTGTATCTCAAGGTTTTCCCAGAGCTTTTATGAAGCATCTGTAAGAGCGGAATGCTTGTCGATCCGCTGGGAATTGGTGCTTTACGTATTGTTTGGATGTGCTCAGATTATTGGGCTTAGGTTAGGAGTCTTTGTCATTCAGATGCTAGTTCAGATTGAGAAGTTTAAGTGCCAGAAGTTGAAAATTAATAATCTATTGGCGTTTTGAGATTTTTGGGTTACTTACGCATGGAAAATTCACAGCTTTGTTTTGTTTGTACTTTGTCCTAGTTCCAACAAGTTTTGACATGTTTGTAAGGTTATGATTTAGATTAATAAATTATATGGGGCTGGAGATTCCACCCTTTTGTGGGAAAAGATAGATTGGAGAACATGACATCTAGAACAACTGTATTTTTATTTGGATCTGCTTATTTCGTCTTCGTTATGCTATTTGTTTTCTCTGTCTCAGCATAAGACCAATTCTAATAGTTGTGTTTTCTTTACCGTTTTGTGGGTATAGGGTGGATGTTGTGGTTTTTGTTATATGGGAACTCGTCATTTTAGCTTTCCTGGTTTTCTCGGCTGTTTCTTTATATTTTAGGCATATGCAACTTGCCTTTATCCTACTATGCATCACAATGCTATTGCTTCTCTGCATGAAGATCACAAAGCAAGTGAGGTTGGCTAGGAAAAAGAAAAGACGAATGCTTCTTCCATTATCTATTTAGAACTACATGAAGCTGGAATTGGTTTAAAAAGGGACCAAACTTTGTGGTGCGATTTGACATTTATTGATCATTGCATTAGGACCACCCATGCTCTGCTCTATTGAAATATGTAATTGTGCCTGAAGCAGGCTGATGAAGGAATATGATTTGATATGATCACCTCAAAACTCGGTGAACCATGGCGAGCCTAATAATTTGAGATTGAAAGTTGGGATGTTCTAGATGAACTTAGAGCAGTTAGTTTTAAGCTATAGTTTCGTTCTCACTACCTTTGTTCTTTATTCAAGGCTCTGAGAAATTATATTGTAATTCTAATCCAAGTGGGAATGTAGTGAACGATATTTGCTTTCTTTTCTAATTTGTTTGACATGGTTGTAGTTAAATACATCAGAGGATAGAAGCGGACGCAGTCAGTGATCGACAACATTTTTGGTTTTATTATGTATCCACACGTTTGATTTGCAACAAATCAAATACTTCACAGGGTTTCAAAGTTTCCTTGTTTATAGAAGAGTTAAATTCTTGCAAAATTTGGCTTATTTGGTCTCACTATAGATTTTCACAAATCAAGTAGAGACAAAATTATGCTGTAAAGTTACGGCAAACAGGGCAAAGGGATTTATAAGATCGTTCAAAGAAGTTGCTGCAAATGTTTGATGTCGTTGCATAGGCCTCACTTTGTGGGCATTCGGTTTAGGTGATCGAAGGCATTTTGGTTAGTTTTGATGTACAAGATGCATGATGATGCAACCATTGCTTTGCTCATCGGGGTTTAAAGAGGTGAATTTCAATTTTCTTAGTCGCTTTAAGGACCATACCTAATTCTCCTAATGCATTGTCTAGTTGAAGCACAAATATGGACAAAGTTTCCGAGAATCCTTGATTATTTTATCACCCACTTGAGACGGAGATAGGCCAGCCAAGGAGCTGGTAATGCAATGACGTGTACCACATTAATTTGTACCTAATCTTTTGTCCTTATTTATAACTTTAATTGGCTAGTTCCAAATTAACATAATAAAATCATAGCTCTTATTTTCTTAGTGCAATTCTGATAAACTCGCAAAGAGATTCCATTACAGCATTAAAAAAAAAAAAAAGAAAACTGGCTATAAACTGAAGCAAACAGAAGCATCATACAACCGTTCTTTGATTATGTTCAGAGGCAACCCTAAACCAAAACCGTTCAAAGTTTGGAGGTTGCGAGCTTTATTAGATCCTTCCTAAGAATCTTTCCAGATGGATTTTTTGGTATTGAAGCCACGAATGCTACTTTCCGGATTCTTTTGTACGGAGCAACCTGTTAATTTAGCAGCATAATGTCATGCAGCGGCTGAAATTTTTGTAAATTAAGGCATCTAATAACTAATTCTGGATAGTGAACTATTGCGTTCTCTGGTTAATAATTCATACATACCTGCTTAGTCACGAAATCCATGACTCCAGTCTCTGATAAGTTGCTTCCGGGTTTTCTTACCACATATGCCATTGGAAACTGCCCAACCTCCTTATCAGGAAACCTGAGACACAAGGATAAAGGAGTAAAATTGTGCACATACCTTTGGAAGAAGGGGGGAAAAAAAGAAAAGATTAAATAAACATGATTATCTTTTGGATGTGTCAACATAGTTTAGATATATATTGCTCCAGCCAAGAAAATAATAGGAAAACGCAAGGCATCTCAGCACAATAACCAGAATTGCAAGTCATACATATCAATGAAGAGGAAAACTTACGGAATAACCGCAGCATCTAAAATTTCAGGGTGGGAAAGGAGCAGTGCCTCAAGCTCTGCAGGAGGAACCTGCCAAATCACCACAAAACTATGAGATTTTGTTTATAATTAAGATGTGATTTTAATAAGAATATATACATAAACAAATGTTTAAAAACCATTCATTATTTTGCTTGATAGTTTCGTCGTTGATACTAAATGATCAAAGTACAAAGTAAAGCCAATTTGGGTTGGGAAGTGGGGTTTCATTCACCTGATATCCCTTGTACTTAATCAGCTCCTTCAACCTGTCAACAATAAAAATGAAGCCATCATCGTCAATATAGCATAAATCTCCAGTCCTCAGCCATCCCTCTGAATCAAGAGTTGATGTCGTTGCTTCTGGATTACTGAAATAACCTACAGTAGCAGGTCATTAATTAAGCATAAAAAAAAAGTAAATATAATCAGAGAATATCAACAAGTGGAATAGAGTGAAATATCATCTATTTCATGCTCTTACATATCCGCTGTCAGTCACTTTAATAATAGCCAATTAATTTTGCAAAATTTTAGGCACATGCTCTCAACTCTCGAGAGAGAAATAGACTATTCATACAGCCAATAGTATTAGTATTTACTGTCAAACTTGTATAACAGTTATTGCCAGTGATAACAGAGAGTGAGAGAGAGTTCTGCCCCAGTAAAAATGGATGGGCACATTGTGGATCCATAAAAGAATAATATCGTGTTAAAGAATAAAAGACTACAACCATGTAATTTGTGGTGGGGGCAAAATGAAATTCAAAACCACTTCGTTAAGCTAGCATGTCTAAGCTAGCTAGGTTTCTTAAAATACCGTCACCATTAATTCAGTCGCCAACCTTGAGAAAAAACAATATAATCCAAGAACAGAGAAAACATCTGCATTCAACATGCCAACGTATATAAACAAATGACCAAAAGACTTGTTATCCATTTTTCTAATGCTAACTGATCAGATTCCAATAATATACTATTATACACATCAAGCAACCCCCCGCCCCCCACCCCGCCCCGCCGAAAAAAAGCGCCAGAACAAGGAAAAAGCGAAACGGACACTTTCCTTTATTTTTTTACTACCATTAAAGGACAATTAGTATCATACCTTTCATAACGGAGGGACCCCTAAGCCAGAGCTCACCCGTCTGATTCACTGTCAAAGCCTTCCCACTATCCGGGTCCACAATCTTAGCCTCCATGCTCGGCGACAACATCCCTGCCGTACCATACCTCCGGCTCTCCTCCAACGAGTCCGTTGACGCACCAATCCCTGTTGACTCTGTCAAACCGTACCCCTGAAGAATTTTTACATTCGGATACTTCTCCAGGAACCCCTCAATCACCTCTTTACTCAGCGGAGCCCCACCTGACAACGCCGAATGCAACGAACTCAAATCATACTTTTTCCGTATCTGATCCGCCGCGTTTACCATTGCCACAAGTATCGGAGGCACGAGAGGGAGATAGGTGGCCTGATACTTCTCGATCGTTGATAGCATGTCGTGCATCTCGAACTTTGATAAAACTATGACCGTAGATCCGGACGCCAGCAGCCCAGTGGCAAACGCTACTAAGCCATAGATGTGAAACATAGGAACCGTACAGATAAACCTTTCTCCTTCTTCTAGGCTGAACCTGCTTATCACTGTTTGTACCATCGCTATCAGGTTTCTATGAGATGAAACCACTCCCTTGCTGGCACCTGTTGTACCGGACGAATAAAGCAGAGTCGCCGTGTCATCCTGGTTGACTCGGTCCCTTACTCGACTGCCACTCGGTTCTGTCTTCATCATCTGATGTAAAGTTGTTACAATCTTCGCTACCCCAACGTTATTTTTCACGTGATCATCTAGAAGCACGATAGGAATGCTGGAGCCGGCAAGTTTAGGGAGAAGTTGAGGAATAGTAAAGGCGAGAACTGGCTTTGAATCGGCGATTTGTTTTCCGATTTCAGCAGGGGTGTTGAGGGGGTTGGTGGTGGTTATGATAGCGCCAAGGGACATAACAGAGAGGCAAACAATGGGGAAGAAGATGGAGTTTGGTGAAAGGAGTAGGACAACGTGACCTTTCCGGATTCCCATGTCGCAAAGAGACGTGGCGACGGAATCAACAGCTCGCCAAAGTTCCGAGAAGGTGAGATAGCGGCCGGTAGCGGCGTCGATGAAGGCAACATTACCATGGTGGGCCCGGGAGGAGATGAAAGTGGTGACATCGAGGGAATCGTTCCTGGGGAGAGGAATGGGGTGGCGCTTGCTGTAGAAGGTTGAATTGGATCTGCAAAAGCCACTCCTTGGATCGATTGTCAAGTTGATATTTTGTGCCATTGCTTTGGCTTCGGAGTTGCCTCACCTCTGTTTAGATCGGTTTACTTTTCTAATTCTAGCAGATTTTTTTTAAGGTGGCTATTATTGACTGTAGTCTTAAGGGCAGGCTAAAGAATCGTTTTATTTATATTTGTAAGAAATTGGACTATGGGCCCGTCACGAGTAAGCTAGTTTGACCTGTTGATTGGTCGGAAGCCATTCAATCGTTGGATGGAACGAAATTTGGTGAAGTAGAATTTTTGGTCGCAGGATCAAATGAGTAATTGAGGAACGTGTTTGACTGTTTTTGGCACGTGTCAATTTATCTGCTTTTGTCAAATTACGCACTGTACGTGGTAGCAATGGTATCGACTGGTGACCTCATCCTCCTCTTCCGACTTTTCCGACCTGTCTTTAACGTTTTCCATGCATTAATTTAAAAATACTATTTGTCACATTTGTAAAGATAACTCCCAGTATATTATATACTATCACTAATTAATAATAGAGATCCAAACCCTTTCCCAAAAAAAAAAAAGAAGAAGAAAGAGATCCAGCCAAATATTTGTAACTACAATCTGACTTGCAAGGCTGAATTTGCTAGGAAAGGCCCACTAACCAACAGCCTAAAAGGTAATAGCCTAAACCATTTCTCCCACACCTAAAGCAACTATGTGAATGATCTCGGTATGATAAAAGAAAACAGACAAAAACTTGGAAAAAGAAAAAGAAAATCACTTTGAACCACCGCCGTATTTCAATCTTTTTCTTTCCATGACTTGATTGATAATCGGATAGAGGAGGCTCATCATGAATCAATCCTTCCATAATTCGTGTTTATACTTTGGAACCTTGTCCTGGAACATCATCTAAATAGAGGAGAATGTACCATCTTTGACCTGCCTTCATTGTATGCTTCATTATAAGTTGAATGTTCCTGGAAATCACAAATCTCAAGCAAAAACCACAACTGTTGAGAATTTCAGGAGGGTTTAATTTAATAGAGAGGTTGAAATTTGCATTATCATTAATAAAACCATTAATATGCCTCATAGAACCACAGGAGAGGACTGGACAGAGAATTCAGGAACGATATTGTCACTCATTCGATTCAATCTGAAAACATCTCTTCCAACTCAGGTTCATCAGAGATGAAATCGTTATAGTCCGAACCTGTTACATTATACAGGAGCTTCTCTTCAGGCCCACTTTGATCCTCATCATCATCTAGATCATCAGGCCAGTCCGGCACATCGTTATCATCATAATCATTCTGATAATCACTTACCACAACATTTTTCTAGATGAATTATCCAATTTCCCATGTTTCTTGTGTCCTGAATCTGCCTTTGCCTTTTCCTTTGCCTCTGAATCCTCACATATACAGGAGCATGGATTCTCATGAAACTCACCGCTTCCAGGCCTGACCTCCTTTGGCTCCCCCATAAAGCCTTTCTGTAAAGTACGAACTCTAGAGGCAAATGCTTCCCATGTCATGTTGCTTCTGCTCAAGAACAACCGATATAATTTTTCAGCATCTGGACGAATGGTAGGTTTATGTCCAAACTATCTCTTGCAATAACACAAACAATGGAAAAAATTAGCGAGCAGTTATAGTTATGGAATGGAAGGATTCAAAGCAGGGCTTTTTTACCTTCTTCCAGCTAATATTCTAGCCACGTTACCATTATTGTTGGTGACAAACAAATCACTCTCATCACAAACAATAAAGTCAAGTGCGGCCATTCTAGAAGAGAATAAGGAATATGGCTCCAATTCTTCCTTCGTGGCAATGGTATCTTTTGAATAGAAGTTTGGAAAGAGTGCTTTTACGGGTCTCAAAGTTTCCTCCCCTCCATACACTTCACCAGATGCCACATAGATATGAACATCACTGCCATATCCTAGTGCTCTAAGCATCAGACCAACTTCCTCTGGAGTAAGTGGGCATTTGCCTTGCCTCCTTTCCTTATCTGGATTGTTTTTCTGCAATCCGATAAACAGATGCCATACAGCTTATGCATTAGCTCTAGCGTTGGAGTGGAATGATGGAAGCCAAATTAACACAAATTGGAGAATTTAAAAGGACTGCAATTTCTGTTCTCATAATAGCAGTCACTTAAGAATTTTCTATGCATCGCTTTTAGCCTCTCCTGCTTTTCATAAAATCCACACTCAACTGTACTTGAACTTGAACCTTTTATAATGTTTCAACATCATGGAAATGGAAAGAACTGCATGTTTATTTCCTTTTTCCTTGGTAGCAGACAATGATATTTATAAAATGAAAACGGATGTTGGGTGATCATAACAGGGGTAATTTACAAATTTACTTTCCAAATCCAAGTTCTACGCCTGTAAAAATTAAGCATCAGGATGCAGAACATTATGACGCTTGAACCTTAGATGTAAAATCTTCCACCTCTTTCGTATAGCACCTAGTTCATTCCTTTCCTTTTCACCTCCACCATAATCACAGCCTGAGAATGCAATCATATCGGGCTCAAACCTGCCACGAAAATGTTTGGCTGCATCAATAATCTTATGTATGTCCTTTATCATTGAATGGAAAAGCTATTGCTTCGAAGAATGATGCACTGATTCACTGCTATATATGCACATATCTATCATGATGAATTTTGTTGGAAGGTCTATCTATAAAAGCATGCAATACCTAAAGGCATTTCATTTAACTGTTAAAGTAATAAATGTAATTTAATATATTAAAAATTACGTTACGATTACGATATAATATTCATATCTTTTTTCCTTCCTAAATTGGTAAGAACCTGTTATATAAATAGAGCAAGCTTGTACAAATTAATACAACAATTCATAATATTAGCAATGCAGCTCTTTTTGAGTATTTTGCCGTGGACATAGGCAACCATAGCCCAACCACATATTCCTTTATGTTCTTGTGATACTGCCTGCTCTATTACACTACTTATCTTGTAACAGTAACATCAGATACTTGATCTTTTAGTCAAATGGACATGCTGCCATTTATCAAGTGCAAAGAAATTGGAGGGCTTTGTATGGTAAGTCACATAAATACATTCTTACATCTGTATCATATATGCAGGTTAAGCAGTTTAAAACTCAAGCTATACAAAGTTTAGGTGTCGCTGAGGACACAGCCATAAGCACAGGTATGCAATAAGCATAATGGACATTACAGGACCAAAGATAAAGATACATGACTCAAGTGCAAAGCAATATAATGCTTGCTACTCATCCTCATTCGCCGAAAAAGTGTTTTACCCATTTCTAGAATTGGGTTAGCAAACTGCAGAGCATGGTAATTAACTCTGCATCTTAACTTCTGCAAATCTGTATCCAATTTGTTTGCAAGTCGGTAATCAAACTTGTTGAGTTGAACTGCTTTCTTTAGATAATAACAAGACAAGTGCCATTAGTGAAATCATCAGATATTAGACAATTTTGAAGGACAATAGTAACGGTTATTGTAACCTGGCTAAGTGGTTCATAAGTAACCTCAATGGGACAGAGCAATCAGTATCATCCTCAGCTCAAATGCAAGAAATGCAAATTCAGGCATAATTGTTTCATGAACAATATTATATAAACACAAGATATATATATATATATATATATATATATATATATAAAAACAAAAATGTGTATAATTTTCAAAAAATGACATCACAGCATAGTGATGCATCTAAATGCAAATTCAGCTCAAAACAAAAATGTGTATATATACGCACAAAAGCAAGAAATGCAAATTCAGGCATAACTGTTTCATGAACAATATTATATACACAAGATATATATATATATATATATATAAACAAAAATGTGTATAATTTTCAAAAAATGACATCACAGCATAGTGATGCATCTGAATGGGTCAAACTCCCATCACGGTTCCCCACCTGTGCACTAGATTGGTCAAAACCCAAATAGGCACATCAAATACAGGCTTCATTGATGTGCAAAGGAGGTCATAATCAGAAATCACTTTCTTTTACAATTCTCATGAGTGGTCATGGTTCAAATAGTTTACAGCATTTCATAATCACATAACTAGATCTCAATTTCATTCAAAAACATCAACTTATAATAAAACAGATCATTTGAAACATGAAAACCTTCAACCTCTAATTTACATGGTAGCAGCTTCAAATGATGTTAGTAGACCTTTTTAAACAATACATAACTTAGAACAATGCTGACATATCAAAGATATGTTGGAAAGATGCTATTTATGTACAATATCGAAAAGAACAAATATTGACAAGATTGATACTTTAGGATTATAAAGGCTCTAACGAACAGCTTTTGTGTTTAATTTATAGATCAACTTAGTTAGGTAAAGCTAGAACTTAAAGCACACAAAAGCAGACCTAAGAGTACAATAAATCACAGTTTATACTAATCTTGATATTGACCGGTATATTGGCATATCGGAAGATGGAGTACCACTAAATAATATATCAAAGTGTTACCGGGGTCCAGGAAAGCAGTGAAAGAATCTTTATTTAGGAGCATGCTTAAGCAACATATTTGACCTTCTTTTTTCTACATAAGGAAAAGAAAAAGATAGAAAGAAACAGGGTAGCTAATACGAACGAAGGAAAAGCACAAGCAATCCAAAAGTGGCCTCTGACCAGTTAAGGGCTACGCATATAAAATTGACTGAAAAATTTTGGGAGGCAACCTACATGCCTTTTCAAAAGAACTGGCAATACACGATTCTGGTAACATCTTTCACTACACTTCCGTGGAACATGCAGAGTATATGTGAGTCCAAGTCCTCCCTCTCCTTTTAGGCAGCTGCTTTAAGATTTTAACATCTTTTGACAGAAATGATATGAACCAATCAACCGGAAAGATATCTGTGAAGGTACTGGATACGGAAAAAGTAGAAACTGCTACATAACATCTTGACAGCTCAAATACAAGTTTTTCTCTATTTAGATATGGATGGCTAAATGACGCTACAAATTTAAATGGTGAATATCTTTCATTCTATTAAAACCTGGCATCCTTCCAAAATGATTTTTGGTCCAGCTTTGGAACAACAAGAGTAGCATTCAGAATTCGAGCAGCAACAACAGCATCCGTAATCTGCCACAAGCATTGATAGTAAGCTTAAATACAAAAAAGCATCAATAAAGGGATAAAAAAGAATGATGCAATCGTTTTGGTCTTGAAACAAGGATGGTAAGAGTAATAGAAAGCTCAAAATAGTATTCTAAAAGACCAATAGCTTTAAGCATGGAAGTAGATCATTGAAGTTTCCATCAGTTGAAATCAGCAGAAAAATTGCCTTGTGCTTGTTACAGCTTTTAATTGAATCTCAACCCATTAAATTATTTTCTGTTTGTAGCCAAAAATATTTTCTGTTTAAACAGTATATGTTGCCAATTGGGCCAATCACTCAAGCAAACACTTTATTATACAATGTCAATCCATGTTTATATACTCACTTACAAATAAACTAGTACATAACTCCACACTGACAAATCAAGAAAATAATCAAGATTCAAGAGCATGTATCCTTGAGTTCCACCATTGCAAGCTGTATAAAGCTATATATGATTAGCAAGGGAAACATAAATCTTAACTTGCAGGGTTTGCAGCTTCCAATACTAGTTATGACAGCAATACAAGGCTGGAATTCTACAAAACATCATTCCAGCAGATAAAAGAGCTGTACTGGGAAGTAGCCATCACGCTCACTCCGGTTCTTTGTTGGTTCAAACCTCCCCTAGTGGCAATAGCGAGGTATCGTCTGGGATACGTAACAGCTTCAGCTTCTGCAATAAAATCAACGCGTTAATGCTTTCTGCAATTTCACAGGTTTCCAAAGCAGTTTAAAAACCTTAAATCATCTCAATTCTTTCATCATGATCATCTTATTTGAGGTTTCCCAAATCCATTTCATAAAACCTAAAGTTTCAAATAAAATATGTACAAAATTTTTTTATTTCTAAAAATGTACAACTAAACAGTCAAATTGGAGAAAAAAATGATTATACGAACTCGCAAATTTGGCGCTGGCATTACTGCATGCATAAAAGAATTTAGCATTTCTGGAACTCCATATATCCCGATCTAATTTTCCTCCGCTACTCTGATTTTCAGAAACAATATTACAAATTAATAAATGGTCAGGATCCAATGAAACGTAAAAGAAATGCATAATCATACTAAAATTGTAAAAATAATAAAAGAAGGAGCCCTAACTGGAATATTGAAAACTGAATCTCCATTGGTAACCGGCTCCTGAACGACTGCATTAAACTACAAGAGGGAAAAAAAGAGTAGATTATATGTAAACAAAATCACGTATAAATTAAAAGAGAACTGAAAAATCATGGGAGAAAGCGACAGGAAGAGAGTAAATACGGAGGTGTTGTGGTGTCAGAGATAAAAGTGTTCGGATTCGTTAGGAGAAGGAGAGAGAAAGGAAAGGATGGCGAAGTTATAAGAGTAGCGAAGATGGCGGATACCACCTGAACTGGATACCGAAGGCGGCGGCAGTAAAGGTTGCGCCGCCGAGGCAAGGCCATCGCACTGGCGCTCCACTCTCTCTCCCGAGCAGAAACTGGCAGGAGAGAGAGAGTGACCTTCTGTCTCGGTTATAACTCCTACATGGCTTGAATTGAATCTTACAATTAGAGGCTACGTGGCGTAGCACGAGATAACAAGGACAAGAGTAGTTGCACAATGAGATCCAATGAAGAAGATAGGGAGAGATGAAATGAGAAAAGAATGAAGGAAACAATAGCCTCGTCAGACATTAGTGCTCTGTATCTAAATAAATGCATGTAAAGTAAGTTGATTAATAAACGAATATAGTGAAAAAAATATATTATTAATTTAATTTTTTAAATATATTGTTTGATATGTTATTTGATTCTTTTTAATCGAAATTGATGTGATTTAATATATGAATATACGTTAAATTTTTTTAATAAGATAAACCTTTAATAAAAACTGTTTATTGATATAAATATCATAATTATTTGCATTCATATATATCAAATATTATTTGTGTGTATATATAAATATATTATATATATGTAAAATATATATGCATTTATATACATATATATATATATATTGTACGTTATGCTTCTTTTAATTGCTACACTATTAGTTATTAGTTAGGAACTAAAGGAATCATGTAAGGTTACGCATTAATCAATTTAAATTTATTTTATTGACCTAGTGAATTGATAAATTTGATTAATTTAATTTGATTTATTAAATTAATTTAATCAATTATTTATTTTTAAAACATTAATAATTAAATAAACAGAAGACATATATAGTTATATTATATATGAATAAAAAATATTTATATAATAATTTAATATCATATAATATATTATTTATAATATATATTATATTTTTATATAATAAAATGAATAATTTATTTTTTAAATAGTTAAAATCGATTAAACTAATTCAATAGATAGATTGAAGTCAATTTCCATTTTTGCATTTGCTAAATTAATTTGATTGATTTTTTAAATTTATTTTGTTTATTTAATTTTTAAAAATTTAAATCAAATACTTATTTGTAAAGTTATAATTACAAAATGTCCGTCTAATTATTATTATTGTTATTATTATCGATATTTTGGTACTATTATATTTTAATAAAAAAAATTATAATATTTATTTCATATTTAAAAGTATTTTACTTATAATTATAGTTTTTTATAATCATATAATTATTTAATTATGACATAAAATTATACAAGAATCATCACTTAAAATTATAAATTTTTAAATAACATTTTTATAAATTTTACTTAATATAAATATATAATTGATTAATTATACCATAATAAGTGTAAATGATAAGTGGTTTTTTTTTTTTTTTACGTCCTTAAAAAAATCAAAGAAAAAATTCCGTAGGTTGCGATAAAGGGGATAAAAACTCGATTTGCTTTGCATTAACCAGTATTGCTTTTGCATTACATTTGTTTGTTATTTAAAGCAAACGAAAGGGGAAAAAAAATGTGCTTGGCCACCGTTGCGACCACAAAGTTAACAGGCAAAGAACCGATAAAGCAATGTTGTTCTCTCTCCCTTTATTTTCTGACGCAGAAATAAAGTAAAAGAATGCTCCTGCTGCCACCCCCACTCCACGCTCGCCTCCCCTTTCCTCAACTGTCTTCTCCAGCCACACGCCTCCACGTCCGCCTCCAAACATCCCCCTACAGGGCTGCCGCCACCGAAGAAACCTCCATCACCCTCTCAATTGATAAAGATAAAGATAGAGATCGATATGACGGTGAAAATGATGGCCAAAACGATGTCCTTGCTCTTCACAAGCACCGTTACGAGTTCACTCCGTTACTCGACTACCTCTCCCGTTCCACCGTGGGGTCTGACTCTGACTCCGACTCCGACTCAGCCCTACCCACTTCACTCGACCTTACTGAATTCCAGCTGGCCGATCTCTATTGAAATACCTATGTTCCTCTTCTTCATCCTCCTACTACTCATACTCTTCCATCAACTTTGCATACGCTGTAGTTTCATGGTTTCAGAGGCACAACTTATTTTTTTTCTCTTACGAGCTTCTCTACTCGATTCTAATCCACGATCTTGGAAGCTCCAAGAAGCTGAACGAAGCGCTTTTACTCTCTCAGAGGCAGACCCTTACTTCCTTAACATATAAAGTTTTAATCAACGCGTGCGCCCGCAACAACGATCTCGAAAAGGCTCTTAATCTTATGTCAAGAATGCGTCAAGATGGTTACAAATCAGATTTTGTGAATTACAGCTTGATAATTCAGTCGCTTACTAGAAACAACAAGATTGATTCGTCTCTCCTGCAGAAGCTCTATGTGGAAATTGAGTTAGATAAAATTTAGGTCGATGGGCAGCTTTTGAATGATATAATTTTTGGTTTCGCAAAAGCGAATGATCCAAGCCGGGCTTTAAAGTTTTTAGCTATGGCGCAAGCAATTGGGTTGAGCCCGAAAACGGCTACACTTGTGGCGGTTACATATTCGTTAGGTTGTTGTGGGAGGATTGCGGAGGCTGAAGCTGTTTTTGAGGAAATGAAAGGAAGTGGATTGAAGCCGAGAACAAGAGCTTATAATGCGCTTCCTAAAGGATATTTGAAAGCGAGTTCTTTGAAAGATGCAGAGGTAGTTGTATCAGAGATGGAGAGAAGTGGGGTTTCACCTGATGAGCACACTTACAGTCTTTTAGTTGATGCTTATGCGAATGCCGGTAGATGGGACAGTGCAAGATTGTGTTGAAAGAGATGGAAGCTAATAACGTGCAGCCGAATTCTTTTGTTTGTGGTAGGATTTTAGTTAGTTATCGAAACAAAGGAGAATGGCAGATCATTTCAGGTTTTGAGGGAAATGAAGAGTAATGGGATACAACCCGATAGGCATTTTTATATTGTGATGATTGATACTTTTGGAAGTAGAACTGTCTTGATCATGCCTTGGAGACGTTTGATCGGATGTTATCAGAGGGTACTGAGCCAGATACCGTTACTTGGAATACACTGATAGATTGCCACTGTAAAGCAGCGGCATGACAGGGCAGCGGAATTGTTCGAGGAAATGAAGGGAAAAGGGTACTCGCCATGTGCTACTACATATAATATTATGATAAATTCATTTGGAGAACAGGAGAGATGGAAAGATGTGAATAGTCTGCTGGGGAAGATGCAGAGTCAGGGTTTGTTGCCTAATATTGTGACATATACCACACTTGTAGATATCTATGGTAAGTCTGGGAGGTTTAATGACGCCGTAGAGTGCTTGGAGCTCATGAAGTCTGCTGGGTTAAAACCTTCCTCAGCCATGTATAATGCATTAATAAATGCCTATGCACAGAGGGTAAGTTATCCTATCATTGTTTCAGTTTTCATTTGACTCTTATGCTAGGCCATAAATTCCTACTTGATTCTGATTCATGCCTTGCTATGACATGCGTTGTTTAATCAACTTGATGGCTGTACTGTTACTAGATTGCTGTCTTCTTTGTGAGCGTCGACGTAGTTGTGCTAGATTGAAATTTTCGACATTATGGCAACTATACCATCATAGATTGGAACACACAACGGAATACACTCTCCCCCAATGGCAGGCTTAGTTAGCTGTCTCACTCGTAAGCCTTTATGAGTTGATGACTTCATAGTATATAGATTTATTAACAATTTTGATCCTCTTCCATATGGTCTGTATCTTGAGAATCCTCTTGCATGGTTCATAGTTACTTGGAAATTTTTGGGATAAGTGTAGCACATGTACTTCTGGCTAGTGAATCAAAATCTTAGGCAGGTCTCCTTGGGTCTGTGTTATTGCGATGAGCAAAACATACTAGTCTAACAATCTGCTTGGCAAAAAAACCTTGCATTTTCTATCTGCCTTTCAGTTTATTATTCAACTTAAAGTTTGAGGTTTAGCTAGAGCTACCTTATTGGATGAGATGTTTCAAGCACACCTTCATCATCTTTCTGTTGCTTTTAAACAGGGTTTATCTGAGCAAGCAATAAATGCATTAAGGGTTATGAGAGCAGATGGCTTAAAGTCTAATCTCTTGGCTCTCAATTCACGAATAAATGCTTTTGGTGAGGATAGAAGGGATGTTGAGGCCTTTGCTGTATTGTAATATGTGAAAGAAAATGTGAGTACCCTGTTACCTTTGTTTGCATGCCATGAAAATTATTAGTACTATTCTTTTAAGTGATACTTACGGCATTATTATTTGGTTCAATTTATATACAGGATGTGAAACCAGATGTGGTTACGTATACTACACTTATGAAAGCTCTTATACGTGTTGACAAGTTTCATAAGGTATTAATTTATGTGTCCCTTCTGCTATGAGAATGAGATTTAGCCTCCTCTGCTTTCCTTTATCGCAAATAATCTTTTTTTTGTGCGTTTTTTGCATGGCCATTTGGATTAGTTGCCTACTGCCTTTCCTTTGTGCCGTTTTTGTGTTCATGCCCTTTATACGTCGGGTGATTTAACTATAGTTATTGCAGATTTTGAGTGTTGGTGGTGAATTCACCCTACACAGGAAACAACTATAAACCTACATCTCTTCTCCCACATCTGACGCTCTCCACCGCTTCCCCCTCTCTTCTCTTGCATATAGTAATATTTATTATAGTTTACTTGATTTGCTGTTCACTGAAATGTTGAAAGATCCAATAGATCTGTGGTATTAAGTTTAACCACTGCTGCTACTATATTTTGTTGCTGTTTATTTAACGCATTGCACCATATCATCTATTTATAATTGTAGCATCCTTGTGTTGTTATTTAAAGATACTCGGTGTGGTTTAAATTCAGGTCCCAGCTGTCTATGAAGAGATGATTTTGGCTGGTTACACTCCTGATAGGAAAGCTAGGGCAATGTTGCGGTCTGCTCTGAGATGCATGAAGCAAACACTGAAGTCATAGTTGACACTCCGTAATCCATATGACTAAAGCAATTTATAATGGAAAGGGCTGTTGTTTGAGTTATCAATTTAAGGCCAGTGGCCATGGTTTTTCTTTGTTATTCGAACATGTGTTGTGTTATAATGCCATCTTGAACGAAAGCAAGTTTTTCGTGCGGTATTGCCTCAGTTTAAATGAATCAACAAAGGTTTTTTTTTTTTAATTGAAAGGGATTGCGTAATTATCAACCCATTTCATTTTATACCAAATAACATGATAATCTTCTGCATATCTAGTTAATTGTTTTCCTCCATAAACTGTTGTGCAGGAACTAAGCTCTCAATTCATGCTGCCATGCCATGCAGGGTCATAACCTCGGGTGACTTTTGGGACGAGTTGAACTCCAGGACCCGGAGCTGTATTCCGAACCTAGGAATGAGGAAACTTGTCATAAGTTAGGACTCTTACACATAAGATAAGACAGGATTTAAGGCATGAATAGAAGCATTAGAATAATTCACCCAATTAAATTTCAGAATTATATATTCCTCTCTCTCTCTCTTATATATTTCTTTTAAAGAGAAAAAAGTTAATTGGTGATCCATAGGATTTAAGGCATCGTCCCAAATTTAGCTTAACGAGTAACCAGTCCCTGAATGTTTGACTTCGATGATAAACTTCGACATTCTTTACTTCAAAAGTTAGGGTTAGCTTCTATCAAATTCAAACTAAATACAAGAACAACCAAGGTTCATATCCCCAAGCTCATGGAGCTCATTCCATTTGCCAAGTGGAATTTTTGTAGAGTGCTCTATCCAGCTTAATACTCCACCAAGATTAATGTTTATGTATACTAGCATTTCGCCTAAATTCCATCCGTTTGCAATAGAAGCATGAGAAATTTTTACCTCCATTATGGGAGTTATTCATAAGTTGACACAGATAATACAGACTGCCATAAAAGACACTACCTTCCACCCAAACTTATTTATAATTTGCTCTTCTTCTTTGAAATGCTTCCTAATGCCTTGGCCTTCTCTCGTAGAAGATATTTCTGTGTCTTTCCAGTCGAAGTCTTTGGCAAATCCTGGAAAACCACTGTTCGAGGAGCCATGTAATGGGGCAAGTTATCACGACAATACTTGATAATTTCGTCAGCACTGGCATTGCATCCATCCTTTAACTTTACAAATGCACAAGGTGTCTCCCCCCAGTGATCATCTGGTCTTGCCACCACAGCTGCCTCAAGCACAGCTGGATGGCTAAAAAGCACTGATTCCACTTCAATTGAGCTAATATTTTCTCCCCCGGAAATGATTATGTCCTTGGACCGGTCCTTGAGTTCTATATAACCATCAGGGTGTCTCACTCCCAAGTCCCCACTTCGGAACCATCCACCATTAAAAGCATCCTCTGTTGCTTTGACATCTTTAAGGTATCCATTCATGACAGTGTTGCCTCTAAACATAACCTCACCTATACTCTTTGCATCAGCTGGCATACTCTTCATAGTAACAGGATCTTTAACATCAACTTCCTCTATACCAAGATGATTCAACCCCTGCCTAACTTTGATCTTAGCCTGTGCATCTCGAGGCAGAGAATCCCATTCTGGTTTCCAAGCGCAAATTGTTCCTGGACCATAGGTTTCTGTCAGGCCATATGAGTGAACCACTTTAAATCCCAGTTCATCCATTCTGTAAAGTACATGAGGTGGTGGTGGCGCGGCACCTGTCATGACCACAACCTTGCCTGATAGACGCCTTTGCTCGCTAGCTGGTGCATTTATTATCATGTTCAAAACTGTAGGTGCACCACCCATGTGAGTCACCTTGTGCTCAGCAATATTACCAAATATTCCTCCTGCAGAGACATTTCTTAAGCATACATTTGTACCACCTTGAGCAGCAATTCCCCATGTAAGACACCACCCATTGCAATGAAACATGGGAACAGACCATAAATATACAGGCATTGAGGCCATCTCATTGAGAAGAACTGCTGCTAGAGAATTGAGATAGGCACCTCGATGGCTATATATAACACCTTTTGGGCTTGATGTCGTGCCAGAAGTATAATTAAGCGAGATAGGTTCCCACTCGTCATCTGGTCTTCTGATCTCAAAATCTAGATTCCCCATTGCTAAAAGACCATCATAGTCCAAGTTTGCAGATGTGGACTTGGTGTTGCTGCTGGAGGGAACTTGCTGGTCATGCTCTGGGATCAAGACTAGTTGGGGCAGCTTAGCGCTTGTCTTGGATAGTATTTTCAATGCTCCCTGAGCAATATGGAGAAATTGGTAATCTACAAAAAGGGCTTTGGCTTCTGAATGCTTCAGTAGCACTGCAACCATAGGGGAATCATGACGAATGTTGAGCGTACATAGAACTGCCCCAGCCATTGGAACACCAAAATGAAGTTCATACATTGCTGGAATATTTGGGGCTAATACAGCAACCTGATCTCAAACAAGCCAATATTGGCCTTAAGTAAAAGAGAAGGGCATATTTATGCAGGCTGGACATTCAGACAGTACCTCGGCATTCCGTAAGAAGGATAACAACACAGAGGTGATAAGAAGTTAAGATAAAGTTTAAAAAATAACAGTGGGGCCTAAACTCTAGAAGCAAATCCATTTATCAATTATTAAAAGTATCAGATTTTCATATGTTCGTTTAAGCGATAAACTAATGATTTATTAAGAAATATTCCATAAGTCTCTGCAATCTTTGGTTGTTAAAAATGACAGATTAGATATCAAAGAAGAAAGCAGCACTCACCAGCCGCCATTGGCACTTTGGTTAAGTGCGCAATTATTTAACAAAATATATATTTATATGATTACACAGGGACACTACAAGAATAAAAAATTTGTTAGGACATATGATCCTAATTCCTAAAAGACCATAAGAGGCTCCTCCCTATTCTATTCTATTTACCAAAAGAATAAATAAAGGGTCTATTGTACTATCAGCTTTTATGAAAATTCTAGCTAATCAAAAGCCACCTTTAAAAGAAAAATTAGAAGACATGATTCCTTATCCAAATTCTCTCATCTCTGGCTATCATTAGGCCTACTCCATAGTATACGAACATGTCAGTAGACTCAAATAATGGTTGATAACATATATACTTTCTCGGAGTTCATTTATCGGAGTTCATTTAAACCAAACCACGAGAATCCAAGCTTAAAAAGTACATAAAACTTTTTTCAAAGGACTACTACACACATCCAATTCCAATGCAAGGAAGCAGAGATAAACGCCAATAACATAAAAGAACCTCCAAATGCAACTCAATCATCGGAATAACAATTGGATACATTAAGACAACAAACTGGGAATCCAAATTTCCCAGCTTTGGTTCAGAAAAATTAACAGCCAAAGAACATTAATTTTAACCAGTTTGAAATCATGGGCTTTACAAATGAGTCCCAAAATAGCAGAAAAACACTGGAAAGAAGGCCAAATGATGAAGAGAATTAAACTCATAAAATAACAATAGAATAAATTTAGTAGTGCTAGAGAAAAGAAATCAAAGACAGGATTACCACATCTCGACGGGAAATTCCAAGTTGGGCCAGGGCAGAGGCAAGACGGACGCACCTCTCGCGTGTCTGTTTCCAGGTGTACTTGACACCACCGTGGACAACAGAGACGGAGTCTCGGTAGACAATCGCGGAGCGGTCCAAGAAGCTGATTGGAGTTAAAGGGACGTAATTGGCAGAGCACTTGATCATACCTTCCATCTCCGCTCCAACGCTTCCGTGGGGGATTTGCACTACAATAAAAGATGAAAGAGTGACGATAGGATTGTGTATGGGATTGGCGCTTTGATGTTTTGCAGAGCGTCGTACTTTATAGTATCAAAACGACATAAAAATGTCCCACTTTCAATTTCGGTAATATTTTTTATTCTGGTGGCAGCTAACACAGTTACTAACATAAAAAAAAAAAAAACAAACAAACAAACAATCAAATCCTTATCTTACTTTTTGCCTCATAAATGATTACATATTTGAAGTGGTTAAAAAGTGAAAATTTATCTTCAATTAAAATAAATAAAATAAAATAAAATACGTTTTTTTTTTAAAAAAAAAATTTAATTCCGAAAATAGGATGAGAGCTGCTTTGTTGGGATAGTATCATAAATCCTTTTTTTTTTTTCTTCATTTGGAGTGCCATTAATTTGTCTTCAAATACTGCCGTTCACATTTTTGTTTATTTCGTCAGGCTTTGGATGAAGCCATCCCGGAGTTGGATGGATACTCTTGGAGAATGGAGAGGATTCATACAAGGACAGCACAGCGCTTTGCTTCTTCGTGATAACCTCAATTTGTGGACCTCGGATATGCCGGGTGGTGACCCCACACATATCTCTTTTTTTTTTTTTTTGACTAATTAATTGATTAGTTAATTAGTACATAATATATATATATATATATGTATAGTGGTTGTATTTACACCTTGTTATGACCCGTATATGGCGACGACCAAAACGGCACTGCTGACATATGACGACCGTCAAGTCCCACCAGCCAGTCACAATTTTAAATGGCGATCGTCAAGTCCCACCTGACGATGATTTGACCCACCAACAACAACAATAAATGCTGATTGACATCTTGACCGGCGGCCGACT
>JBBYHL010000013.1:496796-540171 GCA_038381835.1 Adansonia madagascariensis
TGGTTATTGAACTCATATTTTATAATGTATATGTAAATATAAATTAAGTAAATTAAATATTTGATATTATTAGATTCATAATGAAATCAAATTTGAATACAATACTTTTGAAATTTTTGTTTGAATCCTTAAAAAATTAATAAATATAATATTTAAATAATTTTCAAAAAATTTTAATCAAATGATGCTATATATTAAAAATTTTATTATCTATTATAATCCCTATAATCCAATAAAGAGAGAGGATATAAATCACAATTATTGAAAAGGCTTAATGTGACTTAGCTAACCTTTCGTCAACTATTGCACCTTCCACGCGTAAAATCCAATAAAAAATGGAAGTTATTTTTTTGGTGGAGTGCATGCAATTGGTCACGTTTTTTTTTTTTTTAAAGTATATAAATGAATTATAAGCCTCCATGACAACTCCATTTTAGCAAATTTAATTCTTTGTTTTGTTTTTCCAAAATATTATTAAAAAAATATCATATATATATATATATAACAATTTTTATTCTTCAACAACTATTCCGCCCTCCGCAAAAATGATGTATTATTATTATATTAATTTTACTTGTTAATACTTAATACTCAAAGCTAATTGAAGTTTAATTATTACCAAAAAAAACCAACAACAACGACAAAGAAAAGCCAATGACTCTCCTCTCTTATATTTTTCTCCTTTAACCTTTACAAAAAGTTAGTTTAGGCGGGTCAATTAATTATTTCATATAAATAAAATTCCTTCCATGGATGCCCCCAGTGTAAAGCAAAGGATCAACAAAAAATTGAGTCTTCGTTCAACCTTTCTATCGTTCTATCGAGTGCTCTAGTTCTTAGAATAGATTGGAAAGTTGGAATTTTTCTTGACCAGTAGAGGAAGGAACACTCCATGGGAGGCTGGCTGCTTCAGAATCTAAATTTCATATAAAATCAATCTATCTTACATGATTAGGGCTTATCTGAAGAATGAGATGTTGATTGCTATGGCTACTTTTGGATCTTGATTTGTAAATTACCTGAGGGGGGTTCATATTATCCTGCTTTCCTGTTAGTTGTTACTTCGTATGGATAAAAGAATCATATTTATACAACAAGAAAAGTTTTCATGTTTCCCTCCTTCTATGGATGATGAAATAGAAACATGCAAAGTAAAATTTTTAAAAAGAAAAAAGGATCAACACACACCGTGGTAATCTTCTGTTCAAAAACAGCCTTACACAATTATCAAACAAAAGAAAATGACAAAGCATTACATAATTATAATTTATGTTCACCCCAATTCAAAAAAAGGCGGTGATCACAATATGATCAACATACGGATCTAAATTACAAAATAACACTATGATATTGGTAGAAAAAAAAAGTTCAACAATCTCTTGACCAAAAGCCATAGAAGCAAGCACACTTCTTATCCATTCTCTTTGCTTCTCTCTTTTTTCTTCCCCTTTTGTGCACCTCAACTCAAAAAAACTAGTAGGTGATCACAATATTTTCACAATACATAAGAAAATCAAGGAGAAAAACGAGAAAAAGGAAAAATAGAAGTTACTACTTGATTAAGGAAAACATACCCTTAATTATTAAGGCCTTTATTTACACTAACTGACAAAAGACCTTTCAGACAGCACCAGGGAACCAAAACGACGGACAAATTTTAGTTTATTCCACGGAGACGTAGGAGTCGCCGGAGATTGTCAGTGGCCCCAGGATCGACTCCACAAGCTTCAGCGTTGCAACTAAGCTTTGGCCTAAGTGAAAAGCTGGGCAATGGCAGGCTGCTAGGTGGTGGAGAGAGTCTAAAGATAGAACTCGAAAACTTATCCAAATCTTTTGCAACGTTACCTGTTGCCAGGTACGATGACGTTAAGGCCTTGGGGATATTATTCGGATCGGGTCCTAACGGGTTAGGTGATGCCATGACAAAGGGCTTACTTACGGCTCGTGTTTTTGTTGCTTCTGTTGGCTTCAATTGAACTTTCTTTGGCTCTTCTACTTTGCCAGTGGGTTGTTTCGATTTTGATCTCTTTGGTGTAAGAGATTGGTCTTTGGTTCTGTTGCTTTTCACGTTAGAAGAAGAAGATGAAAGGCTTCGAGTTCGAGAAGGGAGCGAACTGTAGAGAGGTTTATTAGGGACTGGAAGTGGAAGGAGAGGTGGTTGCTGCTGCTGTTGCCGAAGCAGCTGCTGGTGATTTTGATAGAATGGATTGAGAAGAAAAGCTGGAGGAGGACAAGAGGAGGAAAGGATCGCTGGGGGAGCAAACAAGAGGCCTCCTCCATGGATATTGTTTGTGGGAGCTAAGTTTTCGCTTGATTTTGAAACAAAATTAGCTCCAGCAGTATCATTTCTCCTTGAGATATTCTTTAGCTGCTTGCATGGAGAAACTGATTTCTTAGCTGAAGATGACAAGAAAATTGCATCCATAATATTGGTTTTGCTTTTCTTTTATAATAACTTTTGAAACTGGAAAAAAGAAAGAAATCTAATCTGTCAACACAAAATCCGGAAAAACAACAGAAAAAGCTTTTACAATATAAAAACAGAAAGAGGCGATGATCCTTGAAATAGTATGATCAAAAGCCTGAGACTAAAACTTTGAAAGTATATATATCTCAGAGGAAATCTTTACAGATTTTCCCAAAAGAAAACAAAAAAATATATATCTATATATATATATATGTATATATTTGTTAGGGAAATGCTATTTGTTAAGCCGATCAACAGAAATCGACTTAAAATCTATTTTCATCAAGAGAAAGATGAATCTCGATCCCCGAGGGATCCACAAGGATTTGAATTTAT
The DNA here is from genome assembly GCA_038381835.1 of Adansonia madagascariensis. NCBI lineage: Eukaryota > Viridiplantae > Streptophyta > Magnoliopsida > Malvales > Malvaceae > Adansonia > Adansonia madagascariensis. The sequence goes on from JBBYHL010000013.1 coordinate 499,600, forward strand.
ATATTACACTTCCTTCCAAACTTTCTTGTGTGCTAAAGTTTGTGCCTCTTCTTATAGAAGCCATAACCTCCAATACCTCCAACGGCTCCGTTATTTTTTACTGTATTTTTTTTTTCTGTTTTATTATTTTTTATTAATAAAAATGATCACCAATACTCCTAATTAACCGACAGCCGTAGCAGTCCAAGACTCGGGAGACACCGCTGGACGGCAGCCGCCGATTTGATGTTGACCGTTGGATCTAATAATTTGAAATAGCCGCTGAGGAGATTCTAGCCGTCGATTACTCCCTCGGGTTCTTGGAAGTTAGTCTGGTTTGAAAGGGACTGGGAAAAAAATCCTAGCCATACACGTATCCACTGATGGGACCCACAATTTTTTTTTTATCGCGACCTCCATGCAAGTGCTGCACATAACTAATAATAAGATATTATAATATTTTAGATATTTATTTTTTGGCAGAGACATGGCAATTTGAGAATTGACAATTGAGAAAAAGGTCTTACAATAATACAGTATAATGCAAGGCCTTAAGGGATTCGTGCACGTGGCATCATGTCAGCCATTCTTGACTGTTCTCGACTAGAATTTGCGGTCCACGATTGGTCGGTTCCTTGTACGTGACTTTCTGTCACGGTAATTAACGTGATCTAAACGATGTATAACGACGTTTCTGTGCCCGTGTAATCTACTGTTAATCTTTATATTTTATATTTAATACGTCAAAAAAATCTAGATTTTTTATTTTTTAAATACAATTTTTAATATATTTAAAAATATATTTTTAATTTATTTATAAAATTTAAAAAATTTTAATAAAATTAAAGTTTTTATATTTTCAAGTTAAAAATTGAAAATCTACTTGCAACAGCTTTTAATTTCATAAAAAATAAAATACTTTTGGATAAATTATTTAATATGCGTCATAATAATAATTTTATTTATATAATTTTTATAGGCAAATAGTATATTGAATAATACTCTTATACCTTCACTTTTCGTCATTGAAGTCGAAAATTGAGGAGAAGGACGAAATAGATCCTTCGAGGAAAATGGCATTTAACTTCGCAATTTAATATTAAGAGCGTGCGTAATATGGGCCAATCATATTCAATTATTCATCGGGGCTTGGAAGACGATTTATTCGGGACCCCACTTAATCTACATATAATGGACTAATGCCGAATCTGACGGACATTTGCTAACCGTTGCAAATCTAACGAAAACGCTTCTTTTCTGCCCAACGAAAATGCCGAAAATGAAATATATATTTTTTCCCATTGAAACTAATTGAAGTCTTCCGACACCGAAAGCGATAATATCTATATATATATAAACTAAAATCGTATAAAAAAACAGAGTTTAAGATTATTCATTAACAAAATTCTTATATACTTGTAGGAGATTATCAAAGATTAAACTCCAATATTGATCTAAGAAATTACTATTTTATCAACAAAAACACAAAACTAGTGTTAATTAAAAAACTCTCAGGCCCCATACAAAATACCACAGTTATTAAGGAGTCGTAGTTAATTGATACTTCTAGTATATTATATAGCTTCGTTTCAAAGGCAGGCTGCCAAACATAGGAAAGTAATTTAAGCCCGGCAGTTTGTATCTAGCTGTCAACAGCACTACTGCGAAATAAGACGGTGGTTTTCAAAAGTTTCTGCGGGCAATATTATCATTTAGACTTTGGTGATGCCATTGCCGACCGATGGAGCAGATACTTGGCATTGGCAGTAGTACTGTTGATAATATTAATACTGGGCTGCTTGCTATATAAATGATTATGCAAACTTCTGGTTCTCGTTGGCTCTCACTGTTTTCTTGCTTCTATTTCAAGTTTTGCATATCTTTCTTTCACGTACACCTAACAGTCATCATGCCACCTGCTTCTTTCATTCTTTATTTCCTTTTTTTATTTTTGGGTCCTAAACTCTGCCATCTTGTAGTTTTATAGTATTTAATTTAAGTATATATAATTAATGTAGGCTCTTTTCTATGTCAACTTGTTTTTAGAGTATAAAAAATGTCCATAAAAACTGAATATGAACCAGAAAATATTCATTTTAGATACATTACTCCCCTTAGCTTAAAATATCAGAAAATCGATAATTACTAGATGGTATAGAGAGAAGTCTATAATTTTAATGTAAAATTTAAAATGGATTTAAAGGGGCAAATTTTGTCCCAATCTCTCATATAATAAAATTTAAATAATCAAATTAGATAAGATTTAAATATCCAAAATTTTAACCCGACTCGTAATCAAATTTAACTAGGAATCAATATACTTTAAGATTAAGATAATATTTGCAAAATAGGATTGGTTCTGAATAAATTAAATAATATTAAGCGGTGACGTGAAATTATGAATTTAGATGCACCGACCAAATTATATAAGTCATGGTTTGATCGTGTCTTGTTCATTTTATATTATAGGCGGCCTTTAAATATTTGGGTTTCCTCGATAAAAATCTTGTCGAGATCCCTTGGCAATCGAATGAACTTTCTTGAGATGAAATGTGCTAGGATACCATGGAATTATTGGACTAAAGAAATAGGCAAGGGGGCATAAAATATAAAGCTATACATTTGGTGCTCATGCATGAAAAAAGGTTCACCTGACGCCTCGATAAACAAAAACCGCAGGTGGGTTTCTTAAAGGAATGGTAAAGATCCGAATAATCCAAGAAAAAGTGTTACATCTTTTAAGAAAATAAAAATAAAAAGGAAAGGGCTCGAGTGTTGAGTTCAGTGCGTTGTTTATGGACTGTAAAAGGCGATCAGCAGAGCCATTTTAAATGGGCAAAAATACAGTCTCATTGGGCTCAACAGACAGCAAGCAGAGACCTATTTTACAAATTTCCCAGTTCGGGACTTTGGGCCTAACATGTCGACAAGTTCTGAGCGAGTGGTTGAAGAACTTACTTTGTTTTCTTTGCACCTTTTTTATTTTTTATTTTCGCTGGATGCTTGCACTGGGAGTTCAGCTATAACGTTCCAGTAAGAGACAAGTCAATGCGTCATTTTTGTTTGCTTGTCAGTGGAGAAACGAATCGAATGACTCGAGCCCAAATGCTTAAACCAAAATCTAATCATGGAGGGGGCCCTTTTCATCTCCAATACACTTGCCACTGCCTTACATCGCACAGTGGCGCATGATTCTGGCACCTTAGAATCCATTATTCTAGTGCGTTATGCTTGGTGCAAGAAGATGATAGCCACCGCTATTGTTTCCCTAGCAAATGGCAATAGTAGATATTTCTGAATCATTACCCAAACTATTTTTAGTTTTTTACACCATCTAATTTGCACGCAGTGATAGAGTAGAAATTTGGGAACTTTGTCAACATCCCAATGCGACAATTAAATTCCATAGCACACCGCACGCTAACTTGCCAAAAAGTTGCCATCCATCAATGGCTTTAGAAAACAAATACAATTGTGACCACAAATTGAAACAAAATCTCAGTCCTTTCCATGTAAAAAAGGCAAGGAAGCTAAAAAAAAAAGTTGGTGTTATAATTAAGAGTACACTGAAACACAAAAATGAAGAACGTTGTCGAAAACAGATTGTTTCAGAGGAACAGTAGGAAGAAAGAAACAAGAAAGAAATTTTCAAAATTTCCCCAGAGGGGCTGCCCTGGCCTGCCCTCCCTGCCATTGGTGACGGGGAAAACAAAGGAAAAAAGTCGGGTTTGAACACGTGGTGGGTCCACTCCAAACTGTCGACAAATGATAAAGGGCGGGGACAGATGTTGCACTCACTTTGGAAAAACTTTGGTTTTATTTACGCCAATGGTGACTTGTTTTGCTTGTCGTCCCATAAAATGTTGGGAGTTTTAAGTTATTCTAACTTTATAAGCGGAGAATTGATTGGTGAAGATGTTGGAGAAAAAGTCTATGCTAACTAACTGCTGTCATAACAAGAATATTATCTTACATCTTATGCCCAAAAATTGAATTAAGTCAGCATCAAATTCAGTTTTTTTTTTTTTAAATTAACGTTTAAAAAAAATTTAAGTTATAGTTAAAAATATTAAATATGATTTTTATATTAATATTTATATAATTTTATTATTAAAATTTAAAAAATATTTTATTTAATAAATAGTGATCAAAATTAAATTAATTTAAATTAAAAAAAATCTCAAGACCCAACTCATGTAAGATAGAATTATTAAATCAATCAAGTAATCCGATGTTTACACAAATTTGGACAAGTAATCCACATAAAAATGGCATCATAATTTGAATGCTAAGAAGCAAACAAGATATGAAATTGCAAAAGAAATTTAGTAAGCACTTCAAAGACAAACTTTTTAATGTTATTATATATAGCATAATATATTAAAATGATGAAGAAAATATCATTCATTGCATTTAATACAATGGCGTCATTGTAAAAAAATTTATTAATGAATGATCTTTAAAATTAATTAATATATTATTGATTATAATAATATTATTATATATATTATATTTATATTTATTTTCTCACCATGCTTTTCAGCTCTATATAAAACAGTGTTGCAGTTACAAAATCTGGTCCCTATTAATTGCCAACTCTCTCCCTCCATACTCTCCGAATTGTTTCATTTTAATAACTGTTCAATCAAGTCAACAAATTCACCATTATTTTCAAAAAAAAAATATATATATATATATATACATATAAATACTAACACTTTTTACAACAGAAAATTCGTATCATATATACTTTTCACATATTAAACAATTAATACAAACTCTATATAAAAATTTCAGAATTAAGATAATAATTATTATAACAATGCAATTTAAAAAAAAATGTGTTTTGAAAAGGAAAAATGAAATCGAGTTTAAAAAATTAGGTAGTTTTTTTAAATATATTTTTATTTAAAAATTTTAATAACATATATAGTTTTAATTTAGAGAAATTATTATTACATTTGATTTTTTTAGACATTAATTCACTTTGAAAACTTTAATAATAATTTAGATTGAATAATAAATCCATTTATTTTTATTCATGTGAAAATTTTTTGTAATCTTTTTCTTCTTTTTCTAAGCGGGTGAGAGGGGAAAAATAAAAATCCTCATCCATAACTATAACCAACCAATTGAACGTTACCGACAGACGGCGAAACGCCAAACTTCACGCGCATAAAAATTTCATAGCAATAATCTCCGGGTAGGTCCAAAATTGGAGCGGCTCCTTTGAACGTTAGAGAGCGACCACAAGTCGTAAATGCTCCTTTAGTGCTCTCTTCCTGATAAGATTTTAAACCGTAATATCTCTTTTTTTTTTAAAAAAAAAGAAAATTTCCCAATTTAACTTCAGACGAGAATGTTAGTAAAGGTTCCTTTCCTGGGTTTTTTTCGTTTCTCTTAGTGTTATTTCTACTTGAGAAGAACAAAGCAAGAGCTTTTTAGGCCCTTTGATTTAATCTTCTGAACTATCTTTTGGAAAAAAAAATGGGTGTATTTAGCTCTATATTGGGTATTTTTGGCTTCGGAATTGGAACTTCCGTTGGGCTTGTCATTGGGTATTACATGTTCATCTACTTCCTTCCTACTGATGTTAAGGTTTGTTTCTTTCTCCGTTGAATTTTCGTTATGTTTTTCTGTTTTTTTGGGTGTGTATTTGATATTTTCTTTTATTCTTCGTTTGCTTTTCGTAGTTTTTGTCTGAGTGAAGCGCTTTTTTTACTGGGTAACTGTTATTCGTCTTCCCATAGGCGGCTTTAAATTTTGTCCGTTTATCAGTTGAAAGTATGAATAGGTACTAAAAATGCTAACTTTATTCTAAGCTGATCAATTTTTTTTTTTTAAATGGTCTGATTAGTATATGGGTCGTATTTGTGGTTAATTCCAGCTGTTGTCTTAAGTCAATTTGAGTTTATGGATTCTATCTTCACTTTCACTGTGCAAAGTTCTGTGCTTTGTAGTGTTCTCGATTTGAAAGATGTATATCCATGATTTTTCTGTCGCAAAAACATGATTTTGAAATGATCAAACTGGCTTAGCGAGTCTTTATAGGGAGAATTTATGCTTTAGGATTGAGGAACTTCTCTCTGCGGGTCAGGTATTAACATTTAACAGTGGTATGCTATTGCTTATTGCATCTTCTTTGTTCTTTTCTTTTTCCTGGGATTTTGATTAGTGTACTTGATTACCGTTCACCAAACTATTTGGCCTGTTTCGATGTCTGTTGGTACCACGTATGAGAGGTTAGAACAGTTAGATGTAAATGTTTGTAATTGGTACTCAACATATGTCACTAAGCATTTTAATTTGACAGCTGAACAACAACAGCATGAATTGTCTTGTCTCCAATGTCATAATTCAGTCCTTTGAACCATTGATAAGGTGGTTGCATTGTTTCTTTTCGCTGTTAACATTTCCTGTGTTCAGGATCCTAAAATTCGTCCTTTGGTCGAGGAAGACTCAAAAACTTTGCAGCGGTTGCTTCCAGAGATTCCCTTATGGGTCAAAAATCCAGATTTTGACCGTGTATGTTCTTCTATGCTATGAATTCTTTTTTCTTTTTCCTGTCTTGTCTGTATGTTGGGTCTTAAGTGCATTAAGTTATGCAACAAGGTCATAACTGTCTGTTTCTCTGAAGGTTGACTGGCTTAACAAATTTATCGAGAACATGTGGCCTTATCTAGATAAGGTATGTGTAACTGCAATGATCTTTGACCCGTTATGGCCTCTGTTATATTTGTCTGGCCTTGCTTTTTTTGAATTCGTTACCAAGTTTTGACACTTCATTTTTCAAGGCAATTTGCACAACTGCCAAGAATATAGCGAAGCCCATTATTGCCGAGCAAATTCCAAAATACAAAATTCAATCAGTTGATTTTGAAACGCTTACTTTGGGTACCCTACCACCAAGTTTTCAAGGTTGATTTCTTGTTCTCAATCACATACTCCTGTACATTCTAGATACATAAGCTCAACTGCATGTGACATAAAAAATATGTTCCCATTGTGTCATCACTTTATCTGAATTCTTTTCTGCATTCATCATATTCATGGCGGAAAGCGATTCTTTTCTTCGTAAGTGTGGCATTTATATTGAAAAGAATGCAGCATGCTTGATATCTTGGTTATGTTTTAGACTAACAGAAGGTAACAATGAGTTTTTGGATTTATATATGTATATGTATAACTCTCTCATTTCTTATGTGATGAGCAACTAATTTTCAGATTGGAAGAAAAGTAGTACATAATTGCGATTAGTGCAGGTTCCATAAAACCTCTATGTAAGAATGTCTAAGGAAACTGGGTCAGAAACAAAGGTCTCGAGGCTTGTAATAATGTTACATAATAATTCAAGAAAAGTATTGAAAGTAATCCCTTCCAGAACATGTAAAGTAGCCTAGATTGTATGCATATGGTATTCTTTTTCTCTCCCTTGTAATTCTAGCACAAAGTTTTCCAGAGTGATAGTCATTGTTGATTTAATTATATGCCAGGAATGAAAGTCTATGTCACTGATGAGAAGGAACTTATTATGGAACCATCATTTAAGTGGGCAGGGAATCCTAACATCACTATCGCAGCTAAAGCTTTTGGATTAAAAGCCACTGTTCAGGTATTTGCTATTGCAGTGGTGGATTAAGAGAAAGAAATATGCATGAGAAAACGGGAAAGAAATGTTTACGCATTCTGTCTATTTTTCTCTCATGAATAGACATCCATGCACATGAGTGAACAAAATGTTCAACAAGATGTGGTGAGAAAAATTTGTGGTGATTCCATTGAGGAGCATTGATTTTCTTTGAATCTTTCAGGTGGTTGATTTGCAAGTTTTTGCTGTTCCTCGAATCACTCTGAAGCCTTTGCTCAGTGTCTTTCCTTGTTTTGCCAATATATATGTCTCCCTAATGGATAAGGTATGTTGTATTTAACAAGCCATACATGGTTATTTATTCAATAATAAAGTTTATGCTGCATTATAAGTTCTTAATGAAGCATCATTTTTTTGGGAGAGTTTTGTTATTTTATTTTATTTATCATCTCAATTTATTATGAATTGATGTTATTAAATTTTGTTCATGTTTTTATTTTCCAACTGCCCGAAACTTCATCATGATTTAGTTCAGCATAGTATGTTGGCAGGTCTTAGTTGTGGTATTTATAGAAGGATCTTAGTTTGTAGCCTCATTCTTTCTCGTTCCCCCTTTTTTTCTCCTAATCTTCCATTATAATTTGCAGCCACATGTTGACTTTGGGCTTAAGTTACTTGGGGCAGATGTTATGGCCATTCCTGGACTATATAGGTTTGTCCAGGTAATACTTTTATTTCTTGTTTCGTCTTGCAATGGATTAGGTTTTGCGGTGGAGAACACTGTTATTTACCTCATTGCTGATGGTTATCCTCTCGAACTAGTTTATTTACACAAATGTTATGCCCATTTCTCTCTCTTCCCTTCACTTTTTCAGAGGAAGGGGAGTGGAAACGGCATTTCTATAGCAAATTTATATGCCAGCCATCGCCCCCTTTTTTTCCTAGAATCCTGTATGCGGTTCTAATATGCCTTGTATCTCTATTTATTTATTTATTTATTTGCTTAATAAGGATACTCTTTTTTTCCAGGAGCTCATAAAAGATCAAGTTGCCAATATGTATCTGTGGCCTAAAGCCTTAGAAGTGCAAATAATGGATCCTACACAGTAAGTATGCATAGTCCAGCTTTCTGCTTGCTTCCAAGTTACGGAGGAGAGTTTATGTTTTACCTGCTAAAATTTCCTTAAATTGACAGGGCCATGAAGAAACCTGTTGGAATTCTTGATGTGAAGGTTCTGAGGGCAACGAAGCTTAAAAAGAAGGATCTCCTGGGCAAATCAGATCCTTACGTGAAACTAAAATTAACCGAGGAAAAACTCACTGCGAAGAAAACTACTGTGAAACAAAGCAACTTGAACCCCGAATGGAATGAGGAATTTAATTTTGTTGTTAAAGATCCAAACACTCAAGCTTTGGAGATTAGTGTCTACGACTGGGAGCAGGTATGATTGTTTTGACGTGTTTTCTAGATTCATCGTAGGTTGTAAGGTTGCTCCTAAGGAGACCAGCATAACCTTTCTATTTGGCGATGTGAAATAATGGGGCATGTCGCTGTTCTGTTTGTCCTTGTTGGAGAATCTAAAGCATTTTATATCCATGCCAACCTATGCAGATTTCTCTATGTTTTGCATACTCATGTATATGCATGCCTGTGTATGTTCTACATGTATTCCTCAAGTTGTATGTTAACTTCAATTCAGGTTGGCTCACATGACAAGATGGGCATGAATGTTGTTCCATTGAAAGATCTCACACCTGATGAGCCAAAAGTTTTGACTCTTGATCTGCTGAAAAATATGGACCCGAATGATCCACAAAATGAGAAGTCACGCGGGCAGCTTGAGATGGAAGTCTTGTACAAACCTTTCAAGGAGGATGAGATCCCAAATGACATTGGCGATTCAACTATGGTACAAAAAGCTCCAGAAGGAACACCTGCAGGTGGAGGTTTGCTTGTAGTTATTGTGCATGAAGCTGAAGATGTTGAAGGAAAGTACCACACAAACCCACACGTGCGTCTTTTATTCAGAGGGGAGGAGAGAAAAACAAAGGTACGCCATAAATCTATGCTGCAAATGAGTTTGTTCAGGCACTTTTTTTTTTTTTTTTAATGCTCAAGAATGGTTCCACTAGAAGGCAATGGTGTAAAAATTTGGTTTCGAACTTTGAAATTTGAATGCATCTTACTTTTTTAATAGCATTTCGATTCCTACAGGCTACAGCTGTTGATGCCACCATTTAAAAATCTGGAAATATTTGATAAATCATGCTAGGCCACACATACAAGTTGTAACCAGACATTCACTATTGATAAATTGGCCCCTAAGTCTTTTTACGAAGTGTAATCTTGTTTAACACTGATGCTTTAATCATAAATATGGCAATTTTCAGGATGCGTTATTGACTATGAATCAGCAATGCTACATCTTATATTTTTGCCTGCATGATCAAAATCCCTATCCTCTTTTTTTGTCTGAGCATTGTGTTCTTATTAGTTATCATACATTTTGATTCCTCATTGACAATACAGCGTGTAAAGAAAAGCAGAGATCCAAGATGGGAAGATGAATTTCAGTTTATGGTGGATGAACCACCCACAAATGATAAAATTCACGTGGAAGTATTCAGTACATCCTCCAGGATAGGGCTACTGCATCCCAAGGTGCTTATTGCATTTATTTTCGTTCTTTCTCATCTCATTAAGAACGCTAGTTGTCCTGATGACTTCGGAATTTTCCCTTTTTTGATCATATTAATTGACCATATCTTGTGCATATAACAAACTTGTTCTACATGCCTATATCATATATTTGAAATATAAATACATTGTTCTTTTATGTAATTAAATAATAATAGTACTTATTTACATGTTTTACCAGGAATCTTTGGGTTATGTTACTATAAGTCTAGCTGACGTTGTTAGTAACCGAAGAATCAATGAAAAGTATCATCTGATTGACTCGAAGAACGGTCGGATTCAAATTGAGATGCTGTGGAGAACTTCTTAAATATGGAGCAACTTGTTTTTGGGAAAAGTTGTAAGGATTCTGGTAATTAGTCCATGTGTTTTCTGTTACTTGCAACTACAGCATTGCAACTAAATACGTTTCTTTCATCACTTCCCTTCTCCTGTTGATCAAAGCTTCTTGACACTCTTTTTTATATGTTATTAATGTCGATAACTATCAAATTTCCTTGCAAATCTCCCCTTCCCTGCCCTATAATTCTGTTATATATGCGTGGGATGTGCATCTCAGTTTTTGAAAATACAATTTAAGAATCAAATTATCTTCTTTGCTAGGCCTACTGGCCCTTGCTACCATTGACAAGGTTGCTGGCCGCTGTGATTGTGTAGCTTAGCAATCCAGGCCCACTCTGTCGTTCAAAAAATAAACAAAAACAAGGCTCGGCGTTTGAGCTGCATGGCATCCCAAAATTTTAATTTAAACCCCCTGTAGATGTGACCTTTGTCCGATACTGCACTCTATCTTTGATTGATTAAACGCTGCTGAGAAATATTCTGCACGCCATCATTGCCTGGTCAGGTCTCGTTGAACAATTTGGAACTGCACGATGTTGAAATGACTGCCCTGCTACAGCGTCTAGTCGATCCATCTATCAATTGTTACTGAACTCCCTAGCTTCTGAGGATAAAATAACCCATTAGCTTTTGCTTGAACAAGTAAAAGTAGGAAAAATTACATATCTTTGTAGCTTTCACCGTAGCTTTCCCTCTCAACTCAGTAGCCTGAATTCTTCTGGCAAAAGATTCTTCAAAGCTACCCGATGGTAGGTAGATTTTTTATCATATTTGCCTTCGTTGCTAAGCCCGTGCGTTGGGCATGTAACTTAGTAGTTAGCTATGAAATTGAGAGGAAAAAATAAAAAAAGGAGTTTCATTTTACGATTTTGAGAGGAACCATATATTTCAATCGCATCCGGAAGACCAAGCTTGAGAATTACAATGTTTGAGACATAGAACATTAAAAGATAAAATTTCGGACTAATCAGATTTAACGTGATTACCGAATATATGCAGATTTCAAACAAAAAAGAGTTAAACAACAAAAGATGTAGTCAAAGGGGCATTCCTGGATAGATCCTCCAATTTCCTCCTCCATTCACTGTGCACAAATTAGAAATTACATAACAAAGTTTACATTCTAATACCGCATTAGAACATAAAACTTAACATAAATTGAAAATAAATGAGAAGATACAAACTTAATTAATGTGAAAGAACACCCTCCGTTTATCAGCTTTAGACTATAGGATCCTCGCTAATGCCAAATCATAAATGTTTGTTAATAAGAAGATAAAAATTTGACTGAGATGATTAGGTTTCTACCGTCGATGATTAACACCTAGATGGTCAAAAGGAGAAGTTGCAGAACACTTCAGTTGAACCATGCACCATCGGATAATGGAGAGGAAGGGAACCTGGTCAGCAAAAGGAGAGGGTTGCGGAAGGCAATCGGATATGGTCCCCAGTTCTGGACGGTCCAGATGGTAGAAAAGAACAAAAAGAGTGGACTTTTAGCTCACAGCCGAAGGGGAGTCAGATGGGGAAAAGGTCTTTCTTCGGGAAAGGACATACACAGCCTTTAATGAGGGCCCAGCAATAACTACAAAGCCCATCCCTTGTCTTGCATGAGTCCTCCCGAAAGGACAGGATCCACATTGATATTTGATGATCCCGAAAGCTAAAAGTATAAACTGATTTTTTACCGAAGTAAATACTTGATTAAACGAACCTGGTTTCATGGTTTCAGCCAAGGGAACGACAGAGGTGGAGAAAGCTCCTCCTTGAGCCTCAAACTCGCGAATTTTTATTTTTTTCGTAGCCGAGCCCCTGACACTAATGCCAGAAGACAGCTGCATTAATTATGGGCCCTGCCTTTCAAACATGCAGATCACGCCGTCAAAACACACTTATCAGATGTACCTTCGCAATTCACGTAAAATAGTACCACCAATCGTTTAACTCCGTTAATAGTTAACGTTTCAATCTTCTTCCTCCTGGGGACCTCATCTTTGACTTGCAGAAACCGGAGAGCTGACAAGCTTTAAAAAGCAGTAAATTCAACGTTATCCAGCCGTGTTCTACCATCGTCAATTCTTGTAATGTACGGTGGGAACGTTGGGCCATACTATCTTGCAGGGTGATACCGATTTCATGCAATCCATACTCATACTCTCACCCTTTCTCTCTCTATCTCTCTCTGACTTTTCAGACTTTGTATTTGTTATTTCATATCCAATTTGATACTTTGGGAACTACGATTCTCTTTACAGGAACTGTACGACTCTACTAGACGTAGCTTTTGAGGGGTGTGTTGAGCTTGAGTTGCACTTGATCGAATTAAAGCTTCAACATTGATTTTCCCTCCCTGTTCTGAGCGAAGAAAGTTAACAGTGTAAACGAAACAGAGAAATGAGGAGCTTTTACAGTTACCTTATCTATATTTCCTTGATTCTTCGACTATTGTCAGCCAGCAGCAACGGTTACAGTGATCTTGAAGTTCTGTCGAAGCTCAAGTCTTCCATGATTGGACCCAAAGGTTCAGGACTGGAGGACTGGGAATTCTCCTCTTTTCCATCAGCGCATTGCCGATTTTCTGGTATTGAATGCGATGAGGATTTCAGAGTTGTTGCGCTGAATGTGTCGTTTACTCCCCTTTTTGGCACCATTCCTCCAGAAATAGGGCTTCTGAACAAGCTTGTGAACCTTACCATTTCTAGCGATAGTCTTACAGGGAAGATTCCTGTAGAGATGGGGAATTTGACTTCTCTTAAGTTATTCAACATTTCGAACAATGTTTTCGAAGGCAGTTTCCCTGGAGAAATCCTTACAGGTATGATTCAACTCGAGATTCTTGATGCTTATAACAATAACTTCACGGGTCTTCTTCCCGTCGAGGTCGTTAACTTGAAAAATCTGAAGCATTTGTCTTTTGGAGGCAACTTTTTCATGGGAGAGATACCGGAGAAGTACTCTGAAATGCAGAGCTTGGAATATTTGGGTCTAAACGGCATCGGTTTAACGGGGCAAACTCCTGCATTTTTGGCTCGTTTAAGAAACCTGAAATATTTGGTAATCGGATACTTCAACGCCTATGATGGAGGAATTCCACCCGAGTTTGGGTCCTTGAGTCAACTCGAACTTCTCGACATGGCAAGCTGTAATCTAACCGGTGAGATTCCTGCGAGTTTGGGCAATTTGAAACACTTGCACTCATTATTCCTTCAACTGAACCGTCTCACGGGCCATATTCCTTCTCAAATCTCTGGTTTAGTCAGCTTGAAATCGCTTGATCTTTCAATAAATGAACTAACAGGGGAGATACCAGAGAGTTTTTCTGCTTTGCAAAACATTACACTTATAAATTTGTTCAAAAATAATCTCTATGGTCAAATACCCTCATTCGTAGGTGATTTTCCTCATCTTGAAGTGCTTCAAGTGTGGGGCAACAACTTCACGTTTGAATTACCCGAGAATCTTGGCCGCAATGGGAAGCTTATTAAGCTTGATGTTGCTTCGAATCACCTCACTGGATTGATTCCACGGGATTTATGTAAGGAAGGGAGGTTGGAGACGTTGATCATGATGGAAAATTTCTTCTTTGGTCCACTTCCTGAAGAACTCGGCAACTGCAAGTCCCTTACCAGGATTCGTATCATGAAGAACCTTCTCAACGGAACAATTCCAGCTGGAATTTTCAACTTGCCATTGCTGAGTATTATCGAGTTAGGCGACAATTACTTCTCCGGTGAACTTCCATCCCACATGTCAGGTGCTTCGCTTGGTCAGTTAAAAGTTTCAGGCAACTGGATCACTGGTAAAATTCCTCTGGCAATCGGCAATTTGCGTAATTTACAAGTTTTGTCTCTTGAAATGAACAGGTTTTCAGGTGAAATTCCTGAAGAGATCTTTAATATCAAGTTACTTTCAAAGATAAATATCAGTGAAAACAACATTACTGGTGAAATCCCTCCTTCGATCTCTCGATGTACTACTCTTACTTCAATTGATTTTAGTCAGAACAGTCTCACCGGTGAAATTCCAAAAGGAATTGACAAGCTGAAAGATTTAAGCATTCTCAATTTTTCAAGAAACCAGCTAACTGGTGAAATTCCTGCTGAAATCCGGTACATGATAAGTCTCACAACTCTTGATCTCTCGTATAACAACTTCTTTGGCCGAATCCCCGCTGGTGGTCAATTTTTAGTCTTCAACGACAGCTCGTTTACTGGAAACCTTAACCTTTGTTCACCGCGCCACCTTACTTGTCCAGCTTTGATAAACAAAGCTAAAGGTTCAGGACATGGTCACGCGGTGTTTTTCACTGCTTCAAAGCTCATAATCACAATCATCACGGTAGTCACAGCATTATTATTGATAGTTGTCACGGTTTACAGTATGAGGAGGAAGAGGTTTCAAAAATCACGAGCCTGGAAGCTTACTGCTTTCCAAAGGCTAGATTTCAAATCTGAGGACGTGCTGGAGTGCTTGAAGAAAGAGAACGTTATAGGGAAAGGTGGAGCTGGGGTTGTCTACCGGGGTTCCATGCCGGATGGTCTTGATGTGGCAATTAAAAGATTGGTGGGTCGAGGAACAGGAAGAAGCGATCATGGGTTCTCGGCTGAGATTCAAACTCTGGGTCGAATTAGGCACCGAAACATTGTGAGACTGTTGGGTTACGTGTCGAATAAGGACACGAATCTTTTGTTGTATGAATATATGCCTAATGGGAGCTTGGGAGAAATGTTGCATGGGCCAAAGGGTGCACATTTGCAATGGGAGAGAAGGTATAGGATTGCCGTTGAAGCTGCCAAGGGATTGTGTTATCTTCACCATGATTGCTCGCCTCTGATTATACACAGGGACGTGAAGTCGAATAACATATTACTTGATGAAGACTACGAAGCTCATGTGGCTGATTTTGGGCTGGCTAAGTTTTTGCAGGATGCCGGTGCTTCCCAGTATATGTCCTCCATTGCTGGTTCCTACGGCTACATCGCCCCAGGTTTGTAACCCAGATTTGTTTATTTTTCTTGTTGGCTATCCTGTCCTCATGATGATAAATTTGATATTCGTCAATAATTACACATTCAGTAAGAACGTGATTCTGTTTCAGATTTGGGAACTTGGAATCCTAGAATTCATTATTCATCCACTATTAATGGAATTTAAATAAAAAGTTTTGAGCCTAGATTAATGGGCAGCATTAGGGACTTAGAGTCTGGGATTTTTAAGTGTAGGCTAACTAGCATTGGCCTGGTCGGTTGTGATTTACAACAGAGTACGCCTACACACTGAAGGTGGATGAGAAAAGCGATGTGTACAGTTTTGGTGTAGTGCTGCTGGAGCTGATTGCGGGAAGAAAACCTGTAGGGGAATTTGGAGATGGGGTGGACATTGTGAGGTGGGTCAGGAAGATCACATCAGAACTCCCTCAGCCATCCGATCCTGCTTCAGTGTTGGCGATTGTGGATCCCAGGCTGAGTGAGTACCCACTCGCTGCTGTCATCCATCTGTTCAAGGTAGCCATGATGTGCGTGGACGATGAAAGCTCTGCCAGGCCATCCATGAGAGAAGTTGTTCACATGCTCACCAATCCCCCAGAGTCTGCCCCAAGGTCAAGGCCAAGCCTCCTTACTTTGTGATGCTCAATTGCTAATCAACCATCATCAGCTGATGGCCTTTGCAGTTCGCAGTTGAACAGAGCATAGAAAACTGTAATAATTTAATTATCTAACAAGGTTTGAGGTACCAGAAATGTCACAATAACCCTTCATATCGGGAGAATATTATTGTGTTTTATGTTAGTCGAATGTCTTTTTTATCAGTGTAAAATTGCTGCTTGTCCTTTTTTTTTTTTTTGATAAATTGCTGTATTTTAAGCTAGGGTATGGAAGTAATTTCGTAAACTTGTCTATTTGGAGCTGATGGAAGCTTATGCAACTTAGGGAGAGGTGGCCTCTCGAACTGTTAACCAGGAAAATGGCAGGACCAACTGGCCATTCCAAAGGGGATATGAGTGAGGCTAAGAAGCCCAATATGGATTGGGTAGAATTAGAAAATCTAGACCAACTATCTTTTGTCTGCTTTATTATGGCCTAAGAGTAGATTAAGCTGGTCCAAAATTCCAGAAAGAAAAAGTTAGCTCAAACTTTATGATACTAATGTTGCAGTCTCGTTGCTTGCTCATTTATATTCCTTCTTTTTCTTGTATAATTGTGAATTTTGTTATGCAGAGGAGGGACCTCCTGCTGCTTAACAATTGAAATTCGAGGAAAGCGCACTGAAGCTTTTGAAGAAGAACATTCCATTCTACATCTTTTATATCACAATTTCTGACAGGCAAATCTACTCATTGGATGGCCTTTTATAAGAGCAGTCCAAAGAATAAACAAAAGCAGCACTACCAAAGGAGTGCTTGAAAGAAGCACATTTGATTCGTTAGAGATCAACTATTGAGTAGACCCTTATTTTGTCGTTGTTTTATCTTAATCTACTTTTAATAATTCAATTGGGGCAGCATTCTAGAATATATTACTGTTGGCATTAAGTTTACCTTAATCTGCCATTGCTTTAGATTTTATCTGTAACCAAAGACTGATTCCGATTCGTCATATTTTATGGCGTTCAGTGGATGAAGCCGAAACGTTTTTCGTCTTCTTCAGTTTCATTTGAGAATGACCAAACTTTGTGGGGCCCTTTCAACTTTCGAAGCGTAAAAGCATTACCATGCAGCCGTTGGCATGCCATTTTTTCACCCTATTAAATACAATGCCCTTGAGGATCCCACTAATTATTAAGAAACTCTGAAATATGGTTAGGAGAATGCTATTCCATGCTGCAACTAAAGAATCTTTGTCAAATGAAGGCTCTTTCTTTGCGGCTTAATCATGTACTATGTCATGTAGTTCTAAGGGCGAAATCCTCCTTTCCTTTTGGTAAAATGGGCGATTTGATTTTGAACCACTGGACTCTAAATTTTAACATGGAGAAAATGCTTATCACACACTTTATTGTTGACAATTATATTTAGGGTTCTTTGTGTAGTTTCCAGTACTTCATATGATTGACTTGATCCCTTCATAATAAAGCGACCATTGGTGAGAATCCATGATTGATTTCAGTCAGGTCTTCCCATATATCTGTGCCCAAATATGCACAAGACACAGACAAATAAGCAGTATTACAAAAGCCTTAAGAATTTTACCTGAATCCGAAGTGGGAAAAAGCAATGCTGATCTTAATTGATACATTTAGGAGTGCAGAAAAAGGCACTGGATTCTTTTTTCTTTGTTATCCTCTGAACTTTTACGATTAAAGAACCGAATTCTTCCTTTTTTTTTTCTTTTTAAATAAAAATTTATCAGTTAATTATGTTGGCAAAGTAGCCAATTAACAACATGTTTTATGTACACATTATTACAGACAAAACAAAGGAAATTTGATGAAAGGAAATGATGGAAGAATGGCTCTTGTCATAGACACCATAAAAAAATCATCAGAATACCAGGCTTGAAATTCCAGCAAAGTGGGCCTTCCTTTATGAGCCATCCTCAAAGAAACACCAACTGGATTGCTCATGTTCACACTAAAGTAACAGTTTCTTTAAATGCCTTCTTAATCAATTAAAAATAATGATTATATCTCTTTTTTCCTCTCTAAGTTGTTGCTTTTGGAGTACAATTCTTCCAAAACTAAATTATAAAGAAAAAAAAATTAATAGTAGTTTTTGTGTGTATACACATGGCTTGGAAAGTTGGGGTTTACGTACAATCTGCTGGACCTCAACATTCAACAGCACGGCAATCCCCAAATACGGCAGAAGAATCTCAAATTAATTTCCATTTTAGCTGTTAAAATGAGCTGCTTTATTATAAATAAAATGTAGAGAGGAAGAGAAAGGAAATCGCTGAAGCCAACAATGCGGTGTGGAAAACAGCAGGAGAACGAGTCCTAGAAGACTTTCCCGTAAGAAAATCTAGTAACCATGAACGATCGTCGTCGGTTGGGACCTCTACTGACCCTGCACTAGATCCATATGTTGTGCCCGTCGTCGTTGCTGTTGTGCCTGGTGTTGTTGGGGTCGTATTGCTTGCAGATTTTTGACTGTACAAATATTATTATAGCACGACAAATCTTAGAGAATATGCAATTTAAACCTAAATGGTTAGAAAGTGATTCTATTCTGATACGAATAGACCGAAGTTCTTTCATTTTAGCACTTATTTTTTATGGATTCTAATTTCTCAATCAAAGAAGATTTTCGCAAAGCTAGATTTGAACCCGAGGCTACCCTTTTGTACTAAACACAGACACTTGTTTTGCTCACCATCTGCTAATTATTTGACAGCAAGATCCTTAATGTATGCCACAAGCCATAATGGTCATGACTCATAACATGGTAGCTTATGCCTTACAAAAGGAAGTTTGGGCTTATATAAAGTCGTATGAAACAAAACAGATGACGACATTTTCAGATTCAACTAAGAATCTCACCACCCTAACTACAACACTGATAAAGTAGACATAATATTTTATATAAAAAAAAAAAACCCAAAATTATGATAATAAAAAGAAGCATAAAGAAAAAGAATGAAAATTAAGTAATGGAATATTTCCTATTCTTAGTGCTTACCTTGTAGATGAAGGCCAGAATGTAATTTTATAATCAGCTCCTGTACATGTAAACGTACTCGTAGCATCATCAAACGCGTAGCTATACGATCTCGGGCACGACGCTTTGAAAATCGCTGAATAAACAGATGGTTTGCAGGTTTCTGATGTGGCGTACGCGCCGTTGCAGCAATACTCTGGGGTCCCAAAAGCCTCGCATGCACTCTTACAGGCATCACCCGTTCCAACCCGTAACTCAGTCGGGCACCGCCGGTTCAAATCATTAGCACACCCTGTAGACAAGCACGTGCCTGACCCACCGCTTGGCTCCACGGTCATTGGCAAGTTGTAACCGTCAACTAAACTAACGTCGTAGAAATCCTGGGCACCTGACCCAATCGTGAACTCAGCTAAGGTAGCTGGGGGGCTTGCTCCTTTTCCATTGCATTCAATTTGGCTGGAGCCACAGTCACCCGTTTGGCAAGTAAGTTGACCTGTATTTTGGTCTGATGTGCATCCGGTTCTGCCCCAGAATCTACCTGACCAAGAGGGCGGTGCCTGGAAGGATCGGGACCCACCTGAAGGTAGCTCGAATCCGGTGCTATCTAACTGGGTGTTGCCTAGTATACCAGGCCAAACCGTGTAGTGACATGAATTAACAAGTGTAAATGTAGTCCCTGAAATCCCTGTGTGTGTGTGTGTGTGTGTATATATATATATATAAATGCAGTCTTTGTTAATGTTAATGCTATATATATATAGAGCAGAAATCAACATTGAAAAAGTTGGAATAACTCTAGAAAATCTTACCTTGGAATATGGAGAGCAAAGTGAATAAAGAAGTGGAAATGATCAGATCCATATATAGAATGAAATTTTGAGATATAATAATTAAATAAACTATATGTTTCTATATCAGTACGAGTTGGTGAATGCTAATGTAGATTATAAATACGTTTCTCTTAAGAAGGAAAATGCTGCATTGCCAGTCTGACGATGACTGGAATTGAAGAAGAAAAAGGTTGGTTTAATGCTGTTAGTTGGATATAGACCTGACAATTTGTGCAATCTAATAATGAGAGAGAGATAATCAATTGGAAGAATACTGTTTGAGGCTTTTTAATCCAAAAAAAGATTGGATAACTTTGATGTTTCTATATTTTGGTTATGAGAGGAGACAGGAATGGAAATGGAAGCAGGCGATTTGATAATAGTGAAGAAGAGTTTTATGTTACCTGCTTTGCTGTATGCACTTACTCTATATAGAGTGAGAGGGGGGAGTTAGGAGTTGGAATCTACTCTTCAGGACAAGAAAGGCCATGTCATTTACTACAGTAGTCAAAAAGTTGCAAGAAACCGTAAACCTTAATCAAAACCAAAATTTTTTGGGTATTTCTTTTATTTAAAAAAAGAAAAAAGAAAAAAAACAACTGGTACTAAGTTTTAACCAGCATTCTAAGTGAAGCATATTTTTAACTAAATACTTGATATTGAAACGATCGAATTTATTTTGTTGCGACTAAATTTGCCAATCAGCAACAATTAACCCTTGGAGAACCTTGATTTTAAGGAATTTAAGAAAAACTTTAATCGTTATACTCTTGTTTATCATTCATCTGGTTGAGGTCAATGCAAGATATGGGTTAGTGCTTTTTTTTTTTTAAATGGATTGCTTTAGAAACAAGCTGAAATTCTGTAGTCTAGTAGCAATAGCAATGTAAAAATCATCTTTTTCTTCGACTTTCTTTTTATCGTCACTAATTTTTCCAGTGCCCTTATGGGGGGCTCTGATAGCCTAGGTGGGTAACTTGGCTAGAAGGTGACAAAAAAAGCATATAAACATCTGCTTTAACTGATAAAATCTCTGCTGTTCCCAATACGATGATAAGTGACAACTAATGTTTCCAACTGCTATAACAGAATTGACGGCATTTTTTGCGTAGGCTGCCTGACGGATAGACGAATGGACTGTAGATGACAATGTTTGCAATCCGGTGTCAAACTTTTTTTTTTTTTTTTTTCAATTTGCTAATGCTAATATATATATATATATATATTAATATATATTATAAATGGTTTCTGTTATATATATTATAAATGGTTTTTGATTTTGGAGTTTACTCTTTTGAAATCATACAGAGGAAGCAATTGGGTTGGCTATTTCATTGACATAATCTAGTGTTTTTTTTCTTGATCAGATTATCCTATGGTGGTCAATTGAGGTATTGGAATCTGCTTCGAGTTGCCTTCTCAGAGTCTGTATGGCATTTTCATCCGTTTAAGTAACGTGAGTATGTGACAATGTTCTTTATTTTTGCACTTACTTTCTAACTAATTTCCAGTGGCCTGGAAAAGAAATTGGTCAATGTCAGTTTGAAGCTAATGTTGGATTGATATTTACTTTGATCTGCTTCAACTTATCCACCTAAAAAACGTGTTTAAAGAAATATGGCCAAGAATATATTTCAGCCGCAAGGTTCAATTATGAAGAAATTTGCTATCGCTATTGGCTGAAGTCTTGGCAACATTTTTCAAAGGAAACAGATTCCTACAATTAATCTGACAAGGCTTTTTGAAAAACCTGTACTAAAACTGAATTCATTTGATGTTTCCGATCACGAAAAGTCAATTAATTCACACTTTGAATAAGATAGATCTTTAATTAACAAACTGATGTCTGATATTAAAGCTGATCAAAATCAAAAAGCTAGTTTAATTTTCTTCGTCAAATCTGGAAAAACTATAGCGATGAACTTTCCAATGATTCTCCGCCTAATTAGATAGATGCCAAAGTTGAAATCAAGCAGTTGATTTATGTATTCAGTAAATCTAAAATTAAAATCTTAATATCTATAACATTCTCTCTTGTCTTTATATTACCACTTGCTTTTATTTTTTAGAGATTCTTTCTATGCTTCTGTAGGTTTAGTAAAGTACTAGGAAAAGCTAGAGTTGGTTTTATTATCTTACGCTTCGGATATATCTTTGGTTTTCTCTTTTGCTGCTTGAAAATGTTTCTGTAACGAAAATAAGATCTTAGAATCTTGTTTGAATGCATGCATACAAAATATATATATATATATATTATATATGTAATTGTAAAGTAAATCACATTTAAAACAAAGAAAGTGAACAAACGTAAATCACAGTAAATCACAGCTAAATTCACAGGCTGAAACCCGAACCGAAGATGATTGCATGGGGCCAGGGTGTTGAAGCCATTGAAAGGAGAACCGAAGAAAAAGTAGGGACCGACTTTGCTTTGGTTAGCAAACAGCTAAAAAGAGATGCTGCTGCTGATGCTGATCCACGTGTTTATCTGTGTACGTGTTGCCGTGGAAGGCACTTGGCTGTGGGACCTTACGAACATTAATTGCTCTGCGCTAGCTGTCCGCCCTCATTTGATTCATTTCCGCGTCTCCAGCACCGCCGCTGCCTTTGCTGGTGCTTGGAACATCTTCAACTTGCATTTTTTAATTTGCCGAATGGTCTAAGGCAGCTGACCCAAGTTTCTTCTTCTCGATTTAGTATCCATCTGATTAATACAATTCATTATGTTTTAGTTATTATTGAGCCATCAAATTTGACGGGAAAAAAATGCTTTGTTGTCCAACAACTTAAGCCCGGCCAGTCCCACTGCAAAGAGTAAAATTCTCAAATAAGACCAGACGAGCCAATATGCACCCTTCGCAATTGCAATCCTTAATTTGCTTCAAAACAAACAAATCCTGATTGATGTCTCGACTAACATATGAAAGCTTTGGAAAATTTTTTCATTTTAAAAGGAGAAGGCTTTGGAAAATAGCGTCTCTGAATCTGAAAGCACTTGCATGCCAATGTTTTGCTAAAGTGAAAATGCTTACGTTGCATATGGAAAAGTTGATAGCTTTCATCTACGGAAAGAAAATCCAAACCTGTTTCTTATCAAATACCAATGCTTTTGAAACCATGTAATGCAACTAAAATTTTATGTAATCACTATATATAATCAAAATAATGTTGCCCAAAGTGGACAAAAAGAAGAATATATAAAAAAATATGATATTATTCCCTATAAATATAATGATAATTATTAATTGTTTGTACTTTTTTTTCTTTGGACTTGCAAATTAATTATGAAGATTAATTAATCATTAATTACTTCGTTTTGACGTAAAAGCTTAAATTTCCCCGCATCATATAAATTTAGGTTAGCTATCTCTGTTTTTCTTTGATATAACCTTATTATATATAAATCTCTTTAATAAATTTTCTTCACGTCTTTCAACAAAATGCATAATATTATAAGTCTATTGTATATGATTCCGGTATTGAACCAAACGCAAAATACACAAGTTGCCAAATGGATAACGTCTTTAATTACTTCTCATCTATCAAAAAATTACGTAAGGGTACTTAAAAGAGCGACTATGAAGCACCATTGCCACACAGTTATCGATTGAGACATGCAGTCAGAATAATAAGTACATCTACACGTGAAATGCATGCTCGGGAAGAATTATTATACTAATTGTTTGTGGCTGATATATCAATCAGGAAATTATAGCTAGTCCTAGCCTACCAAACAAGCAGTTGACCACTCATGACTAACAACTTTTTTTTTGGCATATATAATTGGAATTTTATTTATTATATAACTAGATTATTATATCATGATGACATGCAAAAGTGGGATGTCTACGTTGCAAGTTCAAAAGTTTCTACATGTGCTCATGTAACCAGCGGAATGTTTCTTCAACTCGCGGCCATTGTTGGGTAGCTGTCTCTTTTAGACAAACTTATCCTCAGAGAAAACAATCCCTCAACTAAAGAATTCCGAGCATCGGTGACCAAGAGCTTGAAGCTATTTACTTTGATGATTTGATCCGTCAAAGCCACTGACAAGTACCCTTAACTTCCATCGATGTATAATCCTATTCCTATCAACTTTACATGATCATCTCTCCTAACACACTTGATCATAAATTTGAGCAAATCTTGTCATGACAGATTAAAAGAAATATGGCTTGTTGAATCGCTGTAGACGAAATTAGTTTACTTCCTTAATTACCTTTGCAACTGTAGTTAATTGTTTGATGTGTCAAGCTCAGCTCAGGATAATGCTAACGTGTTAGAATTCATGGGCAGTCAACTTGTTTGCAAAGAAATTACTCTCAACTATCATTGCACCAAAGTTCTTCCAAGTTCCAACGTCTGATAGTGTCCTTCGACATGTTATCCATTGTGTAAAGTACCCACTTGGATAATTGTTACTAAATATAATTTTTTGCCCATCACTTCTTTTTTCCTATCTGTCTCACCTTTCTATTTCTTTAGTAAAGATTTACGTCACATAGACAGAAGCCTTCTAACAAAAGCAAAGAGAGAGAGTTTTTGCCTTTTTCCCCCTTTGTTTCTTGATTTTAAATTATCTGTTACGAGAGTCAATATCAATGGTATCAAATTCCTGATAACTGATAAGTGCTCAGTAAAATGCCTTTGTCGAGCACAAGAAGAAGTAGATTAGGTCGACCGGGCCATATTGATGATAGATGACGGGCAGGAACAAAGAGACAAATTTTTTTTCTAAACATAATTATCAAGGGATCCCCACAATATCCGAGCCGTTGAATCGTCTAAAGTGACACATTTGAAATTATCTTAGATTCATGGGACCTAATCTAAACAGTTTTTGCCTCAGACCTTCCGAGTTTAATAAAGTTTTTCTTTAGGGAAATGCACGAATTTAGTTGAAATGAACTGGAAATTAAAGGGGTCTAAAGAGATGGCAATATGATGTGGATGCAAATATACAAGACAAGAAAAAGCAAAAGGTTAGAAACTAGAAAGTTTGCAGGAGAGATTATCTCAAATTTTGATTTTACTATCGCCCCAATTTATCTTTTAGAACAGTGGAAAGGAGTTTGTATCTTTCAAATACACAAATTTCGAGTTAAATATAAGACATGGAAGAAAAATTGAAGATAAAATAGTAATTTCATTTAATAAATCAGAATTATAAATTTTAGAAATTCTCTAAACATATAAAATTTTCTAATTCTTTTATTTTTCACCCAAAAAAAATTGTTTTAAGAGTCTAAAAAACTTGATCCTCAACAAAATGAAATTAATTTGTTAAGCTGAATTCTAGTTCTTCAAAGATAATTTAATCTGTTAAGCTGAATTCTCAAGACTTCATTATTTATGTGTTCAATCTAGAGCATATATAAAATCTAGAAATTTCATTTACTAGATTATTGGCCAATCCAAGTGTTTTTTATGTGTTCAAGTGCCAAGTGACGTATTTTAATTAAGCATTTAATAATTATTTACATTAGTGATTTAAAATGACGTCATAATTGAAAACTTCTTCAATTAGATAATTAAAATAAATTTAACTGACAATTTTTTCTCCAAAATTCGTAGTCATTATTATTATGGTTGAAATGAGCTGCTTTTATTGTGTTTTAAATATATCATAGATTAGATATGAATTCTACAAAAAGTTTACGAAAATTTCATATATATATATATATATATATCCTAAGGTTCTAATCTCATCCAAGAGGGTTTTAATTTGTGTTTTCATCCTAAGGTTTGCATTATTTGGTATCAGAGCTTTGATTTTTTAAAGTCAAATATAATCTACCTTTTAATCTCGTAAATTTTTTTTTATAATTCGTGCTTCTACCATCCCCAAAAAAAAAAGAAAAAAATAAATTTCATATATATATATATATATATATATATATATATCTCGAGGGATCCTCGGTGGCTTTGATTGAAGTTAAGACTCATGCAGAGCAATACTTTTAAGGGCCATTTAAGTTGTGGCCCAAAATCAATTGATGGCCAGGTCCAATTTTGTAGTCCGGAGGCCGAAGTCATGAACGCAAATCAACAGGCAATGGCACATCTTCTACCTCTCTAATGACCCTCAAAATGAAGAAGATAAGACAAAAGAAAAAGAAAAATGAAAGATAAAACTACACGCATATATCTATAGTAATGCAACTTATAATTTTTATCATTTGATTGAAACTTGAAAGCAAGCTCTAGGGTAAATCTAAATTGTAGACTAGTAGTCAAATGCTAAATATGAGGGGCAATCTCGCTAGCATAAAAAGTTGGTTTTTTAGCCATCTCAGAATATCTCAAATAGTATAGCTGCCTTGCTTAGTGAAAAAAGGTGGAAGCTTTTATTTGAAGTTTGTAGTATTAGTCTTAAAGTAACCTTATCCGCTAGTATTTAGTCTAAAGCACATCAGAATGTTGAGTTTCACAAGACAAAGAATGAACAAATGACGCATTATTTTCTCATCTTCAAGCAAAACTTTAGAATATATGACAAACAACGTGTTTCTTAATTTTACCGTGTCGTCTGATCACAAGGCTAGCTAGAGCATCAAAACTTTTCCCATCGCAATTGTGGGATCATTAACTTTGCCAAACACTAATTTTAACAAAGACTTAAAAATCAAATGTTCAATGCACCAAAACATAAAATGTTCTTTGTCTTCGGAATCTGGACGCATATTTCAGAGCGAATCGACTCAATTTTCGCAAATTCAACATCAATTAGGCAGGTGAAGTATATATGTATATATATATATATATATATATATATATAATATAATACGAAAAGCAGACATCTAGCCGGCCATATTTTTTTTGTCTGTTTGAAATTTGCATGTGATAATACAGAGTCGGGGTCTCACTCAAGAGTAATAGTGAATAAAAATAAAATTGCAGCCTTCGTGCACAATAAAACTGCTGGCTTTGAGCTAGTTGATACCTTGAATTCGACGGGTTGAAAACCAATAAATCATCCATATTCTTGATTGCCCTTTCCTCCTTGGAATGGGATTGGCGGCTTTGAACTCTATTTTCTGCTCGTGAGTTTTTACCCATGCTATCTTATGAGAACCACCTGATCCTTTCCCTTAATTGACGGAAATTCCCGGCCTCCTCAGCAGCCGTGACCAGTTTTGCCCGTGGGCTGTTGGCGAATGGGGCCATAGCTTGACTAGCTTGCATTGCAGGCTAGACGTTTCCGCTTAGTGCACATGGATGTCTATTTGTCTTGTCCCAGCAAAGGTTAATCACGCAACCTTCAGCATTCTAAATTCCCCTACCCTGGCCGGAATGGATAAGCATGCATCCACGAGCATCACGAAAAGCAACCATGATCTAACAATTAGTATATTTATGTCATGTTAATAATTTTTATATTATAATTATATTTAAAATACTTTATATTTATATAAATTTTAATAAATTAATAATTTATATTATATAAATTTTAAGACATTTATATATTTATATTTTATCATATTTTAATTATTTTTTTATTATATTCATATAATCATATAAAATAAAATCAAGTTAGCACGACGATAGTGGATCAAACAAACTGTGGCTGTGACTAACTGATGTTGACAGATGTTGTGGTTAATTAAAGCATGTAAACGCATTACATAGTTAGTAAGCAACAATCATCGTCCCAGTAATATTATACTTAGGCTTAATTAAAACAAGATTACTTGTGAATATGGATAAAAAGTGTCGTAACATAAAAATTTTGCACAACTCTCACCAAACTAACCTCTTGTAATTAACAATAATTAAAAAGAGAAAAAAGAAGTTTAGGTTATCCTCCAGGCCACCGCAGCTATTACTATCACAAAAAAGTTGCACGCAGCATGCCTGTGATAAAAAGGTCTGCTTATAGTAGAAATTGAAAGAAAATTGTTCAAATGGAAACATTTTAAAATGGCCAGGAAACCGATCAAACAGCTGGCCCAATCACCTCTAACACTAATTAAAACTCCAGTAGCCAAATTCAATAATAGGCAATATATTAATTTACGACTTATGCACGCTTTTAACACCCAGCTCCATTTCATTTATGTTATCCATTCCCATTATATATACCTACCAAGTTATTCCTATTATTACGAGTCATTAATATTAATTAAAAGATTGTGCTGCTAAGAAGTATTTTTAAGAATATTTTTTAAAGATTCGTATATTAGATAAATTATTTTCAACATATGAAATTTCGTCAACTAATTATTAAATATTAAATTTAACACAAAATATTATTATAAATAACAACTTAAATAATCTTAATATATGTTTTAAAAATAATTGTTAATTAAACTTCCAAAAAACACTCGAATAGGACATAATAAAACCTCAAGACAAAAACTGGTAATAAAATTTATTAATATCATTGATAGATTCTTGAAAACCAACAATCAAATGAATTCCATCCCCTCCTAAACTATATTAAAAAAAATTTGAACCTAAAAAAATAAAAGGAAAAACAGAAGAACCTAAAAAAATTTGGCAGTTGAATTGTTAAATACAGTAAACAGCATGGACAGGAGATAGAGAGAAGGGGGCTCCAATTGAATTCAATTAAATTGGCAGGTGAGCTTCCTTTGTCATGACTGGATTCCACGACAATGTGGGCCAATACCATGGGACCCACCCGCAATACAAAGGCCAATGTATGATATTAGGGGCATCCCACGCTAACCCAATAGCCCAAAGTTTAAGGCCCTATATGGCCCCCTACAGATAATAGTTAGCGAGTAAATTAGAAGAGTTGCCACGAGCACCAAATGGCCATCGTGATGCCAAGTCCCTTAATCGAATGTGATCCGAACACGTGGGTGCACGGTGATGCCGCACTTCCGTCCAAGGCACCTTCGTACACCATCGCGCTGTTGACAAGCGGTGACGTTGTTGTTGTTTCCGTGTTTTGCCCTTGAGCCGTCTGCCCTTGAGCTGTCTGCCCTTGCAATGATTTCTGGCTGCAATTTACGTACCAAAACTAACCGTTAAAAACTTGGAACTTAAAAAAGAAAAAGGAAAGCACTCCAACGTCACTAAATTATGTTGACAATAATGCTAATGTGTTCCCTTTCCGTGAACTGCCCGTCAACTACAGTAATAGAACTTCGATGGGCGTGCACTGTGTCAGTCTGGCAGAGCAATGCTCGCGCTGGCAAGGGCCATGCCTCCCCCTCGGGTTGTTACCGGGATTGATGCACTAAACTCAGCTCCCCTGTGGTCAGTCTGGAGACCCAAATTTAATCCTCGAAGGTCGTGCATTAATTAGACAGCTAATCTTTTTCGGCCCGAACGCCAATAAAAACGATATGACATCTTCAGATGGCTTTGCTTTTTAACTCAACGGTTAGACGTGCCCACATGCGACATAAGATTGCAAATTAGTGTTTCTCCCAGAGCAACGTTAAAAGTTGCGCTGAGTTGACAGACCCCTCACGCCAGCGTTTTTATTGACAGCCTTTGTCAGACAGAACGGCGCCGTAACTACTTGAAAGAACCTTCACGCCAACGTTTTCATGTTTACAGCTTTTCGTCGACAGAAAGTTCTTTTCATGACAAAGTTACTCTTTAACGTTTAAAAGAGCCAAATAAAGGAAATTTACCTAGTGTTAGGCGAAGGGCAGAAAGTAATCGTGTAATCAGCATTCGCACATGTGAAGGTGCTGGTTTTATCATCATAGGCATAGCTGTAGGCGCGTGGGCAAGCTGTCTTAAAGACCTCCGAGTACGAAGAAGGCTTGCAAGTATCAGGTGTGGCGTACGCGCCGCTGCAACAGTACTGAGGCTGGCGAAAGGCCTCGCAAGCACTCTTGCAGGCGACGCCATCTTTGCCGTCTGCGCCCATCACTCTGAGCTCTGAAGGACACGAGCCATTAAGATCCGCAACGCAGCCGGTGCTGGTACAATTTTGACCTGTACCACCCTGAGGAGTTACCCACATAGGGATGTTGTAACCGTCCACCAAACTCACATCAAAAAAATCAAGACCACCAGCACCATCCAAAGTAAATTCAGCCAAACTGGCAGGAGGAGCAGCCCCATTTCCGGAACATTCTAGCTTCCCGGAGCCACAATCACCCGTCAGACATGAAAATTTTCCAGTGGAATCTTGTGAGCAATGGGTTCTACCCCAAAAGCGACCACCCCATGATGTCGGTGCGGTAATGGTTTTGGTTTCACCTCTTTGGAGAGCGAAACCTGTTGTAGAAAGCGTCGGAACACCGGCGTTTGAGAGAATTCCAGGCCATACCGTATAATCGCATTTGTTTACTATGGTAAAGGTTGTTGCCTGCACTCCTGCTTACAATGTAACTAAATTAGATTAAAAAATCCAAACTTGAAACCAAATCCTAGTAATTAAGTATAGAAAACTTACAAACATCATTCAATGTTTGCCGATGAGTACCTGATATGAACGAATGTGACAGAATAAGAACACAAACAAAGGCAATGAATGTAGGTTGGGCCATTAAAGTTTGCAGGAAAGAATCCTTTATATAATAATAAGGAGAAGAAGAATAGGAAGTTTGAATAGGGGTGGATGGGCAAAGCCCAACAGTCTTCTTCTTCTTCTTCTTCTTCTTAAGAAATGGGGTTTGGGATTCTTTTTGGGAGCGTGATATTGTGCAAGGGCGATACAGAATGGGTGTTTATAAAGGGAGCTCTAAAGAATAACGTCCGATGCAGTCAGACAGATGAAGTAAGCCCAACTAGAAGTTGCTATGTGTCTGAGCCTGCCCAACCGAATTTTGAGATGAGTTGCTGTGCTTAGTTGAGAATTTGTTTCCTTATATTGAACAATTATTAGGATATTGATCTAACGTACTGCATTTGGTTTTCTCATGGTGTATATATATGTATGTATATACATATATATGAATCTTTTAATGGACTAATTAAGTAATCCTCGTTTTCAAATTTGGTCGATCAACTAATTTTATCTTTCAATGGACTAAGTATTCTGCTTCGAAAATTTAAACATTCAACGAAATAGTAACAAAGTTAAAATACTCACGGTAGGTGGGTGCGTGCGTAACGATTGGAGGGAATTGAAAATGTTAGAGACAAGAAGCAAAAACTAAGCTGAAAGGTGGCAGATCCGTCTGGTAAAGTTATAAATTTGGTAATTAATTACTTCAATTCTAATTTCTCCAATGGGTTCTTATTAATGGACATTTAACCAACCTATAGAAAGTTAAGGATGGCAATGGCACCCATGGAAATTGGGAACCTTCAATATTTATTAGTGAATTAATACTTGGCATTTATCATGCCAACCTGAACTTTTTGTTTATTTTATTTTTTTTCATAATTTCTGTTGAAATATGGTGGAAGAAAGTGGAATTGAACTTATTGGTATATTTGCAGAGATTTTATCTGATTCTTAGTATGAGTTAAGTTAAAATTATGTTCATGATAAATTTCATATAAGTGTTATTAGGTGTTTATTCGGAATAGGATTGAGATATTGCTAACATAGAGAGAGACGAATACTTGTGGAAATTAACTTGGTTATTAGTTGAACAGCCTGAGGTTAATATAAGTGTTAATCATAATCAATTTCTAATAATTAGGTTTCAGGAAGCAAAATGTTCTAACCTGAAAGCAACAACTCGGAAGAATTTTTATTCGAATATTTGCCCTCGAAAATATTTTAATATATACCCCCCGTTAAAATATCTCAAATTCTCAGCTTAAAAGTGGTGAAATTTCATTGGAGTAAAGCTAAACAAATAGTTTTTGTTTTGAAAATGTCAGGCACAGCCACCGCCTTAAACGACGGGGACTTGAAGAGTCCGCTATAACTTATCCAACCCAACTCACATACAGGGGTTCTCAGGCAGCGATTGTATGAACCCTTGCATTGCACCTTTCCATCAAGTAATTTGATTGAATGTGAAAGATCTAAGTTTGCTAAAAGATGATTCGGAAAGCAACATTTCACAAGCTAGAAACAGTGAAAAGGACATATATCCTTCAATTTTGCACTATACAACCTATCTTGAGGTAACAATTTACGAGATCAGCTGATAATTCAACTTTTGCTTTAAAGAAGTAAATAAAAAATGGTGCAGAGAGAAGGGAAGAAATGACAATGGCAAAATCCTCTATGCAAACATAATGCTGCCAAAGATCAGTAGATTTCAGCATTGCAATCTTCTGCTTTCTTCGATTGTCTCTTATATTCAACCCAATCAATACTTGGAAGAAGCAAAAGTTAGGAGATCATCAAATAATTATTTTGAAAATGATGAGATCAAATCTGCAGGTACGTAGTATTGAATTACAATCCTTGGCAGCCAAAGAGATCATAATGTCATCAAATTCCCTTTTCCATTTCCTTGAGCCTGCACATATAGACATAGGTGTTATCTTTCTTCAGCAATTCCCAGAGCTCTTTAGCAAACTGAGCCATACGGATTTGACAATACATATTCTCACCCTTGTCATTTGTTTGTTCCCTACTCACCGCATGGTCCAACCTGAAGTTCTTTAATGCCTTCTTGATCTTTTCAAATTCCTGAGTTGAAAACATAATTAGAACTGGTAAAACTTCTAATCCAAAGTATATATTCCAGTACCTAGAGAAAGAACAAATGGAAAATGTAAGGATTAAGAAAGCTTGCCTCCTTGTAGAACAGTGAGCTAGTGGTGGGAACACCCAAGAATAGCCAAGCCAACTCGGTTAGAAAGCGTGGATATTTCTTGCACACTTATTCTTAAGAATAATGTGATGTTCCTGGAAAAGAAATAGAAGATTTACAATAAAGCTACTAGACTTCTTCCAGCTCAATAATGTACCAAATCCTGATATCATTCACGGCAGACCAACTGCTACTCTTCCTTCTTTAGGCATCTCCATCATATAGATGTCCTATGCCAAGATTTCTACCACATTGTCTTTCAGAATCCTCTGCCAGAAGTGCAAACATGGCAAATAGATGGGTTTAACTTTTTTGTATTTGGGTAAAGCTACGTCGCTCAATCTTTTGCAAATTCAGCATTGCTAAGTCGTCCATCTAATGAAACTGGTGGAATCTTATTTGCAGAATGGATTGGAGCGTGTGGGATGAAAGCAACGCAGCAGGATATAACACGATTGATGCTGTTTCTAGATCAACAATTAAGGTTTTGACGACTGGCAAAAATTGAGTTGAACTATGTTTTTCACAATTTTTTACATGTTATTAATTGCTGTATGTTAATTACAAACGAGCTGTTTTACCCATCGTCATGGACGAAATCTATTCGTCGAGCAAAAGGAGAGAGAGGAATTCAAACCTTCGATAGTTCTTTATTTCGAATTATACTGGTTTTCAAGACCGGAGATATCAACCACTCAACCATCTCTCAATTATTTTTTATTCCACCGAATCGAGCATGACCATATGAGTTGATATCATCACTATATAAAAAAAATATCATGTGTGAACCTATAGGTCGATCTATTTATCTGTCTATATAGATAGATGAAAAGCATAATCTAACATGCTTATTTGTGAACGTGAAATAAAAAATCACCCTGGACTTACGCGTGAATAAAAGGGGTAAAGGGTTGGAAATAACAACATTGATCGAATTGTATTGGATAACCAGGGGATGTGGAATGTGAGGTCACAGGATGCAGAGAAATAGTAATCTTGGGCAAAAACTGTACCTAAGAGTTGAGGTGTCGAAAAGTATGACCCATCAACCATTTCTGCAAGGGATGAAGCTCCAATGCCTGAGAATGTCATCAAAAGTGGAAGAAACAATCCTAGGAGGTCATTGTTTCATTTTTTTTTTTTTTTATATACACATTAGCAGTTTGTTTTTTCTAATTAGTTTGCACCACTTAACGAGAAGTGACCAAATAATTAAATTTAAAAGCCTAAGCTAGTTTTAAAAATTGCGGTGTAGTCTAATCTTTAACCCCACATTGACCAGAGAGGGAAGCAAGGAGCTGATGTCTCCAATAAAATAGATGCGGTAGTACAAAAAAGAGCATGATCCTTCAGGCAGTAAACGGGATATGATGAGTGGTTAATACTCACAAGTTCTGTGAGTTGGGTGTCCACCCCAACGCCTGGTTACGACATCTGGGCACTCTGATCTTTTCCACCTGATCCCAAGCTAGAAGGAATAATGAGTATGTTTAGTGGAAATCTTCGATTAGGTTTTTTTTAAAGGAATTTTGAGAGAGTTAATTTTATGTTAAGTAAAGCCGGATGAGTGAAGGGATCTTGACCGAATGTCTTATGTGTTTTGTTACCTCAAGTAATCGGGGGATAAACATCGAAAGTAAGTAGATTTGTTGTTTCATGGGTTTGCAATGTAGGTTCGAAAACAGAAACCCAAAAGAAGCCATTAAATTTGAGAAACCACAACGCCACCTTGAATACAAAGGCAGTGACTTCCTATGAAGAGGCAGTGACTACTTTGAAACCCCATTATCAAAAGGCAGTGACTTCCTATGAAAGTGAGCCCTGTTGGGTACCATCCCCGAAGAGGCTGATTGAAGGTAGAAAATGGCTGGTTTATAGTGGAATATGGTTGATTAAAGCCTGAAGCCGGCTGGTTAATGCTCTGCTGTAGATTGTTGGGCTCCAATTGCTGCTGGTAACCAAACTGCTTTGCTGCCTTTGGGTGCCAACAGGTTCAGGAAATGGAATCCTTTCATTAGTAGCATCGTTTAGTATATTTCCATTCGCTTGCCGGGACGCCAAAACCGCCCACCTCTGCCCAAGAACCCAGACAATAATAACACCATTTCAATAAACCGCCATGTATATTATATATTGAAGGTATTATATACACTCTAGAATAAATCTCGCAGGGTAACATATACAAACAGAATTAGACAAAACGAATCTTAGGATGCGAGATGTAAACCATCCATGACATCCAAAATATTCGTTTGTGGATGCTTCAAAATCTTTCTTGCCCTAAAACTCCTATCAGGAGAGTTCCCAGCACTCCTACTTAATGCCCAAACTTTGATCCGTTTGTTTTTGCCTAAAGGAAGTTCCTGACTTCTGCTAATTCCTGGAACCAATCTCCTCCCGGCCACCTTGTTTAATAAGTTTTTGTCTTCTTGAGAAAGTTCAATCCTGTGGGCCTTAGTACCACCGTTGAAGGATAGAAATCGCTGCATATTGGAGTGAAAAACCAAACCTTTATAAGTAGGAGATCGAAACGGCTGAGGCTTGAAGCCATGATCTCTTTGTTTCACTAAGGTGATCAAATGATGAAGCCATGCCGCCACTTCAAGGATGTATGCATCTGTCTTATGTTTATCCGCATGATAAAATGTCTGAAGGCGGGTGAGGGTAATATTTTGGGCTGCTCTTCTTCCAAATTCATTGCTATCAAACAAGAACAAACACCAGGAAACCTCGTTGTTATGATGTAAATACCAAAACATTTCAATTAAAATCTAGATGGACTTTCATGTGAAAATGTGCACATAGAGATATAAAGAAGCCTTTGACTAACCCAGTGTTGGCCCATTCTCCAACCCAACCAAAACCTTGATGTGCTCTGTTGCAAATTGCATCAAAATGAAAAGAAAGAAACAAATATTTCTTAGGAATAATATCAATGAGATAAAAAAAAAAAGTTTGTGGTTTAATTTCAGATGAAAAATTTAAGCAACCTTTCTCAAATAAATTGAATCTAAACTAGTATAACCTACTTGATTGTGTTTGCGGCAACTGGAACAAGCCACTCTAGTGTCTTTTCCATCGCATCCTTGACCTGTGAAATTGAAAGCTGCAAAAATGGCAAGCAATTAAGTGACAGTGTTTATCAGGCAAACAAGCACATAACAAACAAGCAACCCTCAAGCTAAACGGAGCAGAAAAAGAAAAAAAAAATGATGAATTCAAGAAATGAAGATCGAAGTTTATTTGAGGATGGATCACAACAATGCTATTAAAGACAAAAAAAATACCTCTTCCTTGATGTCAATGGACTGTAATCGGGATTTTAAAGCTTTCTTAACAGTGGGTGGCAATCCATGGTACAATGTGTCCCTGCTATTGGGAGGAAGGGAGGCTGGCCGGGCTGCCTATAACATATAAATGCAATTTTATCCAAGCTGATGGAAGGCCTAGGCTGCCAGTGGAAATAAGGTAAACTTGCAAATGACAAAGTAGAAAACAGAAAAAGAAGGGCATTGACTTACAATATTGTCAATCTGATTAATTACATTAGCATAGTGCAATGCAAGTCCAGCGACACCTAGTTTTTGAGGGTTTTCAGTAGTCTCCTTTCGAACTGATGTCATCTCTGCTGTAAGTTGAAAATTATATCGATAAGACATAGTAAAACATCAAATAACACGAATGATGTTCCTCACACTAATCATTTGATAGGAGTTGAATCTACATGATTACCTCCAAAGGCTTCGAAGATTGCCTGGTGCATATAAGTAACAATATCAACAAGCTTCTCCACGATCTGCAATGAAAAAAAAAAAATTACAGTCAAGAACGGTTGCATAATGGGTCTCTGGCAGCGCAAACATTTATTGCATATACAGATGCTGAAATTGAATGGTGTTGATCATTTTTTCCGTAAGCAGACTCCATATTCAGCAGATTGCTAGTGGTGATAGTCATAAAAATCAACCATCACAAACATCGAGAAAAGAAGGATTGAATGAGTTGTACGAGGCCAAAAATACTCCTTTGAAATGCTAAAAGCTTCATGGACAACTATAAAGCAGCTTATAGTTAAATACCTCTTCCAAAGTTCTAGACCAAAGAGATTTCTTTTTCAAACTCCTTACAAGCTTTCTTTGTTGTTTTAGCTCACTTTGTAAGATCATGAGATTCTCTCCTACAATTCAAAAAAATTAGCTGTTAGTCAAATAGCTACATTCCTGCCTAACAGATCTCTAGCAATTATCAGAAACACAGAAATGATAACGAATATATGAACAACTAGGAGCTGTTAATAAGAAAAAAAAAAAAAATCAACCATAGCAAGTTTTCTCAAGATATAAATGGATTGAATTTCTGCATACATCCATAGCCGCATAAAAGAAAGATGGAACAAGAAAAGAATCATTCATGTCTAACCTCTTTTAGGGAGATTTAGGGCCTCCACTTCTTCAAGCTTTCGCCTATAATCTTGATCAAATCTGTCCAGAGCATTCAATTCGTGGTACAATTCCTACAAATGTAAACATTCATTATATTCTTGAAGTAGAGGTATTTGCTTTTAAAAATTTATGAACAACATTCCAAACCATTCATTCAATAAAGGATCTAAAAAAAAATCTTTCTAAACCTAATGTATGAAGTATGAACACCATATCAGATAGAGGGGCAAAGCTCAAAATTAAAGGAGGATAAAAACTTACAGAAGTATGCTGAGCAAGTGAAGTTAGTTCTTGCATTGTCAATTCTGCCTCAGCTCTAGCTTGTTTATGAAATGTATTGTCTATATCTAGTCTGACAGATTGGTGACAGTAGCAAGATATATATATTTCTCCATCAGTAAACATCAGCAATGTAAGCTGAAAGAAAATGCCACCAAAAAGAATCTGCCTTACTTTGAAAAGTATCGGCCAAGGTTATGCCATTGTGGATCTTTACATAGATCTCCGAACCTAATCACTTCGCACGAAAAAATATCCAATTCATCCCTAGATGTGCCAAAGTATAGACTGTTATAATAAGATATTAAGTGCAAAGAGAACAATTTAAACCTTGGAGAAAAAGCAACCATTTTCTCTTAAGAAGTAACCTACCTCTTGTCAGCTGCAGCAATACTTAGCAACTCCTTCATGTCTGAAGAAACTAGCTTTTGTACTCCTTCTGAATGTAAGACATCCTTTTTGAGAAATTGAATGTTTTCTTCTGAAAGTGACTGCAACAAATTTGCTCCTCTAGCTATTGTATTAGCCACTTCGAATGCCAATATAGATATCGTATTCCCTCTAGAAGCCAGGCCAGTAACAAAGCCGCTTCCAGCATTCAAATTTGACATGCTACTTCCGAGTGTATCTAGAACGTCGACTGCCCTCTCTAGGCCTAAAATCCCAGCTCTTCCTAGAAATGAGCTCTTGTAAGAAACCTACAATACAGAAATAAGTGAACATGAATAAAGAAATTGCAGATTTTAGTTCATGCCAATGCCATTGTTGTTTGCAAAAACAGGCATTCTCAAAGATAAAAGTCCAATATGAAATGAAACTTGGATTGAGATGACAAGCCGATAGGCCACCGAAAAGTTCAATTCTAGCTGATATGATCTTATATGTTCTATGGGTAGACATGAATTTCGATCCTCTATCTTCAACATTGTTTCTTCAAACTGTTCCTTTGCCCATTGATTGCTCTTCCATTCAAAGTTTAAATCAGCATAATGCCAACATTGGAAGCTCATTTCCACTACAAACAATATGGTCAAAGCAAAGCAATACCTTGGAAGCTGCTGCCTTTGCGGGTGTTGATGGCTTCAATTCCCGGGAAAATTGCAACCCAAAGTCGCCAGAATCGTGTCTGTGCCGTGCTTTGTCAAAAGCATCACCATTGGTATAGGAACCTGAATTCGACTTTCCATTTTGCTTACCAAAGCTCTCTTTTGACTTAAGCTTCCCTGAAAATCCTCTAGTCGTCTTTTGTTCATGCTTCGTAGTCCGCTCTTTTGTTCCAGCAGAGCAAACACCACCCATTATTCTTCAACTGCTTCAATTAATCTCTAACAATTACCCAATTTATATCCTAAAAAGAAGAATTTAACTGAAAAAAAAATAAAAAGCAGAACCAGAGTAAGTCCAGTCCAGGCTCGTCATGAAATTTGTGAACCAAAAAAGAAAAAAAAAGAACATTGCAATCAAAGATTTTCCATATAAAATCCAGAACACCAAAGTTAAAGATAGTTTTAAAACCAAAATCAATATTCAAAATTATCCGCAACTTGTCATCTGCAGAAAGAAACAATAGAATTCTTTCGATTTTACCAACCAAACGTAAAATCAATCCCAAAAATAAAAGAAAAGGAAAAAAATAGAAAAAGGAACGTATACTAATAGATGGTTTTACGATCAGAAGATGATATGGAAACAATTGCCACACCGAGAACAAACCTGCTAATCAGATATAAGCTGAATTCAGGGGAACGAACTGCACGAGATTAAAGAAAAAAAATCGAAGAAAAGTTTCGTTTAGTAAGAAAAAAGAAGAAGAAAATGGACTGAGTCAGGTAGAGTTACAGTGAAGGACGAAGCTGAAAAAGAAATTAAGAAAAAACAAAAGAAGAATATATAATATGAAAATTCTAATAATAATAATAATAATAATAATAAATGTTCCATTGACCAAAACACCATAGAAAACAAGGCGAGACTTTTCCCTCAGGATTAAAAAAAACACGCTTAATTAAGTTTTAAGGCAAAGCATAGGGGGCTTGAATTATGGATTTTTTTTTTTTTTTGAGGAGATTTATTTGACTTTCAGAAAATGAAATATATATATATATATATATATCTCTCTCTCTCTCTCTCTCCTGTGTGAAATAGAGCTTAGTTTAGTCTGAAACAAGCGATA
Source organism: Adansonia madagascariensis (assembly GCA_038381835.1). Lineage (NCBI taxonomy): Eukaryota > Viridiplantae > Streptophyta > Magnoliopsida > Malvales > Malvaceae > Adansonia > Adansonia madagascariensis. Next base: position 539,180 of record JBBYHL010000013.1, read on the forward strand.
TTCGAATTTCGAAGCCAAGGGACCGAAGACAAGACATTCAAGTCCCGCCCGCCGTGTCTGAGTTTGTGTTTGATTTGTCTGGTCGACTCGCATTGTCTGTTGCCCTCTCCTTTTATTTTTTTCCCTTTTTTTTAAAAAATTTAAATAAATGATATAATTTCGATTGTTGCGATTATTTATTTAATAATTACAATTCTAGCTTGCAAATTGAAGGCGGCTAAATAATAACTCTTAAACAGAATCTTTGCATGAGATTTTTTTTTTTAAAAAAAAGTGTTTCTTTTTATTTTATTTAAAAAAAATTATTATAAAATAAGGTTTTTAAAAAGAACACCTAAAAGGCAGCCAAAATAGAAATTGAAAGGCAAAATTGCCAGATGCTGGCTGGGAATATCAATTTTTGAAGTTTTCTTCAGCCATCAATGTGACTTAAATTAAACTTCAAAAACATTTTATATATATATTCTTTTGTTTAGATAACTTTCAAGCTTCTTTTTTTTCCTTTTTGTTTCTTATTCAAATTAAATGTATCCAAAAATATCCTTTGACTTCACTTGTCCTTAAATTGTAACAGTCAACACGCATGACGGTTATTTAAGACGGCGATAAACACAAATCCACATCCTTGATGTCACTTCAATTTTCGGCTTCATTACCGACCACCAAAACGAAAACAACTTAAACCATTGACTTCCACCATGGGTTTTTTTTATTTTATTTACTTGTGAAAATGTTAATAAGCGTATAAATTATATTAGTTAACAGTCATAACAATCTCTTGGCATAGCGAAGGATAAGAGTTAGGATTCAAACCCTAAGAACCTCACCTCACCCACAAATTATCAAAAAGAAAAATAAATAATTGTCTATTTGAAAAATATGTAAAGTTAATGTGTTATTTACTTTTGAATTTAATGAATTAAATGCAATTTTTTAAAATAATAAATATTTTAACTATTTTTAAACAACATCCATTAATAGAATTATTCATT
>JBBYHL010000013.1:540271-560858 GCA_038381835.1 Adansonia madagascariensis
TGAATTAAATGCAATTTTTTAAAATAATAAATATTTTAACTATTTTTAAACAACATCCATTAATAGAATTATTCATTCATTCATTCATTCATTCATTATACATTAAAAGAATTGATTTATCCATTAACCAATTTTTTTATTTATCTTGCATTAAAAAGGATCAAACTATATATAAAAAAGAAAGAGTCTATTTTTTATTAATTGTTATTTTTACATGGTCACATATACTGTTGAAAAGCCTTTATACATGAGATATAATCACTATACTAAAAGAAAATTATCACTAAGTTATTGATAATAAAAAGGTAAAAACTAAAAGGATTTTCACAAATAAACATTAATTGTTGGCCTTCAAAAAAGAATGGAATCACGCTGAGCAAAATAAAAGGAAAAAGTAAGTGATCATTTTGAATTTGGGGACCTTTTGTTTTTGGAGTCCTACTTTGCTGCTACCTGGTGGGGGAGCTTAGCTTACTCCCAAATTAAGTAATTATTTATTGGATTATATATATATATATATTTATTGGATTATATATATATATATATATTATGACTTTTTGTTTTAGCCAGAAAAATAAAGTCAAAGTTAGGCGATTCAACTTTGAATGAAGCTTCGGTTGTTCCCTTGATGATGATGATGTTGATAATGCCCTCGTAGCTCTTCAAAGGCTATGTTTTGGCAGCCGAAACAACTTATAATGAATGGTGTTGTTTTTGCTGTCAAAAAGAGTGTTTGGCGGCTCGTTCTAAACCAACCGCTGAAGTTTCGCAGTAAGAGTTTTGCAGTTCGAAAATTGTAGGTTTGGGTATAAAATGGGTACATTATAAAATTATATTAAATTGTATTTTTCATATCATTAACAGCATATCTAGTTCAATGCCATTCCATTACAAGCTGCTGTTCCGATGTGCTAGAGTCATTGGTTCGGTGAATATTCATTCAGCGAAATTGATTTATGCTATAAAATAATTATTTTACAATTTTCTCATTAAATTATTTTGACTTTAAATTAAATACAAAATTATTTTAAAAAACTTAAATCACTTTTATTAAAAATTTAAATTTTATAATTATTTTATTTTATTTAATCACTATAATTATTTAATTTTATTTCTTTCTCTCAAAATATATATTCTATTATTACTTCTTTGACCAATCGTACCGTATAAGTCTTAACTCTTCAAGAGACGGATTGTTGGCTTGTTTCTTTCTTTTTCTCGCATCCTCCATATTTTACTTGTTTGATGAACTAATTGCTAATTATTCAAAGCAAATTCTTCCAGTAATTTATTTATGTATTTTGCAGGTACATATCCTAGTATTGTTTATTTACAATTTGTCAAATTGAATCAACTAATAATTATTCTTTTTTAGATTTAACATGCTTTAGCGTTGATTAGTTTTTACTTTTTATAATTTTTTTTCATTATAAATTTCAGTCTTACACCAACTCAAATTATAATTATAGACATAGAATCTTCATTCTAAAAAAAAAATTATATAAATAATTAATTCTTAACGTAATAATCATGATTTTTATTTTATTTTATTTTATTTTTCAAACGAGATTTAGAATGTTTGTCAAAAAAAAAAAAAAAAGATTTAGAATGGCTACTTCAAATTAAATTGAAAAGAAAATAAGAAGATAATTGAAAGCTAAGATTGAAAAATATCGCAAATCGAATCAATGCAAAGCACTCAGAATGAAAAGGACTTTAAAATTTTAGAATTTCAAAGATCGACAGATCTCAATCTCTATGTTATTCTAATATTTCCTCATCGTGCCAATTGAATTTTAAAAAAAAAAAAGAACCCAGCCCCATTGAAATAATTTTACTATAAATCAGCAAAATTTCACTTCCTTTATATATATATATATAGGAAAATAAGAATCTGGATTATATAAAGAATGTTTAATAAAAGGAAAATCATCAGAAACATTGGATCAATGCATCAGACAGACACTTTGAAGTGTCTCAGACGACCGTCGTGAGAAATTTTAATCCAATCTCATCATCTGATTTTTCTTTCACTTTTCCGCCATTTTTCAAACTAACATAAAATCAATATTACAATCGCAGAATAAACAACAACAACAAAAATTTAAAAAAAAAAAAAAAGAAGAAAAAGAAGAAGAAGAAGAACAAGAAGAAGAAAGAATAGCTAACAGAAAAACACAGTCGAAAATGAGAGACTGCAAAGCGAACAAATTGTTTGCGGCCGTCGCTGATGTCTTCCGCTTTCTGATAGTTGAATGGAGACCCTTGAAGGGCTATTTAAAAGGCGATTTAGGGCTTTCACTGGTTTTTTTTTACTGACGCTTTTACCCCTATCAGGTTTGGGCCGGGCTGGTTTGCCGATAAACGAGGTACATAAGCCTGGGCGAAAGCTGTTGAATGTCATCCTAATATTTAAACACAAACCGTGGTTATCAAATCTAGCATTTCTCTGCATTATGAGGTACATAAAATGTTTGTAATTTTGTGATTAGGACCGAAAAAGTTTGGAGTCCCTTTTCAATTCGGACTATGGGTGGTCTTATTAATTTCAAACAATCAATTTTCTTGGTCCAAGTCCATGCTAATTGAGAGTAGAATGTAACTATGAACCAAAAAAAAAAAAAAAATCCTTTATATACCTTTAATACATTTAACTAAGAACAAAGTTATAATAACAACAAAAAGAAGGAAACAATTGAATTCAAAGCTGAATTCAGTAACTTCATTCAATTGTATTTAAAAGATGATATCCAGCAAGTTTAGATTCAAATTTCAATAGTTATAATCTCTTATCCTCTACTTCTTTGTACAAAGAAAAAAAAGCAAACAATTGGGAAAATTTAACCCAAACAGCACAATCCCTGTTTGATGCAAAATCATGTTTGGTCTAGCTTCTCCACTTCCCCCATTCTCTCTATTATAGCCTGCCAAAAGTAACAAAAGACTAACCTGAGGGCCACAAGTAACAATTCGAAGGGTAATGGTGATGGAAAAAGAGATGACAAACAAAAAAAATGCAATGTTTATAAAATCAACCATACAACTATCGACTTGAAATATTCGGCAATTGCAAACGTAAAATTTTTGCCCTGCTTTTATATTTCTTCAATGTTAATTTCCTTTGGGTTTGTTCTCTAAAGCCACGATTGATCAAAAAATTAAAGCAAAAACTTTTCAGCAAATGCATAACTAAAGTCTATGTCTTTGCTTGAATTTTCTTGCCAGTTTCTTTTGGGTTCTTCTATGAAGCCTTAATTAAAAAAAAAAATTAAAGCAGAAACTTTTATTACTCTTTCTACATTTTTTTTCCTTAAGTATAGAATGAAATCACTCCCCCCCCCCCCCCCAACCCCCAAAAAAAAAGTTAACAGATTTAAAACGATATCGGAAATTTCACTAAACTCAACGAAATTTGTAAATTTTGTATCTCTGTTAACCACCAGTCGATGAGCCTGTAAACGTACAATCAGAATATTAAAGAATCCTAGCTAAGAACCAAATTCCAAAATTGTAGAAAGGTAGGTCAACATTCTCAAATAGTCCATAAAAGGGAAAATGTAATACCTCGTATTCGACCTTGTGCTTTTCGGAATCCTCGAGAGGAACATTGTATATGGTAGAAGTGTCTTGCCTTGCCTGTTTTGCAACAAAATGAATCGGATCCGCCATGATAAAAAAAACACAACAAAGACATCGGAGAAAAGTTTTCACATTAAAAAAAAAATGTCTGACTTCGGGGAAGGGAAAAAAGAGTCAAACAGATGAAGCTACTGCCATTGTTGGAACCAAGGAATTATACAAGTTAATAGGCAAAGAGCAAAATTCTAGGGCATGTATCGTAAAGCTTTTTCTCGAGGCCGTCGAACTCGAAATGTTTAATGTCGCAGACAGACAGACCCGTGTTCTGCCTTGCTTAACAGCGGTCGTAATCGTTGATATGTTCTATTTTGAAGTTACAAGTTCAAGGCCAGGGGACTGTATTACTATAAAGAATAACATGTTTTATTTTCCATGATTTTAGAATAGTAGAAGAGTTTATATACAATAAAGTCGCTGAAGTTAATATGATGTAAATTTAACGTATCGTGTTTACATATATATATTTATATAATTATATAAATTATTTCTATTATATTGGTTTTAAAATATTCAGATATTATTCAAATTATTTCTATTATTTTTTCATGTTATATTATATTTTTTTTGTTTTAATTATTTTTTATATTCTGTTGTATTTTGTCAATATTTTAGTTATAGGTTAATAATCTGGAAATGGCAAATCCAGAGAACTTTCTAAACGGTCAGCGTCCTGCCTTCAACTTCGTAATAGCAGATAATTGCTTCAGTTGCTAAAGGCAAACAAAGTTTTTAACTTCAACAAGATCCTCCCCAACGAACAGTGACAATGCCATACCTATCTATAATTCTCTGACAGTGGTGTCCACATAGGCATAGGCTTTTGGTAACTAACAACCCATTCCTAAAGAACATTTGTAAGTTTAGGCCAGCTTCTCCATTTAAGCATTCAACCAACAACCTAGTCCTACCTTCCCAACAAAAACCACCGGCCCGATTTTACAATGCAGCCCAACATCAATCTAACAGACTAATGGAGCAAATTCTGCATCTTGAAACCATTTAATGTGACAGGAAAGAAAACAAAACAAAAACTTTTAATCTAACGTATATAATTCCTTTTCCAGCTTATTTACCTTCCAACATCTCAGGCAACAATACAACATAAATAATAATAATTTTAAAAAGAAAAAAAAAAAAAAAAACCTAAAATAAATGATGCTTGAATACGAAAGGGAAAGACATATCGGGTAAACTCGGACAACTATTATACAACAATTCGAACATCAAGGCCTAATTGCAGTTAAAAAGGATCTGTCAGTAAAAATTCTCAAATGGTGAAAATCTGGGGGGGGCTTCCTAATGCCTATTCCTGTCTAATGCAGAAAATGGGTTCCCTCGCTGTTGTTGATTACCCCTATGCTGTTGGTTGCTGCCATGTTGATAGCCATAGCCCCTGTGTAGCTGGCTCCCTCTTTGCTGATGATGGTCTCCCCTCTGCTGCTGCTGCTGCTGCTGCTGCTGCTGCTGCTGATGATGATGATGAGATTGGTTAACTCCACCCTGTTGATGTAGGCCATACCCTCTAGAAACATTCTGGTTGTCCTGAGGAGCCATTCTGCCACCCCACTGCTGATAACTGTCATTTCCAGGTGACCGGTACCTCCGGTTGCCATCATTACCACCTGCATGAGAACGATAAGGACCAGCATCAGTAGGCCTCGCCGTGTGCCTTGATCCACCATTCTGATAATGTCTCGGAGGGTAGTGCAAGTTATCGGCGACTGCTTGGTTATCTATTTGGTACTCCTGAGGAGAACCATAGGGTTCGTTATAGCCATGAGCATACGGAGGACGGAAAGAAGGATTCTGAGATACAGGGTAGCCTGCACTAGAAAAATCTTGTCCAGGAGGAACCATTCTAGGCTGTCCCTGGTTATGAAACCCATAATTTACGTAGGAATTGACTGGTGGGATATAGGGAGAGCTGACATATGGCAGCGGTGGAGCCTGCATATTATTACTGAACCGATTATGATTTGCGTTCAACTGTAAGCTATTAGCAATGAGTCTGTGTGATGCCTCCCCGAACCTATGGCCAACAGATCCTGGAAGGTTGTGCCTGAAATGAAAAGCAAAACGTATTGTAAACCATTTGGTATATGTTATCTCGCAGTAAAAGACATGGAGTGTGGCAAGAAAAAAAGAAATTTGAGAAACAAAAGTATATACAGTCTTTGAACATTGACCTTTCCATCAGATGAGGATCCTGTCCCTGCCTTCCATTTTCCCAAGGTCTCCTCCCAGACTCTTCATGCCATAACACAGGTTCAGGTTTTAAATCACTGAATTGCACCATCTGTGAAGCAGAATATTGGAACACATATATTTTAAATAATAATCAACCATGGTAAGCATTTGTTTTCATTTATTAAACTTTAAGCTAGTTTGCATAAAAATTATCCTAACTTCCTTTTCCCCCTTCTGGTGTATTTTTGTCAATAGAAAAAGCCTATACTAAAATTTGCTTCTTGCATGACTTTTTGAGGATATTTCATACAAGCGTATGGAGACTATTTTTCCAGAAAGTGCTCCAATAATGCCATCGAAAAGATCTTGAGTTTCCCATAAAGGAAACTTTGTGAGGAATATGATAAGTAAGCTGGGTTTCAACAAAAGTCAGCTGTTTCAATCAGTCCTATCTCATACTTACAAATTTAGAAAATTTGTCTAACATTTCCAAATTACTTAAATGATTCAATCAATAGCTAAGTTCAGATAATACAAAACAGGAAAAACTAGATGAAATTACAGATAATACAGCATTACTTTAAAAGAAATTAAAAAACTACATCTACTGTCAATCAGACGACAAATGCTACATACCTTAGGAGGATATATAACTCCAGCTGGGGGGCGGGTGATGTGCTTATGAGTTTCTGGAAGTCTATATATACAACATCTGGAAAGCAGGCATCCAAAAAAGGAAATTTAATGTATCTGTATTTAATAACCAGACCCGTCCATATGATCAATAAATAGAAAAGCATCAATAATTGAAACTTACATGACTTCATTGGCCAATATATCTTCCATATCCTTGATTGGAGACCTGAATATAGGAGGGTGAGTATCCCCACTACAAGGGGATATGTAACCATTCATCCCGTCACTGCATCCAGACCTAAATAAATCAGGGAGGAAAAAAGTGGGAGCATATCCTAAACTCACTATTTAGCATGCAAAGTAGTCAAGAAAGCTTGAATTATAAATTATATTACGAGACCATAAATGCAGACAAGCATGCTTAACCATGTCATAAATATTAATGCCTCAACACACAATGACACAAACATATCCACACCTGCCCGCATTTGTCTTCATAGACAGCAAAAGCAGCATACCAACTAGATTTAAGGTTAAAAGGATTAATACCAAAATATAAAGCACAAATAGCCCAACAATACCAGAATGATGAACAAGCTTGTATGGCAGTGCATTCAAAGACGAATAAAATTAGAACAATGAGTATTCAACAGACTACTTTGATTTCGAAAACAGTCCAAAATAACACTAAAAACATCAAAACATCATCAAACAAGGGGGAAGGGGGCAGAACCGTAACAATATGAAAGTACAATGATTAAAGCCTTCCAACACAAACCTCAAATCAGGTTTGACTTCCTCCTTGACTTCAATCCGTTGACTATCTGTCAATTGTTTGCAACGATTGTCAAGAGAAAAGATCTGTTCTGAGAGACGGTGTGATGCTGCCACAAAGAGCATGTCACACATTATACTGTTCCTGTTTGCTTCTTCCTCCTGCATAAAATTGTAGCATTTAAAGAGACAGCTAATACAAAATTCAAAGAACACATAGATTCCTAACACAAGGAGAGAGAGTAGAAGACTCGCATGAAATGGCGACTTGACAATAGTGTCATACCGTCAAAGTATGTTCTATTTTTGCAACCTCTGCAAGAAGGCGCTCCTCATCAATGAAAGGCAATTTTGCAATACCCTTCAGAAAACAACAGCAAATAGAGCAACTTCCACTTGAGTAAACAAACAGACTTTCTACAAACCACTAGGCATATGAAACTAAACCAAATAATAATAAAAGATAAACTTACCTGCCACGAATACCGCTTCCCATTCATGTCAACTTCAAAATCTGATAGAAAGAGCAAGTTCAAATTCCAGATCTTACGAAAGAAAACAAGAACTACATATAATGCGTGAAAATGTATACCAGTCGGATAAAAATCAATAATAGGTGAATTTGGATCAGTCATCAGTTTTCTATACTGTTCAGGAAGTGCATGGGCACTGCAAAGGAAACATATTATTAGTATCCTACTGGCTCTGAAACTTTCAAGGAGAACACAATCGAAACAAGTAACAGTACCTTGCAGCAGGAAAAACCCCCAATAACTGATTGAATGGTTTGAAGGGGATGCCCATCTCAAACTGAATATCTAGCTGACCAAGATCCTTTAGATCAGAAGCAAAGGGTGCATAGTGATAAGGATAAAACCTGGAATAACAAAATTCAGTGGCAGCACAGTGAATGATGTGTACTAAAGTAGAAGGATGAGATCCTGACCAACAAATCATTCTCACCAAAACAAAGCATAACGAGGCTGAAAAAAATCTACTAAAAGGAATAAGATGACTAATTCTAAGCACAAAACTATAATATGCAATAAGAAATGATTCAAAAATAAACCACAAACTGATAGACATAACAAAAGACTAAATGTCCAATAAGACCAATTATAAAAATAGTGACAGTGACCCCAGGCAGGGGGGGTGGAATTAAGAAAAGCGAATAGAGAAGAATCCAATCAGACAAAAGTATCCATCTAAACTGTTCCAAAAGGGAAAACAATAGAAAAATTAACACCAAAAAGCCTGCACAAACTTCCTTTATAACCAGTGGTAGGAAAAGAATGCATGTAATAGGAACTCACCACCTCCAAGAACAAACCCCTTCATAGTAGTAGTGCATGACCCAACATAGACCTTCTGTGTACCTCAAAACCTGCACAAAAGAAGCTCCAGCATATAAGATTATCAGAGAAATAATTCAGAAACGTGATACACAACATCCTCACAAAAATTCATTAATACTCACAACATCTTTCCGTATTGCTTCCATCTCCTCTGGACTTTTTGCTAAAAACTTTTCTTCATAATACCTTTCTTTCCAACCTGGCTGTCCCAGTTTAATCTGACACAAGAGCAAACAGTCATTAAGCAGTTAAAATGCAAGTCAAGGACTAAAACAGCAAACAAATCCTGAGAAGAAAAGAGATAGAGAAAAAACAAAGATTGTTCGATATTATGGGCGCATGCAAGCACCTCTCAACTGCCAAAATTAAGTCAAGCCCATTGAACTTTACATACAATTAGAATCAATATGAATTATTTCTGTTTGGCAGAAAGATAAGGAGGGTGGGAGCAGCATACATTTTGAAAATAGAAAAAACAAATAATTCAAGCTCAGTTTCAAAACCGGGCTATTGCCTATACCCAAAATATTAGTAGAAACTGAGAAAAAAAATCATAAATTACTTAAGAATAAATAACATCATAATCAAACCTTGTCTTCCTCATGATTTTGGGAGTTAAAAACATCAGCTTTTTCACGGATCAACTCCTTAAGTTTTGCTTTCAATTCTTCTTTGTTCTCATTTACCTGATGCCAATGAGAAGAAAATGAGAAGAAAGAAAGCATAGTAAGCACCATAATTATGGCATACAACAGTCCAGAACAAATATATAGCAGGATAGATAATACTCTCTTAACTCCTCGCCAGCAAGGCTCATACCAAATCACAGGTTAGCCCATGGAATATGAGTCCTGAATGGCTGAAGGAGTCAGAATTACATTAAAGTGCCTCTCCTGAAGCAGGAAAACATACATCTGTTTCAATACTATTCTCTGCTTCAACAATGGCAGCACCAATAGTGGCCTCTGAAGATAAACGCCGTGCTTTGTGCGGCCGGCTAGAGGATCCATTACCGTTAAACTCCATTGTTTGCTGAAATGGTGCAGGAGCAGGGCCTGAGGCAAGACGGGAACCATGAAATCTAGCAACTGCAACCAGAGAATCAGGTTGAACTTGAGGCTCTGCATCATCTCCTCTTCTAGCTTGTGCTTTTTCACGCTTGATTCTTTCCGCTTGACGCTGTATGAAACCGGCATAGAACAAAGAAAAATGAAACACAGCCAAACTTCAATGACAATTGCTTTAAATGAAAGAGAATCATATTGATCCTGAACTCAACAAACCTGATGCAATCGTCCTCTTTTCTGGAATATTTTATCTTCATATGATCCCACAGCCTGAATAAAATGCTCTACCCTCCTCAAATTTGGCTGAAACAGAAAATAAGAAGCCAAAAGCAATTAATGTACGTGAAATTTGATGATTAAAATAATACGTAGTGACACAAGCAAGAGTAACAGGCACCTTGCTTCCATCTGTCAAATAACCACCCAATGACCTAAATTCCTTCTTGTATACTGCCATTAACAAGTTGATTGCACCCTGTAAATTAACAAATGGAAAAGAGAGAAAGGTCACCATTATAACTTCAGTTCAATCTATGAAACCTTTAGTTTCCATTCACAAAATCATTATAAAAATATAAGCTGATAGTAAACTAATAACTTCGATCATATACAAACCTCACGAATCTCTAGAGTAGGCATATGAGGCAAGAAATCATTGCCAACAAAAAAGCAAATGAATATAAAATCATCCACAATGCGTTCTAAATCAATTTCAAAAGGTGGGTTGGGGATCCTCATCTCATATTCCAGATACTCTCTAAGCGTCCATACGTTCAAAAACTGCAAAGATGAAGCAAATGACAACAAGTAATTTATCAAAGGGTTTTATTATAATTAATTCAAATGTAAATTCAATTGAAAAATTACCTGGTATGGCTTTCTGGCCACAGCTTTTTCATCTCCTTTCTCATCAAATTCTCCAGCCTTCCTCTTTGCCTTTCCTTCACAATCTGCCGCTAAATGGCCCATCTGACCACATAGGAAGCATTTATCTTGTCCAGGGGTGAAGACAATCTGAAAGTATTCAATAACATCTGTTACTTGCGGGCCTATAGGGAACAGGATAATAAAAGGATAAAACATTCTTCAAAAAACTATATAACTTGCAATATCCACTTATTCCTATATATGAGTAACATAATCAAAACCAGATGGAAGTCATATAATGCAAGAAAAGCATATCATCAGAAAATATTCCAGCTGTTAATAATGATTCTCAAATAAACAGATTTCTGCAAGTTTAAAAAAAAAAAAAAAACACAGAAACCTCTCGGAGGATTGAAAAGTGAACTTCATGGGTGGCCAGGGCCAACATAATTAAATCAGCATCCTGTCAAGTGTCATCAAATAACAGAGTGAACTATTTTAGTCCATTAAAGTAGCCAAAGAAAATAAATAGAACACATGCATAAAATTTAACAAGAATAATTGAAATCCAGTAAGGAAATACTGAAGGGAGAAATATACCAAACCATAGAGGCAATGGCGTGTGTTTGGATCAAAACCAGGAAGGTTCCTTTGGAGTCGAACATATGACATAATTTTATGCTCTCCTTCTCCAGGAACATTTGCATCAGATAGAATAACCTTCGAAAGATGAGAGTATGTGGGGAGGAAAAAAAAAAACTCCACCATGTCAAAAGAAAGCAAAAACAACATAAAGTAAACAAACAAGGATCCATAACATTGATACCACCTTGATATTTTTCCATCCAGGGTCATAATTTAATCTAAGGTGGATATAGTACTGCAAAGCAATTGACAGAACGGCCATAAATGGAGTGCCAGGTGTAATAACATTTGAATCAAAAAGTTGTGATTCCTCTTTAGGAGGAAGCTTTCTGCCCTCCCTCTCAAACTCTTCTCGAAGTCGTGCTTCTTCAGCTGCCTACAGAAAGGAATGTCAACAAGAACCAAATTATCACCAAATTGGCTTCTTTTGTTGGGACATTTTTTTCATTTAAGTGCGTGGGAATATGAAATACCTATACCAACAAAATATAGATAATCTAACATTTCATCTAGCATGCAAATTAGCATAGCAAAATACCCTCAGAAAAAAAAAAAAAAAAGCTACCCGCGCAAAGATAAGATAACATACCGCCTCTGCAGCATCTTTAGCTGCTCTAAAACGCCTGGACCGCTGTTGATTCATTTTAGCACGAGGGGCAACGCCATCTACCGAATGTTTCCAGATAAAAAGTAAGTATGTTTAAATAAATATAAATACTTTATCTTCATGTCAAAAATATAAATATCTCTTTCAACTTAAGATTAGTACTACTCAGTACTCACCAATAGCCATATATAAAAGCTTTCGAGGACGGACCATAACAAACAATCTATCAATGTAGTCAAACATGCACTCAAATACTTCATCAAAACTTGTAGGCGAAGGCTGCACGAGACGAAATCAAATTCACCAAATTACATTCATTCTAAAAATTTCAACGAAATATAATGCTCGAAAATAAAACGGTTGAGAGTGGTTACTCTGTCTTCGGGGTGGAAACAAGGATGAATGATCCCGTTCATGTCGAGATAAAGATTATCGAATTCAATATTATTAGGGTTAGGTTTACTCGTATCAACTGGAATCGAGACGCCGTCGATCACCACGGGCTCTTCCTCGATAACGTCTTTCACAATCAGCGGATACTTCTCCGCTAACCATCTGTAAAACGCAGGAACTCCCATTGCCAATTGCTCCCAGTTCCAAACTCTCGCAGATCTCTAACGAAATCGAAAAACCAATGACGAAACCCTAACCCTAAAAATCGAGAAATATGCACAAGAAAAAGAAGGAAAAAAACTCAGCCAGCTGCGAGTTTTGTAATTATATCTTCTTTTCTTTCTATGAATCAATCTGTTGGCAAAAGGTCGAATTAGGGCACAGTAATGAAGTGATGGGACAATAATACCCTTGTGAGATTTGCTGAAGGCTAAGATGAAGAAGCGGCAGTGTTTAAGGAGAATAGGGATGTTTGTGAATTGTGACTTTATGTAATATATGGGGAAAGTCGGTGTAAATGCTAGGTTTCTTTTTTGTCTTCTAATTTTGGGATTTTACCAGACATTGCAGTTTCACGTGATTAAAACAATGAAAAATGAAAAGGATAATATGTGGATAATTTTATTTAAAAAAATAAAGTAAAGAAGTTAACAATGATGCCATAAGTGTAGTATATATAATTTAAACTACAATTTGAATTTTATTATTTTTGTAAATTTATCAATTAAATAATATATAAAACACATGTTAACGAGAGGTGTTCACAACATTTTTTTTATTAAATTTAAATATATTATATATATTTATTTAAATTGAATCTAGTTTAAAATATTAACTTTAAATTCTATTTAAGTTTATTTTATTTATAAATGAATAATTTAAAATTGTTGATATTATTTTTTATAAAAAATTAAAAATATGAATAACTTAATTTATTTTATAAAATTTACTAAAATAAAATGAGTTATGTCGAATTCACTTGACCGTTAAAGAAAGCAAACATTTCAAGGCTTCCCCATTTATCTTGAAATGGTGGAGTCCAGAATTCTTGGGTCAGGAATGGGCTTCGATTAACTTTCAACCTTTTCAATTGGCCTTTCGGATTTTGGCCCAAACCATTTTTCCTTCACCCCTGAATCGCGAGCCATTAGACTGGTCCATCGACGCTACGCGATTGTAGCCGTTGTACGGATCCCTTTTTCAGGCCGGAGTTCGTTCTTCCACCACCAACAACAAAGATGTTCACCAATTTTAAATCCTCAACTTTTGTCCCTCAGCTTTCCCGTATTTCACTGTACTTCTCTCTAACAACTTATTCTTCAAACAAACCCAACTACGATCATGTCTTTGACAATTAAAGTACACCTCACTTTCTACTGCTTACCTTAATTTAGCAGCAAACTGAGTACTTTCATGCCTTTTAACACCAAAATCCGACAAAACCAATTCACCATCTTAATCCTCTAACATCAACTTCTTATAAAACCCAGAAAAAATGCATGTTTTATGATTCATTCTTTTAAGGGAATTGGTGAAGGGTTGTTTCTAGTTTGAAATCTGAACAGGCAATCAATGGGCTTTTAGTTATCTTTTAAAATGATAAATAACAGCCTGAAGCAGTGATTTATAAGAATTATATATAAGAATGCCCAGCTTTGGAATTGGAGTAATTATTAATTCGATTTCCATGCAATATTGCAATCCTTCTTTTTTCTTTTATTTACGATGCAAAAATAATAGTATAGATGCATCAGACAATCAATGGAAATAGATATGTACTATTATCAGTCAAATAAATCATAGAATTTACACTAGTGATTTTTAATTAACAATCACTTCGTTTTTTTCTTTCTTCCAAAGTTTCGAACCTTCAGATTCAAACCCGGGACGACTCGGCGGATAAATCACCCACCTTTTCTGCCATCTCCATGGATTCTCTCCGGTGCTAATATACCGACTCAGCTCACCCCACTCCTCCATTTTAACCAATTACAAGCATTTTTTGAGAAAAAGGGAAAAGAAGATTATTTTTTTTAAAAAAAAAAAAAGGAAAAACCCCCACCAACTTACCTTTCTTAATATGGTAAAGCAAAAACCCAATAATTAATGACCAGTAACCACCTTCTCAAACCGGCCAACTCACTGGTTCTAGTAATGTATAATTATTAATTGTTCAACTGAGCTAACTCGGAACTGAGTTAAAAACCCCAGGTAAGAATCAAAGCATTTCCTTTCTCATCCCACTGGCTCTTTAATTACAAGATTGTTTTCTCAGTGAACCCATGAAGTAACGGTCGAGATTCTGTCCACAAATCAAGCTTACTCTTGATTCCTACGTGGCAGTTCCGTTTAGAGCCCTCGAAGTTGACGAACCTGGCGGAGTGATCCCACTCCGACCGGGAAATAAACCGGATCACTTCTTCGAAAACGGATTCGTCACAGGGGATCGCCAGTGGGCCTTGGTTAGTGAACCCATACTCTTCCTCTGCTTGGGTAAGGAGTTTCTTGAAGACGGGATGGTTCAGGTACGTCGCACGCACCACGAATCTCCTGCAACTCGTCCCGACGCAGATCGCCACGTGTCCCGCCGGCACATCGGATGGGATACGGCTGGCTGACAAGCGAGCCTTGTTCCTCCACCGCCTCAACATTTGCCGAAGCCTCACAATGTGGCGGATTTTGCCGCATTTTCCAAGCCCCGCCGACATTTTACCGGATGGGAAAAACTAAGAGCTCAAGAGAAAAATAGAAGCCTCTGCTTCTTTGGGCTTTGCTTTGAAATTTGAGAGTTTCCTGTTGATAAAAATTAGACCTTTGAGAAGGGTGGAGGGAGTGACCTTCCAGGAGGAAGAGGATTTTATAAAAGGGTTGGTGGGCAAGTACCCTTACAGTTCTAGATAATTACAATGCTGTGTCTGCTGTTGATAAATCAATTAAAAAGCCCAAATGTCTGTTGCCAGACTCTGAATTTTAAAAATATAAAAAATAATAATTAAAATATGATATCATATAAATGAATAAATAAATATTTTATAATTTATATAAATATAAAATATTTTAAATATAATTATAATATTATAAATGATATAAATGCAATGAGAATAATAATATTAGTAGTGAAACAAATTCAAGAGAAGACAAAGTCAATGATGCAAATCAAAATTTTGTATCCAAAATATTGAATTTTTATTTGAGGATAGATTTCATGTAATATTGATGGAAATATGTTTTGCTTTTGATACATTGAACACTAGAAATTGTATGGAACGATGTCATGTGAGAATTATAACTATTAATTAAAAAAAAAAAACAAGGAGTAATTGGTAATTATATTATTTGTAATGTGACTTGAAAAGATTGATATCTAGGAGCATACATTATAAAAATGTTTTAAGTATGTTTGGGTAACAAATAGTCTAACATTTATTTTGTCAAGATAAAAGGGGTTTTTTTATAATTATTTTTCAACTTTTTTACCAACAACTCTTTTTTTTTTGCCAAAAAAATAGTTTAATGTTTATTTTTGTCAAGATAAGGAATTTGAAAATTTGTACACACTTTTTAAAAATATACTTGAAATTATATAAAAAGAAAATCATCCATGGGAGTATTATTAATTAAATAAAACTCAAATAACTTGTTTTGTATACATTGGGAGTTTTATTAGGTAAATAAAACTCAAAATCAATAACATAACTAAGCTTTCATTAATAAATTTCATAAGCATATATTATCTCAACCCAAAAAGAGCAAAGGTTTTAGAAGTTGTGTTCTTGAATGTGGACTAAACAACATGTAATTTCTTGGGACAGAGAGACAAAGACAGAGAGACAAAGAGAGAGAGAGAGAGAGAGAGCATGCAATTAAAAAAAAAAAAAAAAAGAGGTTTTCTTTAATGCATGAAGTCGAAAAATAAATTGAAGGCTGGAAACTCCACCACATGCAAAAGTAAGGGGAAAAAAAAAAGGTCGGATTTGTGGAAGTGGATGAGTCAATTGAAGACACTTTTGTTTCCTCAAAGATTAAAAAAATAAAAAATAAAACTCCAGCTCTCTCTCGGCTATAAATTAGATCGAATAATTTATTTATTTATATTATATTTATATTTTTGTACTTTTATTATATTTAAAGTAATATATTTATATAAATTTTGATATAATCGAATATTTATATTATATTTATTTTATTTTTTATTGTATCAATTTTTTTTGTGAAATTTTTATGGTGTGCAAAACATCTAGCTGAAAACTATGATAATGTGTTCTCCATATCTGGCCATTGCCCCATGTGCGGAGATTCTTTTGTTTTCCAAAAACAAAATGCCAAAAACTCTCTTCCCAGTCCCCTACCTTCTAATCAGTCATTGAACTTTTGTTTTAAGCTCTATCTTTGCCCAATCAAATTCAAACCCAATTTCTCCTCTAACTATTCCCATAAGGGCTTTTAAAGTGACCATCCAATGATCAATCCTTTTCGTATTTTTCTGCCGAATAAAATGATTTGTTAAGTCAATAATTAAAAAAAAAAAATTACTCTTTAAAGTATTAATACAAGAGAAATGTTAATTAATAAATTTAACTACAAGTTAAAGTGATATATCGAAAATATAATTAATATATTACTTTTTTTAAATTTTATAAAAGTAATGGATTAAATGTGATTTTCTTTTGAAATGGTTAATAAATAACTTAATCAATGCCTATAAGTACTGATTAAGTGGATCCTTAATATCAAAAGAGTAGAGACGACACAATTCATTGTCAACTATTAAAATACCTTGATCATCGTGAATTATAAGTAGTCATTAATAATAAATTCAGATGAAATTGCTCTTATATGTGATATATATTTATATATATATATATTAATGGAAATTATTATCGCCAATTCTAATGTTAATAAAAATTTATGAAAGGATAATTGAGATGCTTTATACCTTTTCTTTTCTCTTTTTACTTCAGCACAAAAAGATTCTTGCTCTCGAAATACAAGGTTTAATCCATGTAGTTAATATAATTATTTTAAAAAAATTAATAAATTAATAAATTTAAATATTATATCTATAATTTTTTTTCGTATTTTTAAATTTTAACCCCTTAAAAGAAAGTTGAATAAAAAATTGAACAATGAAAAAAAAGGTAGTTAATTACTTTTTGCAAGGTGGAATGAAGACGTGTGTTCTTTGCTTCTTTATTTCCTTTAGTGTACAACAAAGAAAACTTTCGATCCTAGGTTGTACGAATGTTTGTCTTTCCCTTTTTTTTTTTTGTTGTAAGAACAAGGGAATCTCTCTTTTTCTCTCATCCATCTAAGTTTTAATTGGGGGTACTTAAGCTAAATTAAGGCCAACAATATTTGTGGCTAGGAGAAATTATTAGAGTATTAATCCACCTTTAGCTGTCCCACATGCAAGCCAGAGAGCTCAGATTAGGTAACTTAGGACAGTGTAGTGTCTTTATAACTATGTTTTAGTTAGGACACTTCGAATTTATATGCTTATCATCCCCTTTCGGCGTTTTAAAAATCCCCGGTATCCACTGAGACTATAAACCTTTTTAGCCTAGGTTACAACTTTCAGCAATTCCACGTCACAACTTTTGATTTAATGTGTTAAAATTAATGTATTAATGCTACATATTTTTTGTCTTTAATCCAAACTTCTTACGTGGAGTACATAACCTATTACGTATATTTTTATCAAATATTAATTTAATTAATTTTTAAATTATTAAATATTTAAATTTTATTTAATTTATTTAATTTATTTAATTTATTAAAAAAATTTATAATTTAACTTAATTGATTTTTATATTTTTATTAAAAGAAGTGGATTCTTGTAAGATTAAGATACGACTCCAATAATTGCGTACTGTTGTGTTTCTTGTTTTGACTTTATGGGAGAAAAACCTTAATTTCAATAATTTATAAGCTGTAAGCAAAACATTGTCCAGAAGATAAATATCATGTAGAGTATCGTCCTAATTTTTGAGCAAGTATTATATATACTTCTGAAGTCTTTGTGCAAACGAAGAATACGTATCGATGGATGCAGTTAGGTACATCAATAACTTTGAACATTATAAAGAAAATAATTAAAAAATTTCATAAAAAATACATACGAAATAATATTTATATGTAATATTTTAAATATAAAAATAATATATAAAAATATATAATTGTAGAAAGAATCAGAGAGTGATGGACGGGGATAAGCCGTACGTGCACAGACATCATCATTACCACAACATGCAACCCATTTACATAAAGTGAGAAATGTGCGACCGACAGCACAGATGGAGTTGCACTAATATGCACCATATATATATATATATGTATATAGTTTTGCTACCATTTTACAGTTAAAAAGGTTTAACTGTTAAACCCCACCACCGCAACCCCAGAAAGAAAAAAAAAAAGCTGGGAACCCTCACTTCATCTCTTAGCAGTTTAATACAGATCAACCTGCATCGGACTCAATTTTATTCAGAGACAATCGTAACTTTTACCCTTTATTATGTCAACATTCAACACACGCTTTAAAAGTATAGTTTTCTCCTTTGTTTCCAGCTTTTCAGACCCAAAAAATTGGACCTTGTACGTTATAATTAAGATGTGTGGAAATTAATTAACGAGATCACCTTGACACTGATTGGGCATGAATTCTTTTTTTTTTTTCCCCTTTTTGGGTGGTGCTTCTCAAGAAATCCGTACTGACATAATAACCCTAAGGCCATGAGTCCCCTGTGCCTCCAAGCTTTACTCATAGACCGCCTATTGTCTGCAATTGTCAGTACCTTTTTTTACTACGTTCTTTGTCGAAATCCAAAAACCATATTATCTGAAAGCCGTCCAAATTTTGTCGAACGAACATGACCCTGAAATTGGATTTTTAAAAGAACCTTAAATTTTTTGAACATAATATTGCTTAGCTGTCTCAGCATTTCCATGATTCTCTAACTGTCTCTTTCTTCTGATCTCCGTCAAGATAAAAAGGTAGTGATTGTACGTTGAAGTTAAATAACAACTAATAGTTCATTATAATGATAGATTTAGTGAGCCTTTGACGTGATTAGGGAACAAAATGATGTTTTATTGTTTATTCTTTATTGTCTCAAGCTGTTTATTGATGTCTCTAACCAAGGTTCCACCCAAAAAGGCCTAAATCGTGAGTCTTCCTCCCACTCTGGTCAGGTCGTTTCTGGGGTCGTGACAATTGCTCCTTTGATGTCTTGGGAAGCGGCCGCGGAGCCATTCTTCTCTCTCTCTCTCTCTCTCTCTTATCAGACGTTCTGATAGTCATGCGTGGAGTGCCATCAAACGTAGGAGGTAAACTGTCCCATCTCCAAGATTTAAGCTTACATTCACCTCTATCAAGATAGAGCCTGAAGCATGTCACGAGCCAGAATTATACTGGGGAAAGTTTGTCATAATCATTTTTTCTGCAATTTTCTAGTTAAAATAATCACAGACCACATGGGTGTTTGATGAAAAGTGAGAATCAAGTACCAACAACATGAAAAACCCCCTCGTCTTCTTCCAGTCCTGACTCCTCTTTTAATCATTCTTTTTGTTGAACTAGAAAGATGGGTCCCGGAGGAATAATATATCTTATGTGTTGCTTTTTTTGAAAGATATTCCATACCTGATGATCATGATAATGGTTAAAATGGAGTATAATGAAAATAGAATTTTCAATTTTCAACAGCTAAAAGAGGATCTGTCTGTATTTTATTATTTGTTATGTTGAAGCCGCCCAAAATATGCATCCAGCTGCAGTTCTAACCGTAAGTACTGCTAAATGGTGCAAAATGGAATGTACCTGGTTCAACCCTCAAAATCCGAATCCACCAAAAAAATGATTCACCAACGAACGCAGATATCCTCCACTTCTTTTATGGTTATGGTTAGATACCCAACTCAACAACGTTTAGATTTACACAAATCTCATCAGTTGCAGTGGTGTAGCCCTCTGACATGCGTCAAAGTTAGTTGTACCTTTCCCTAAAGTGGTGCAGCAATCCAATATTATTGAGAATCAAATAGATCATTTAAGGGATTGTGTCTAACAATTTTAAAGTTAAGAATCCCGATATATACAGGTGTGATCAAGTAAAGTATTGAGGAGATCCAATTGAAGAAGTCCAGTATTGCGTGGTGCAGGTTTAGTTAGCTTTCGGGCCATTGCCGATCTGACGTTAGCCCATGGGCACGACGTACTTCTTCTCCCCTACTTGTCAAAATCATATAATTCGTTAATTCAACATTTTTGGTTCATGAAAATCTTTTTCTAAGAAATAAGGAAAGTGGCAAAGCCTTGGGTAAGAAAAGCACTTGCTGTGATTATCGCGTTTAAATCATTTTTACGCCTTTCAAAATAATAAATCATATGAATAAGGAGGAAACCCCAGCAAGCGAAA
>JBBYHL010000013.1:562478-576121 GCA_038381835.1 Adansonia madagascariensis
TCAGATTACAACATGTGGTTTAAATATTTAATCTCAATTTTTTAAAAATTTTTGAATTTTTTATTTTAGAATAACGTGACATTTTTTGTCATATGTAATGTCCTCATTGGATGATAATGTCACATCATTTTTTGATATTGAATAAATGTTTGGATAACAAAAAATTCATTTTTTTTCATGTTTAATGTCCTTTTTTGACATTTTTTAGAGTTGTGAGATTAAGTATTGTACTAGTAAAACTAAAATTAATATTGAATATATATTTAGATAACAACATAGTAGTGATGATAAAGTGAGAATGAAATAAAATTTAAAATATTAATTTAAGAATGTATTAATAAATTATTTATATATGATTTCAATAATATTTAAATTAAATTATTTAAAAATAATCATTTATATATTCATTAAAAATTTTAATTAATTAATTGTTATATAAATTTATTGTTAATATATTAAATAAATAATTCAAAATTTTTAAATACAAAATTAAAAGTAAAATGAGATAACTAAGAAAATAAATAATTTAGAAACCTTTAAGAAGCGTTTAATTCGAATAATGTTTTATTACCTTTGATAATAAGATTCCTCCTTAAAAGATGATGGAGACACATTTCTAGTAACATATCTTTTCTGTGTTTAGTTTAGTACACCTTCATATAAGATTCTTATATTTGGTTGCTAGGCATATAAAATTCTTAATTTGCATCTTTTATTAAATTACTTTCTAAGCAAAAATGATAAAATTTGTTAAATTACACATATTTATTAACTTATTATATTAATATAATATGTTTTGCTAGAAAATTTAATTACTAACTAAAAAATTACAGCATATTAAGGATGAAACATTTTTTAAGTGTTAATAAAATGAAAACTTCTAAAAATAATATAGGAGATAGTCATTTTGATTTATTAATATAATTCTCATAAAAAACTTGAAAGGATTAAAAATTTTGAAAGAATTTAAAAAATACAAAATATTTACTACATAGTCAATCTTGTATAAATATAATAATATTCAATTTTTTTAATCAATAATCTATTATATTTATAAAAAAAATATTCATTGACACATCATATTTAATACCATAGCATACGCTCGTACTGTAATTTGATGATAATTTAAAGATAAAAGGGATCAAAAACATAAAAAATAAAAAGTAAAAGTGACAAAAAAATATTACATTACCCTGAAATGTAATATAACATTAAAAAAGATTGTTATAAGATTATTTCATATATTATAAAATTTTGGTACCATAATTAATATCATGTTTCTGAGCTTGAAAAATATGTTAAACCAAACCTGATGACCTTATGATCAAATCTTAAATTCTGATCAATACTAAAATATTAGTTGAGTTAAATGCCTCGTTATAATTTTTTTTTCCATTGGATTCCAATGCACCTCCAGCTGCCAGAAATTTTTTTGAACCATGGTCAAGTTTCAAACACGGTTTCTAACCCTTGAAACCGAATCCCAGGTTAGTTTAGATCCCACGATACGTTGTGGCAGTCACTCAAAAACGCGTTAACTCCAATTTGCGCGCCTATTGTGCCAATCCAACGTGGCAGATCATTTAATCGTGCTTTCACGTTTAGCCGGCTCAGGCCTGTCTTCAACTGCCACGTGCCGGTTAATTCACACGTACTGTTTGTCTCGTTGTATTCAAGACCGCTATTATCACCGGTTCGTGGTCCGCCCTTAAAGCGACTGTAACTTCCTAGTCAACGTCATCGTAACCTGCATGATCGTTAAGTTACAATTAAATCTCGTATTGGCAATAATGCCCTCCGAAGTCAGGCATTAAACCCTCAATATAAGTGGATAATATGGTAATATAAACACATCCAATTAACTAAAATTATTTAATTAGATTTTACACTTTCTTTTGCCAATTGGATTTTTTACGCGCTTATAGTTTTCTCAGTTCAAGTAAAACAGAGGACTCTGTTTTCTTCATTTCGCTTCAGAGTTGAGAGAAAAATCTTCTCTTAATTTTCTGAGGTTAGCCTTTCCGATTTAATTTAAAATTTTGTCTTTCTTTTTATTGTCGGAATATTTTGTTGGAATTTTTGAGATATGATTCTATGATATTAAAAGGCTTTTTAGGGGAACTCAATAGAGTAATCAATATGTGATTCTATGAATTTGAAAGTATTTAATTTTTTTTCTTTCCATTTGTTGGTTAATCTTGAAGTCTGCAACTGAAAAATGGTAGTTTGATCCAAATAAGGCACATAACTCAATTGTAAAATTAGTTTTTATTGGGTTTGAAGTCATAGATTTTTATTTGTTTTATAATTTTTGTAGATTTTTGGGTACAGTTGGTATTTTGATTGGAGCTTTGTTGATAATGGATTCTGCAAGGAGTTGGTTTAAGAAATTCCAAAATAAAAACGAAAAGGTAGAAAATTCACCGACGAAAAAGAAAGATATGGAAAATACAAAGTTTGCATATAAGCCTCCCATCGATGGGGCTGAGGCACCTTCAACTGCCACCAAGCAGAAGGTTGCTGCTGCTAAGCAGTATATTGAGAACCACTACAAAGCTCAGATGAAGAATTTGCAAGACAGGAAGGAGAGGTAATTTGCTAAAAAGTAGCAGTAACTTATCTCATCTTGTGTCACCACACCGCCTTGCTTATTTATAGCTCATGGCAATAGCATTGCTGAATTACTTTTGCAGAAGATATGTTGTGCTCTGCTATCTGTACTAGGCCTATAGTTTAGATTTTTTGTGTTTTGAAACAAACAAATTATGGTGAGGGATCTCATATCATATGCATCTTAAGAGTTTTAATCTAGTGGACTTTGCTCGATGTTTCAGTCTCCTTTTGAGTTTCTTTTCTTTAAATAAGGACGTTCTATTTATTACTGAAAGTACGTTGTTTTATAGGAGGATGTCATATGGATTCCTATTTCATTATTGTTTCTCTTGATGTTTTATCATTTAGGTTGAACTTCTCTTTTTTTTTCCCCTAACAATTATCTCCGTGGAATATAGACGTTGGATGTTAGAGAGGAAACTTGCTGATGCTGATGTTACTGCAGAAGAGCAAATGAATATGCTTCAGTTTTTTGAGAAAAAAGAAACAGAATACATGCGACTTCAAAGACACAAGATGGGTGTTGATGACTTCGAACTTCTGACCATTATAGGGAGGGGTGCATTTGGGGAGGTCTTTTTCTTCTTATTTTGTTGTTTTGTTGTTTGAATTTTACTTTCATTGGCAGTAGCATTGTTTCTTATTCTAGTTAGTGACATAAATGTGCTTTGCAATGCAATCTATGTAATATTCAAATTTCTCCAATATGCATCTCCACCTGGAGGTGAATAAATTTTAGTTCTAGAAGCCTTGCCTCCACCAGTTTCATCTTTCTTGTTTAATGGCAAAATACATTATACTGCATTAAATTATTTTTTCATTTCTGGTTCTGCTGTCATCATGCAGGTAAGGCTTTGTAAAGAAAAAGCTACTGGCAATGTTTATGCGATGAAAAAGCTACAGAAGTCAGAGATGCTTCGCAGAGGCCAGGTTCTGTTTGATTTGTAGTGTTTTTTACATTTCATTAGGAGAGAAGTAAAGGGAGTAAAACGTTTCACTTTACTCTTTTTGAGAGTTTTCTGTTAGTGGAGGGGAGAAATAAAAAGCTGCTTCACCCTCTCTCAAATTCACCTCTTTTTTTGTTAAAAAAAAAAAAACTTTCAAATTGGGAGGATAAGAGTAGAGTATTTTATTTCAATGATTTCGGCTTGTGATCTTCCCTGTATTCTTCATTATTCTTATTTTGGTAACGATTTCAAATTGGGATATGGTGGTAGTAATAGCTCAAAATTTCTGCTGATGTTTTTTGTTCTTATTTTCCAAACAACATGAAGGACAATTATTTACTTTGCTGTACTGTATTTTATATTATTCAACTTACAATAGTCTGTTTTCCCTTTAAATTTCCAATCACACTGTTAATATATGAAACTGGCTGCACAGGTGGCAAGAAATAATCAACTCTGTAAGGCCATGTAATTTTGGGTTGTTAGTTGATTGCATGAATTGCTATTTACTCTCACCTTTCCAGGGATCAGTGTGTCTGGAACCTAATAAAAAAGTTTCACTAGGATAGAAAAATTTGCTGCATACTTTATTTAACCTTCTTCATTCTGATCTTTAAACTTGCTGTAAATTTACATTTAAAGATGTCAGAAACAGAGTTAGATTTAGAAGAGAAGAATATAAAATTGCAGTTAAAAGATTGGGTATTTAGTTAAGTATTGCTTTGAAGTATGAAGGTTCTTTTTCCTGCATAATTCTTTCTCTTTATATTTGTACTTCTCCCTGTCCAGGTTGAGCATGTTAAAGCAGAAAGGAATCTCCTTGCAGAAGTTGACAGTGAATGCATTGTCAAGCTCTATTGCTCGTTTCAAGATGATGAATATTTGTATCTTGTAATGGAATATCTCCCTGGGGGTGACATGATGACATTGTTGATGCGGAAGGATACCTTAACTGAGAACGAGGCAAGGTTTTATGTTGGCCAGACAGTTCTTGCAATTGAATCTATCCACAAGCACAACTATATCCACAGGTTCTCTATCCTTATTGACTATTTTCCAATGGGATGTGTTTCATCTGTGAGTTAGACAATCTACAATTCTCCCATGGTTCATGGGTAGTATTTTCCCCATTGTTAGTTTCCTCTTACATATTATTTGTAGCAAGTGGAACGAGGAGTAGTTTACTGCTCTTGGAACCAAATTTTGCATTATATCATAATAATAATATTCAAACCTGATAATTTTGTATTTCGGGAAAGAATATTCTTCGTATCTTCCCTCCAAACGTCCTGAGGACGCACAGAGAAAAGAAAAAAGAAGAAGAAGATTGTATTCTTAACATCTTTATATTCTTCGTCTTTTCTTTGTAGGGATATCAAGCCCGATAATTTATTGCTTGACCGTAACGGCCATATGAAGCTCTCGGACTTTGGATTGTGTAAACCCCTTGATAGTAGTAGCTTTCCAGACCTTAGAGAGGATGACCTTGGAGGGGGGAGAAACTTTAAACCCTCAATGGAGAGTGGTAAACATTCTAATCTTCCTTCTACACCAAGGCGGACACAACAGGAGCAGTTGCTACATTGGCAAAAGAACAGGCGAACATTGGTATGACTTTTACATCCAAAAGTGATATCTATAGGTTGTAAAGAAGCTTTGGTTGATTGCTACGATTGGACGCTGTATGTGTTTTGTTGCTTGATTTTGATTGAAATGTAGGGGAGCGGGACTCGTACTTCCTGCTTTTAGCAAACTGTTTTTGGCATCTTGAGCTAGCAAAATTTCCTTTTATTGGCAAAGGAAAATATTATACCTGCTTCAATTTGACTTCTATTTGTGAGGCCCTGTAACTACTAAAATATTTGCTAGTTATTCCAGTGAATTGGAACTTGCTCGTCGAGGTCCAAAGAATGAACCCTCTGCAGTTAATGGGCCCCTAAATTTGTTTCTGTCTAATATTTATTCTGAAGTTTCTTCCTCTTTCACTCTCTCTCTGCCTCTCCTCTGTTTACCTTAGAGGATAGCAAAGAGAATCCCATGCATAAGATAATTAGGAACTGCCAATATGTTTTGTTTCTATCTATACTGTAGACTCATAATAGATACTACTCATCCTGGTTCTTGCATTTAACTGTGACCAGTGAAGCTATAGAAAACTAGACAGCTAAAAATATTTCTGTTGCATGTATATATATATATATATTATTTATTACAACTTGCTGGCATATATTTCTTCAATAAACTAAAAAGCTTGTTTTCCGGAAAAAAGCTGAATTCTATTTCCTTTTCATTGAAACTGAAAAAATGCAGCTTAAAGTGCTTCATGAATTAAATGTTTTGTTTCCCAAAAATTAAAGGTCTATATTCCACTTTCATTACCATATTTATCTTCTTAAGGCACTTTTCATGTTTTAACTTTCTTTTTGTAATTGTTTTGCAATCTTCCCTGTAGGCTTATTCAACAGTTGGTACTCCTGACTATATTGCCCCAGAAGTGTTGTTGAAGAGAGGATATGGAATGGAATGTGATTGGTTAGTCAGCTATCTAACCTAATACATTCTTTTAATATTCTTTGTGCTTATATTCTGAAAGATTCACCGTTAGGTGGTCGCTTGGGGCAATTATGTTTGAGATGCTTGTGGGATATCCACCTTTCTATTCCGAAGAACCTTTGTCAACATGTAGAAAGGTAAGTGAAGTTGTTGACTTTGTGATTATAATTCTGTATGCTTAGATGTGCATATTATGAAGTTTTTAGTACAGATGAAAATCAGATATTCTTTCAGCAATTACCTATCTCTTTGATGCTGAACATGGTGAGCTAGTAAAATTATTGCTTGTTAACGAAGTTGGATGATTGCAGAAGTTAGCAAATAAATGAAGCGACTGGGTCATAATGAAAGCATCAGTAGAAATAACTTGGCTCTGTTCTGCATTTTATTAATTATTTGTTCGAAGCCTCTACTGCTTATGACCTTGACAACGTAAAGACGCTCTTAAAAGTAACCACCTGGAACGGACTGAGTAGCAAAATGGTTCTGCATTTCTTATATATGAACCATCAAATCCAATAAATAGAACCATGCATCTGAAAAGGAAGAATCACAATGTCCATGTTCTGGCATGAAGCTTTTCAAACTTAAGGGAATATTTTTTTTTTGGTCAAATTCATGGTGAACCGCCTGTCCGGAAGAGACATGTTATTATGTTTCTTAAAACATAGCTCACTCATATTTTATTTATTCATTTGCTACATATAAGGAGAAGTCCATGGAAGGAAAGGCGAGTTGAGCCTTAAACCTCAACATCTTAAAGAGAGGCCAAGCCTTGGCTATTCATTTGGAAAAATAATCAATAGCAGATTTATATCATTTCTTTGAAATTATCCATAGCAGTTTGAGATGGTGCACTCAGAGTCAGAGATGCTTCTTTTGAATATAATCACAGATGATCTACCTGTTTGATTGACTTTGGTGAACAAACTAATGTCATCAATGCAGATTGTAAATTGGAGAACCCATCTGAAATTCCCTGAAGAAGCCAAGTTATCTGCTGAAGCTAAAGATCTCATTCGTAAACTCCTTTGCAATGTTGAGCAGAGGCTTGGAACTAAAGGAGCTCATGAAATAAAGGTCAGAATAATTTATTGCCTTTCCCTTTTTCGTTATTGATTGCAAAGGCGATATATGTTTTATTGTCATACAGCCAACTCTTTGAGTTCATCATATCAGGCACACCCATGGTTCAAAGACATTGAATGGGACAGATTATACCAGATGGAAGCTGCATTTATACCAGAGGTTAACAATGACCTAGATACACAGAACTTTGAAAAGTTTGAAGAGGTTAGTAGTAAAGGCTTATCTTACTAGTTTACTGCAGTATAATTCAATCCATGGAGCTGATCATACGGAGGAGAAAACTGCTTTGGTTATGTTGAATTTATACTATGTTAAACACAGTTTTCAGTGGTTTAACCTTCACGTCTCCTTATGCACTTCCTTCCATTTATATTCATCATGTATTCAGTAATTTAGGTGCTATCAAGCTAGAAATTCGTAGTTTTGATTCATTGTCTGCAAATGTGGGTTATACTTGAATTGAACTGCGAAGGTATTTCATGAATCTTGTTGTTGAGAAATTTTGCTTCATGATGAGAATTATAATAGGTTGATGTCAATGCTTATAATGTTTTCTCCTTTAGATAAGTTAGGACTTAAAGTTTGTCTAAATCTTCAATCAAGGATCTAACATTTTATTATTGGTTAATTTATAATCCATTTTGATTAATTAAGGCAAATTGCCAACAGAGACCTTGTTTGTTTGTACACAATTGCTAGCTTCAACGAACCTGATTTTTCTCTTCTTGATGCATGTCTTAATATTCTTTTCACGTTGCTTTAATTTCTTTTGCGGTTTCTTTTGTTTTCCTTTTCTGCACATATTCTATAGCAATATGTTAATTTATTTTTGCATATATAGTTGGGGGCTCAAGTACAAACTTCAACAAAATCAGGTCCCTGGAGAAAGGTAACTTAAATTTTTTGCATCAATCTTCCTGTTGACTAGTTTTACTTCAGACTTCATTTTCATTTCAGTTTTGTACACATTTTGGTATTTTTCACAATGTCAAAGCTGTGTATATAAGACTGTCCTTGCTTTTTTATTACAATTTTGAGTAGTTCTTTACTTAACTGACCTTGAGTTGAATGAACACTGTTAATAACTGGTAAGCATATGACCAAAATTTAGGCTCTTTATGGTCAATATGCATTCATGCCCTTGTCTTTAATTTCTTGAAATTGTTTTGCTTTAAGAAATTTGCTGCTCTGTATACCATCTGTCACCATTTTTGGATGGTGATATATACATATATCATATATATATTCCATATGCTTTAAGAAATTTGCTTTAAGGAATATATATATTCCATATGCAATTGGTGTAGAGGATAGGATAAGATGAAGGACTGAAGAGGAATAGCTGATTTTACTGTATCTTCTATTTGGTGTAAGAAGATTATACTTAGTATAATTTCTTAACCAATGCCATTATCTATAGATATGATTACATGTATAATAAGATGACGATTTTATCGTTGGTCAAATTTATCCCTCCCTATACGTTGCATGCTAAATAAATTTAAAGGCAAAGTAGGAAATGTTGAAATAATATTGATTAATTGGCGATCATTCCTATAATCTTATCCCATAGGATTCAGTAATCTTGTCCATTTTATTCTAAAATAATGTGTAATTTGCTTACCATCAGATGCTCTTTTCAAGTAAATACTAAATCTTGCATGTTATAATTTTTTGTTATCTCTGTCATCTTTTTTATGAAACTCATCCTGTAAGAATTATATTATGCTTGCCTTGCTTTATTTAACATGCATTTGTACCTGATATTTCTCTTTAGGTGCAATTGGACTGTGTAGTACAGCTCAACTTTTCCACCAGTTTTTTTATATCTGTAACTATGGATGGATCTTTCGCTTTTCTTTCATGAAAACTGCAGATGCTTTCATCGAAGGATGCAAATTTTGTCGGTTATACATACAAGAATGTTGAAATCGTTAATGAGCATCATCTTCCAGGCATTGGTTTGTATCAACAATAAAATTGACTAATTTTTTTTTTCCACTGCTTGATATGATTCATAACTACAGTAAGCAAAGGATTCAGAATTGTTAATAATATTATTTGTTAATAGGTTTAAATAAATGCAATTATTCTATGTGGTATATACTATTTTTTGATTATTTTGGGTTTTAATATTATTATTATTATTGCATTTATTTTTTGCATGTGTTTTTGAAGATTACAATGTAGTAAATCCAACAGTTTTTATTGAGATCGTATTGTGTACAGTATCTTAGTGACTGTATATGCTATATAAATGTGCTTTTCTTACTTGCACGTGATCTTTATCTCCTTGCCAATGTTTTCGCAGCAAAAATTTGTTTAAACAAATGCAAAACATACCAGAATATAATAATAGTATTACGATGACGATATTGCAGTGACAATGGCAACAAGATGCAACAAAAAGAAACATTATTACAGCCTTTTTGGGTCATCAAAACTTATTGCTTCTCCTTTAATGAAAAAGTTATTACTATTACTATTCTATTTTTGCTGTAGCAGTTATAGTAGTTCTATCAGTAGCAATGATATTAGTAATATCAATATATCGTGGTAATAATAACTATGCAATAGAAATTTGCAGAAAGCAGTTGCTTTAACCTTTTTGTTTAGGTCAAATTATATAGATTTTGATGCATGTATTTGTGTCTGTTTTAATTACTTTATCCGTATTATATTCGTGTAATTGTGTCTAATATGACCAGGTCTTATATTTTGCCCTTGAAAAACTGCTGACAGTTGTATGTGTATGCTTGCAGCTGAGGTGAAGAAGAAAAGCAATGCACCGAAGAGACCTTCTGTGAAGTCATTGTTCGGTATAGCGTTCGCTTTTACAGTTAACTACTTGTAGTTGTTTCTCATTTGGAGTCTCATTTTCAATGCTTGCCTGCCTGTTTGTGTTCCAATCTTGCAGACACACCTGGACCTCCAGATCCCCCAACGATGGGGAGCTTTCTCAACATCTTGCCGACACAATTAGAGGTATCCGAAAGCCCGGTGACTGAACGTCAATCTACTAGAACTGCACAATATTTTCGGAAACCTTTGCAAAGATAGCAGGATGGTGCTTTTATCTCAGGTAAATTATTCAGAGAAAATTGGAAATCAAAATCTTTTCCAACGTTGCAAATTGGCAATAATATAGTTTGAGTCATCATATATATTTTTTATATATATATATATACACTTTAAAAAGATCCTTGTTTGTTTAGCGTTCAATCACGTTTAAAAATAGCATATATGTTCAATCTTGTTATATCATATATAGATGGAGTGAGCTTTGTTTCTGTAAATCTTTTCAAGGAGTGGTTTTGGTTTAGGATTCATTACTCTGTTTGAAGTTGAACTGAGTAGTTTAGGTTGTTCATTATTTTAAACCGTTCACACCAGGAACTGTTGAAACAAATGAAATTATGCAAATAAATAATCTCATAAATGATTTCTTTTTTCTCAAATTGATTATTCCACATCTTAATATTAATTGTAGTTGATTCCTGTTGAGATATATGTGACAATAATCTGTTGGACCATTCAAAAATTCATTCGTAAGCTCATTTGTAGCGTAATATATGTATATATTTTGTGTGAATGTTACTGATTATATAGTTATAATACTAAATGATAGTCTATATTGCATCTTAGCCTTCGATTCATTGATGGTTGCGCATATATATATATATATATATAGAGAGAGAGAGAGAGAGAGAGAGAAGAGAGAGGAATTCACGTATATTAGTGTAAAACTAAATTAGTGTTACACATGCATAACATTTTATATGATTTATATTTTTTTAATCCGATAATCATGTTTTATGTTTTATTTACATAGATCATACGTGTTCAGTTTGAGTAAATTAAAAATGTTTAACCATTTTGTTGGACGTAAAAATGTTTCAATTGGTAAATATATATTGAAAAAATTAGCATTCTCGATTGATATGATCGAGATGTTAGATTGATTTAAACTTTATAAATATGGTCGAATATAATTGTACTGTTAAATTTAACTATAAGTTTGTTAAAAGGTTAATCATATAAAAAGTTAATATGAGTGTGAAACTAATTTAGATTTACATATATATATATATATATATATAGATACATATAGACACACACGTTGCTCAAACAGCTGTGTTGGAACTCTTACATCCTAAATCCAAGGAAAAAGATGAGCGTTAACGTGTGGTTGCGTATACGCATGTCGTACATGCAAAGCGGATAGTTAGCTCTGACTATTGTGGTCCGATGCCATCCGAGGAAAGAAAATAAAAGAGAAACTAAGGTTTATGTAATTAATAGATACAGAAGCAAGTTGTTGGGAATTGAGATAGATAATATTTTTGGATTGGAGATGCCAACAACAAAATATTGTTGGAATGGCCGCTGCAGCTTTCATCGTCGAATGCTTAGCTCTTTAGTATTGCTAACTTCAAAGCCTGTTGTCTTTTTTATGCTGAGCGTTAAATTAGTTTCAATCAATTTAATCAAATTGACTTTATCAAATTTGGTTAACTCAATGTGATTTATTCAACTTTAGAAAAATAGCTTATTCTGTGAATTCTATAGATTGTCGGTTTTTAAAATTATTAAATGAAATATTTTGAAGTAAACAACTCTTTGAATTTTATTTTTAGTTATATTTTATATATAATATAAACAAAATATCTTTTTATACTAACATAAGATTAAATAATATATCACTGATGTTATATATTATACAATATACTATTATTTTTATATAGTAGTATAAATAATTTATTTTTAAAAACAAAACCAATCAAACCTACATAACTGACTGTCGACTGTCATAAGTTTGGTTTGATTGTTTGATTTTGAGATTTTTTTGGTTAAGTTTATAAATATATCATTGATGTGATATATTATACAATATACTATTATTTTTATATAGTAGTATAAATAATTTATTTTTTAAAAACAAAACCAATCAAACCGGCATAAACTGATTGTCTTAAGTTTGGTTTGATTGTTTGATTTTGAGATTTTTTTCATTAATTTTGTAAATTTATTTTATATATAATATAAATTGATTAAATAAATTTATAAAATTTTAGAATAAATTGATTAAACCAACCGAATACTACCCTACGTTCCACAAAAAAAAAAAAAAGAATAATAATGGCTACATCTTGCCGGTTGGAATTAGATTTGTTTAAAGGTCAAACTATTCGCCTAAAGCTTTAAAGCCTGCGTGATATTTGAGAAGATCTAGAAAAAAATTAATCCTAAAATGAGTCTAAACATAAAAAAAAATAGTTAAGTTCGAAAAATAAGTTTAGACAAAAATCAAAGTTTATTTTCTAAATGGGCTAAGCTTTAAGAAGAAATTTTTATGCTTGGCCCAAGCACAACCAAAACGATAAAGTAGAAGGTTTCTTTTTTTGCCATTTGTTGTTTGTTTGTTTCTCGTGAAAATATTTATTTCCAAAAGCTAAAACAAATTAGAGTCAAGCATTAGTGGTGGAAGAAAAAGTACAAACTAATGCCTAGGCACCCATAATTTATTTACAAGGTGTAGACACCTTATTTTGTCCGGGCTAATTTTTTAGCAATCTGAAGCATGGATGTAAGAGGGGGTGATCATCGTCGGGCTACTATTTTGAGGACATCAAGAAGGCTTAGGGATCATATCAAAGGTAAATGTAAAGATGTGGCATCAAATGACGTAGTTCAAGGTATCTAGGGACAAAAGATATGAGAAAATTCACAATTTTAATTGAATGTATCTATACATGGTTCTCATGTATCGATACAATACTCCAACGCACCAAAAATTTGAAATGTCCCCATTTGTGTCAATACAACATATAGATGTATCGATACATAAGCCTCTGTATCGATACAGGACCTCATGTATCCATACTAGGCCATGCCAGGACCAAAATATGCATTATGTAAAGGAATGTATCGATACAGTGGTTCATAGTATCGATACAATGATCATTGTATCGATACTATCAAGGTTTTTGACCAAATGTATCGATACATTATGCAATGTATCGATACATGCAGGCCATTTTCACAATCCGAGCATTTTTGACTTGTCTACCATTGATCCAAAACTCGATTTTAACTCATTTCTTTACATCAGGAAAGATTACACATATCAGATTATGAATTTAGACTTTTGAATTAATCATAACATTTTTTTTGAAGTCTAAATTGGATAAAAAAAGGTCAACATCACATGATCACCCTACTCCCTAGCTTGTTAACCAATATCACCATCAGCCAACCTATTTGCTGGAAAAGCATTATAGCATTTTAACCAGCCACCCTATGCCCATCACATTGGTAGCAAATGGCTTCCAACAGCTACCCTATAGCCACCATGCTGACATCGCCTTGTCCCCTTTGAGAAATGGCCAAAAACACCTCCAATTTGGCTCCAAAAGGTTGGTATAAATGGACCACTTCTAT
>JBBYHL010000013.1:576221-599153 GCA_038381835.1 Adansonia madagascariensis
TTATATTTATAAACTTAATAAAAGAAAATTATTAAATTAATAAAAATTAAATTTTAAAAAATATATTTTTTAAAAAATAAATTATAAAAAAATAAATTATGGGCGGGCCTAAATGGGCTTGGATTATCTATTTACAAATATGGATGGGCTTGAGCAAAATTTAAGGCTCATATTTCAGGTTGAACTAAGCTTAGACAAGTGCATTTAATGTTAATATCATGCTCAAGCCCAGTCCACGTTCAATCCGACTTGATCCATAAGCGGGTCTAAAATTATAACAACTTAATCTTGTCCGAGTTAAGCCATGGATCAAGTCTGAACGAAGCCTCGAGTCAAAGGGTCAAGTGAGATTTTAAATTGCCAAACTTTTGACTTAACCATTTTAGTATGGTAATTTGATCGAGATTGCTTTAGTCAAGTTAATTAAGCTCGATTTATAGATTTCTTTTCCATATTGTTGTCGTATTTGTTTTGCAAAGTCTTATTCGGGTTTTTCTGGTTTGGTCTTAATACGGCCTCTTTAAGGCTAGTGCTTTTGGGCCTTGAGGCCCAGAGTAAGAAACCAATTTTGGGCAACCCTTGGCCTGTACCCTACCAAAGCCCGTTATCCTTGCAGTACCTCTTGCCCCTCCTATCCCTATTGTCATCCGCTACCGTAGCAGGCCACTCCAATCACCTGTCACTCCACCTGGCATGAAGCAACCCCTTTCCCACATTCGGACAGCAGAAAATTTCAGAAGTAATTGGGGAAAGTTAATCCTTAAAATAGGACCAAAATCAACCGCAACGGAGGGCGGCTCGGCAACATCAAAAGAAAACCTGACCACGACACCAACACCACCCTCATTTGGCCACAACACAAGGAGGCAGTGGCAGTACCAGTGCCCAACTCCATGGCTATCAGAGAGCCCCCACAGTCGCCATTGTCACTATCCCTCACCCGCACAGGCCGCCCTACTTGAACCACTTACGCCTACATGCACACCAACTTAGAACCACACAAACAAGATGCAAAACACACATCAGGAAAGAAAGGAAAAAAACAATAAAGGGGCTCTGTTCGAGCAATTTGAATGGTGAAGAGGTGTTTCAAGACGAAGGCAAGCCACATTTGAATTTTCAAATTGATCCAACAGCTAATTTGAGAGATAAAACAAAGGTTGGCCAAAACTTCCGCCTTAGATTCCGGAGATTCGAGGCAATTTTTGGAAAAATTAACCCCGAATTTGGAAAGAGGAGTAAAGAAACAACAAAGGCATGAAATTATAGACTAATCAACCGCTGGTCAACGACAATGATCGGTGGCCGACGCGGCTGTTAGTCAGTGGCTGCTGAGTTTTAGGGGGAAAACTTAGAGAGAATGGAGAGATGGGAGCGGCAAAGAGAGAACGGAAGAGAAGAAAATAGCCCCATTAGTGGAAGTTCGGTAAATGCATCGCTCAAGATTTTGGCTTCTCCACTGTTTTAGGTAAAATTCCTACCTTTTTGAATTTTAAGCATTGTAAATGGGGTTTTTTTTTTTTTTTTTTGTTTTTTTGGTTAGGCATTTTAAAATAAAATTTAATATTTTATGAAAATTGAAAATTAACAATAATGATCATTTGTGGAGAATGTCCGCTGCATCTTTAATTGTTCAGAAAATTCCATCAAATACTATCATAAGTATTAGAGTATTCATCGAGAATTTTCAATGTAAAAGATTCTCATCCATTTTTTTAAAATAATGATAAAGATTTTTATTGAGATTAACGGATAACATGTAATTAAATAGTATCACTTTTAAATTGGTGTCGAAGAGATGCTAATGCTTTCCTCATGCGTAACCGTACTCGTGGTCTCAAATTTTGTTTTTACATACGAAAAAAATTATCTTTTTAATAAATTTGAATTGATTTAAAAATTTTAATTAAAAATAATAAATTTATTTAAGTGACTAATCACATCTAAACAAATATATATATATATATATATATATTAGTGATGACTCCATGTTTTTCAAAAATCTAGTGGGCGGGAAAATCGTTATGACACATATGCAAACAACTCAAGAACTTAAAATAGAATTATCTTTCTTTTTCCAGACTGATTGTTCGAGATAACATTTTCCATCCTCAAATTTCATGAAAGGAATTCAAAGTAGATTTCCATCGTTCCTTAAGCTCCAAAGTTAAAGGTGTCGTCATCGATGAGATCTTGATTTTTATTTTTTCCTTGTAACTGCCTATATTTTTTAGTTGAGTGTCCAATTTCCTTCATGTGATAATCACATTTATTATATGGATCGTAACTTCTTGCAGATGGATCCATGGTTCTTTTCAAAGGCAAAAGGGTAAGGTATTGATTTTTTTTTTAATAAAGGAAAAAGATTAAGAATTGTGATTGGAATTGATATTGAAAATTCCTCTTGATTGCTTCTAAGTCCTCTTTGGTTAGTCACTAGTTGGGTAACATGTTAGGTTACAGGTGCAGAAGCTGATGTTAAAATAGAAATAAGCATAACTGCTCAGGAACTTACTTGAAAGCCTCCTTGCAAGGTTGGCAGAAAAGGGTATGGATTTTGAGAGTTGTTGTTTATGACTAGGTAGTAAGGTTTGCAAGCAGAGTAAGGATGATATGGGATGAAGCCTCTAGGCAATTGCCCTCATATGTCACTGCTTGTGTCTTACTCTTTTTTCCTTTCATGCGCTATCTTTTTTTGCATTGATCATGTTGCCCCCTCAATCTAGCCATTCTTGATCGTGTTCTCTATTATTTCCCCAAAAATCATTACATTAAAAAGTTTTTGGTGACTTTCAAATCATCTTGTCATAGTATTGTTAGGAAATCTAACCTCATGTTCAATCAAGATTAACATAAATAATAATATGAAATAATGAACCAACGAGAATAATGAACATAGAAGCAGCAAGATTCTCTCAAGATCTTCAGATTGTGACTCAAATGTGGTTACATGCAATTTTAAAAATACTCAAACATCTAAAAGGTAATCATATCTAGTTAAGATCTTGTAATCTTAAGTGTTATAGTTCCTTGCATGAATGCTAAAATGAATGATTACCTTGAGCTTTCTCCGAGGCCATGAGCAACATAGGTGTTTGCCGCCGATTGTGATCTATACAAACGATCATTGGCGTCTTTTCAAGGCTTGGGGATTTTGTAATCCTAGTTGGATGGTTTTAACCACAATCAAAAGGTTAGCACTCTTGGTTTTAAGTTAAGGCCAAGAGAAACATTTTCTTAGGTGTGACGACCTAGAAAATTGGAGGAAGAAAAAGAACGAGGTGCAGCTACATTGAACCATGGCTTGGGTTTATGTTTCTTTCTTTTCTTTGTACTTCTTAATGACCTTGGTCGAACACTAATAGGGGAAAAAGATAGAATTTAAACAACTTTAAAACTTTTATCTTAAGTGGAACTCTTCCTTTCTAAGGCCTCAGAGTTCTAACTATTAATTATTAGTGATTAGGATGAATCATCCACTTACCATAGCCATTTGG
Organism: Adansonia madagascariensis; assembly: GCA_038381835.1. Classification (NCBI taxonomy): domain Eukaryota; kingdom Viridiplantae; phylum Streptophyta; class Magnoliopsida; order Malvales; family Malvaceae; genus Adansonia; species Adansonia madagascariensis. The sequence continues at coordinate 579,719 of JBBYHL010000013.1, forward strand.
TCACAAAGGGATAGGGAAGATAGGAGTCTGGTTTATGATCAAAATCCTAGTTCAGGAGAAACACTTTCAACACCAAGTTCCTTAATTCAACCAAGACTGTAACTCTTAAAGTTATGGCTGAACCTATCCATTATTGTGTCTACAAAAATAAGCCATTCAAGTAAAGGAGAAAAGTTTTATTCAAAATCAAACTCCTTGCTTGAATGAAACTTTTTCACCTTAGAGTTCTAATCAATTGCTATGTCTTATTTCAAGCCAAGACTTGACATAATTAAGTCAATGTTTGATTTAGTGATATACAAGAAGATATAATTTGGTTCACAATAAAATTCCTTGAAGAAGAGAAACTTTTTCTTGTTTTGGACAACCCTAAATTTAGCCAAGACAATTTATCTTAAGATATGTCTGCATTTAGGCAATGTCTTGGTGAAACAAGTGTATCCATAATTTAATATTAAGACATTGTTATTTGGATTTACCAAGTCTAAATAATGTCTTAATCTTTCTTTATTTGAACTTATTCAATCATGTCGTCCAAATTAAACATTTTATTCAATTAAGTCCAACTTAAATAATTCTTAAGTTTAATCTAATAAATTGTCCTATTATTTGTAATTATTAAGTTCCTAACATGTTATCAAGCAATATAAATTATAATCTAAGTTTTTTAACGTGGCTTACAACTTATAACATAAATCATAAACAGCATTTAGCAATGCATTATGACCACCCAACTATTGTAGAGTCGAGGTGACCTCTTTGAAACCTTTTAATAACCTGCCCATCAATGGTGCATAGCACCACAACGACCAACTTTTACATTAGGAACACTTGCTTATGGAGTGTGATGAAAGCGTCACATAAAACCATAAAACTCAACTTTTCTATTGGGAGAACTTGTGAATGGAAGAGAGAAGAAAGTAGAGCATGTGAACACAACAATTGACTTCTTTATTGGAAGAATTTGTGAATGAGAGAGTGATGGAAGTGGTGCACATGACCATAGCTGTTGACTTCTCCATTAAGGGAACTTGTGAATAAGAGAGTGACGAAAATGGCACATGTGACCATAATGATTGACTTTTCCATTTAAAGCCTTTATGAATGGAAAAGTGACAAAAGTGACGATAAGACCACAACGGTCGAAATCTCCCTTAGGAAAATTTCTGAATAAAAGAGTGATAGAAGTAACACATTTGACCACAATGGTCAACTTCTCCATTGGAAGCACTTAGGAATGGGAATAAAAAAAGTTGTGCATGGAAGCATAATGATCAACATCTCCGTTTAGAGAACTCATGAATAGGAGAGTGATAGAAGTGGCACATGTGATCATAACAACTGCCTTCTCTATTAGGAAAACCTATTACTAGGAGAGAGACTGAAATGCCGCATGAACACAATGATCAAGTTTTCTAATATATGGAGGAGTAGCAGAAGTGGCACATAAGAGCAAAATGATCGTTTTCTCTATTGGAAAACCTGTGAATATGAGAGAGATAAAAGTAGCGCATGATCACAACTAAAGCTGACAAAAAAGGCATGAACTTGAAAGCTCATTTGAGTCAAATATGAAAAAAATCCAAACTTGGAAAAGCCCAAAACCAATATGATATGAAACTCATAAACACCCAAATCTGTTAAAACCTAAACTGGTGCCTAAGATCGATCTAATTTGAAACCTATAGAAACCCGAATTTATAATCAAAAAAACCCAAAGTATAGTTATATGATTTTATTTAAAATAGAAATATATATAAATAAATAAATGATCAAATATTTTCTTAAATAAAAATATTTAATTTATGAGGTTTTTATAATTATTATACAATTATATTTAATAATGTATTATCAATAAAAGTAATTAATAGTGAATCTTTAGATTAAATTATGAAGTAAAATATATTTGAAGCATATTGAATGTGAATCAAATTTTTTTTAGTACTCTCATTATTATATTATAACAATTAATCATAAAAAATAAAAATAGTTTATTAATTTAAATTTTTATGTATTATAAAGTAATCATGTTCTATATATTATTATTCTTATTCGGCATTTAAAATTCAATTTTAATACAATAATAATTGAATATACAATAATTTTAACATAGGATTAAACTTGATGTTTTGTGTAATACTAATAATATTATCAACATATTTAACTTTAAAACATATTTCTCTTAGTGTTTCAAACAAATAAAATATTAAACTTAATTGAAAATAAAAATATTATCTTGTAAATCAAAATATAAATATTAAAAAAAAATTAAATAATTAAATTAAACAATGCAACATTCAAATAAAATATAATTTTCAATTCTTAAAATGAAACAAATAAAGTTTCTAATCTTAAATATTTTTGCATCATGAGGTTTAAGACAATTTTTTTATTTGTTGATATCTTTAATACCTATATTAAATATTAATTTCAAAGTAACTGTAGTAATTGAAATATCAATATATCATTTGCCATTGATAAAAAACAATATATCAAATTATTTTTTTATAATCAAGACCATCAAGTTTCTCACAAATTTCTCTAATCTCATCCAAAAATAAAATTCAACTCTATTATGTGATGTAGATATAATTTTATAAAATTTAAATCCTTATAATAAAAAATAAGTTCATAAAATAACAAATGTACAATTAAATTAATCGTTATAAATTGATTAAATTAGTTATTATATAAAAAATAAATAATGGTATTATAATTTAATAAAGTAATTTAAATGATTAATTGATATATATAATGTTAGACAAAATAATCAAATATTAAAATTATATTTTGAAACTTTAGATTTCATATGCTATTAAATTGTGAGAACGAAATTCATATATTATGACTAAATTAGTTGTGATTTAACATAATTACATATTTGAAAAGTATAAAAACATTAATTTCATATTCGCATTTATTTATAGATATTTCAAATTCACCACTAAAAAAGCATATAACAAATTCATGAATTTGAAAAATAATAATGAAAAATAATAATGAATGATATATCTAATGTGTTTTATTACACAATTTAGATTATTTTTGAAATTCAAATTCATTTTTAAATCTAAATTTCTAAATGCAACCTTAAAAATTATAATAAATAGACTAAAAAAATCTAATAAAACAAAATAAAATAAAATAATTATGGACTAAGAAAATAAGAGCCCAATTAATTATTAGGTTAAGAGTAAAAGATTATATATATAAAAGTTTATTAGTTTATCTATAACTTTGTCATTCAAATAATTTTTTTAAAATGTATTTCAATTATTTTTGACATTTACTTTATCTAGTGTTATTTCATATTTATTTTAGCTCACTTATGAAAAAATCTTATATAGTCATTAATTATATTAATACTAAATATCATAAAAACTAACAAAAGTATAAATATATAACCATTATAAAATAATAAGTATCAAAGTATGCAAATTGTTTTTTATTTCTATTATATGTAGATATATATATATCTAACTTATCTATTATCTTTAATTTGAACTCAAATGATATTATACTAAAAATTATAGATAATATTAAATACAATATATTAATAATTAATACATATATAATTTTTATATTTATATAAATACTTATTATTTTTTAAATTTAATTTGTTGTCATTATGTAAAAGCAAAATTAATTAGTACAATCGATCTTAAGAAAACATTATTTATAGCTTACAAAATTTTAAAATTTTATGAATCTGTCGAAGCCTGTATGAATTGAAACTACTCCGAATCTGAAATAATTTGAATACAAAAAAGCCCGTAGCAAATTGTCCAAGCCTGAGATAGCATGAACCTAAAAATCCCAAATTTGAAAATATCTAAGCCTCAAATGATCTAAATTCGAAATGAATATGAGGTCGAAATAACCCAAATCCAAAAATAACTTGATCCGCGCCCGCCTAGGCCTAACCATAACGATTAACTTCTCCTATTAAGGAATTTGTATATGGAAGTGTCACAAAAGTGGCATATAAGACCACAATGGTCGATTTCTCCATTATATGGGAACTTGTACGTGGGAGTGAAGAAGTGACACATCAGACCACAGTGGTTAACTCCCCTATTAAGGGAACTAATGAAAGGAAAAGTAGCAGAATTTGTGCATAAAACCACAATGATTGACTTCTCCATTGGAGTATATGAGAGTGATAGAAATGATACATCTAAACACAACAATCAACCATTAGTTGAAGAATAAGTCAATGGTAGGTTTATATGTTATTTTGATATCGATATAAATAAAGTGATTTCATTACTTTGTATTGAGGAGATAAACTCTCAACTCAACTTATGGAGAATCAGTTGAAGTGATCGTGTATCATAGCACAGATAAAGCAAAGTAACAATTCAAACTTGTACATACTTAAATAAAGAATTGCTTAAAAATGCATATGAATAGTGCTAATAAATTATGCTTCAATGAATTTGGATACACACTTTTCAAGTTAACATTTTGTTGTTCTCCATTAGTAGATTGATGAGGTAGATGTTTGCTACTTTCATTGATCCATGCATTTAGGAGTTCGAGAACTTTCTCCATGAAGCATCGAGATGGCGTTGGAGAGATTCATCATTATAGCTGAGTCTAGGCTTCTTATGTGATTTCTCCTCATTTGAAGCTAAGAAACCACTTTTTTTAATGAAAGTGATTGGTTTATTTCTTATTCCTTATTATAGTATTATTAGTCATAGCCTCTACCAAAATAGAAACAAAAAAGTAATGACAAGTTTTGTGAATAAACTTGAAATACATTAAACATCTCTTAATTGAGCACTTTAACCAATTCCTTTTCATTATGAGCTTTGTGTACATCTAAAACTTTCTCCCAAAATGTTGATTGTAATCTATGACATCTTCTTTTGGCCTTTGATATTCCCTGCTTAGGTCAAAAAAGGTAACCTTTTCGTGAATGGAAAAGAGTTAATACCAAACATCTTACACATCTGTCCCCAAAACTCCAAAAAGATGGGAATAAGAGTGACATACCAACTACAAGCCTTTTCAATAAAAGATTTTAAAAACTCTTTTAACTTCAAGTCATCATCGAAGCCATTACTCCTAAACTTTCACAAACTTCATCACAAGAGCATTACCTATATTGACCTTGAACTTTTTGAACATATTATTAATTTAGTTTTTAGGGTATGGTTTAGCAACTATGCATGTAGGATATGGCAATTTAAGATTAAACTCAGAAAAACTTAAACTGTTATTTTTCTACTTAATTAACCTCTAAAGCTCCTCCTTCATAACCAAGTCTTGGGTATTGGTTGAGAAATAATAGTAGAAATGCTAGCATTTAAAGTGTTGATCATGCCAAGTGGTCCATTGAGAATAATTGACACATTGGTTGTGCTAAGACTTCTATTCAGTCCAAAAGCTTATGCATGGAATTTATTTTCCATCGTCATTTGTTAGAAAGATGACTCCATCAGAGGAGTCCTCATTTATATTATTCACAAATTGAATATAAGGAACTATGGCATTAGATGATATAAGCTGAAATATTGTCTCTATCATCCAGTTATTTTACTTTAGCATTAGAATTTTTTTTCTTGATTAACGTTTATCACATCAAGTCCTAGATATAAGATGGAATTGATGCACTTTGATTTCCAATACGTTGAAATAAAGTCAAAAACGTTTAACCCCTATACAACCACTCTTCTTTAATTGAGTTACCAAAATGTATAGGTTTTTCTATAAGGTGAGGAAACATTTCAAAATAGTAAAATAAGATGTCGTAAGGAAATGAGGGAGAGGAAGATTGGACTAGACCTTAAAGAACAATTGCAGTGGTAGTTAGTGGTGATGAATACTACAAGCGGCTAAGGATAATGAAAATTATGGTGGTTGTAAGAATTGCAAAAAAATGTTGCAGTGAGAATTAGAGAGCTCATGTTGTTAGAGTCCCAAAAAATCTCAAATGATGCTCTAGAATCATGACTTATAACCTCTTCAAGAAAAATTAGTAGCAAAAGTTACACACAAAGTGGGAAGTTATTTTATTGAAAGTGGTATAAATCATTATATTGCGAAAGGTATGTATGGTAGTAGGTAAAACACTAGCTTTGAGAGATTACACCATGAGGAGTGTTTTGGTCATAAGTATTGAAGAAAGGTTATTGATAGCATGCTTAACGGGAAAGAGAAGTACTTGTGTTCTAAGAAAGGTTAAGAAGTGAATTTCTTAACAATTTTCATATCTTGCTCTCTAAGCAAACCATAGATTCCTACCAACCTTCTAAACTTAGCTTCAGAGTTTTCATGTAGTTGTGTAAATTGCTATTGCGTTGTAAGTCATCTTTATCATGCTACACAAGCTACTAGAGAATGTTGGAATACTAAGTGAGTAAGGAAGTGAAATGCTAAATGGAGCACTAAAGAACTAAGGTAGTGCAGTGCTGGAGCTGCGAAGCACAGGAGAATTAAAGTGTTACAGTGATGCTGCTAGGAAGCGCTGCCCTACGAAGTGCTATTGTCAAGGAACAATGCTACATTATGTAGTGCAGTTGCTAGGAAGCACTACCATCAGTGCTACAACTAAGGAGTTTTTTTTTTTTTTTTTTTTTTTAACTTGGAACAAATATAGACGGGAAATATTGCTATAAGGGAGTGCTGCTACCATGGAGCACTAATGCTAGAGAGCATTGTGATATTGTCAAGTTACACTACTCCAAAAAGCACAGTTACTAGGGAACACTGCACTAATGAAATTGCGTATGAAATTGTTCGTGCATAATGTGTTAATAGCCAAAAATAGATATGTACACCTCTTGAAAAAGAATGCTTAAAACCTTTCATAAATATATTAGAACAAAAATTGAGATAAAACAACAATTTTGCCTCAAACGTTTGGATTTGCAAAATCAGAAGCGAAAATGTCATTCAGTAAAAATAGATAAAAATACAAAAGAAATGCATCGAGAGATCCTAATACACTATTTTTGGCTGAAACCCTTTTTTCCTAAATATCAAAAGCAAGAATTCCTAATTGAAACAATCAAAAGCCATTTCAAAATCAACTTTGATGATTAAACCAATATCATTAGCCTATTTGATGGCATCAAATAAGTTCATTGGCAATAAGGAAACCATCAAGAATCCATTGATCTTTGATAAAGGGCAAACTAAAATCAATTTTTAGCCAATAAAAAAAATGTAAGCAAGCTAGCATGCCCAAAGTGTCCATCTTGTGAGCAATATTTTTTATTTTTTTATGAATTAATTACTCGATAGTCTTCAAAATATAGGTTAAATTTTAAATTGATCTTTAAACTTCAAAACATATCAATTAAGTCCTTAATCTTATCGTACGTATTAATCAAATTCTTTCATTAGTTAAACTACTAGAATAAGTGTTAAATGGCACGTTGACAAGCTTAAATGCTAATGATGATGTCGACCTTCTTTTTACCCTTTTCCCTTTTTCTTTCTTCTTTTTTTTCTTATTCCTTATTCCTTGATTTTGTTTCAAATTATATATTTTCTTTAAACAATTTAAATTATTGTGAAAATATAATTAATATATAGATATATAGAACATATATTTAAAATTAATTTTATAAACATAATTTTTTATTTTTTTATTTCTTTCCTTTGTTTCTTTTTTTCCATTTTATCATCTTTATAAATTAACTAAAACATAAATAATAATTTATATTATAATTTAAATTAATATTATAAATAATATTGACATTAATTTTCTAAATTTTCATTTCTTATTTTTTATATTTTTTTCTTTTAATCCTTTGTTTTAGTAAATACAAAATATAAATAATAATTATATTATAATTTAAATTATTTTTATAAAAATTAGTCAATTATTAAAAATATAAAATAATTATTTTTATTGATTTTATAAAAATATCTTGAATTTCCCTTTTCATATTTTTAAATAAAAACAAATAAAATAATTTGTATTATAATTTAAAATTAAAATTTCAAAAATGAAAATAATCATAAAAATTTAAATATTTATTTACGATCATTTAATTTAAAATCTAGTTTTTTTATGTCAGACTAACTATAGGGAGTCAAAATTTTCTTTCTCAATCATTGAGAGTTTAAAAATCCCTCTAAATTAATTTAAATAAATATTTTTATAAAATATTTATTTTTAAATTTAATTTAACTTATACAATAAATTATTATTATTATTCTTATTCTTTGGATTTAGTTATAAACAAAATAAAAGAGAAAAAAGTAAAAAACGTAAATGTTTTTATAAAATTAATGCAAATAAATATTCTTATGAATTGTTTAATTTTTATAAAATTAATTGAAATTATATTATTACAATTTTTTATTTTTTGTATTTATTTATATGGGGAAAATATAATACAAGAAAAGATAAAAATAAAAAATTAAATAAATATTTTATATTTATAAAATTAATTTAAATTATAGTATAAAATTTTAATTATGCTTTACTTTATTTATCAAGAAGATAAAATGAGAAAAAAAGAATAGAAAGGAAAGAAACAAAAAAATTAAAAATAAGTTTTTATAAAATAAATATTTTGTATGTTTATAAATCATAAATTAATTATCTTCAAAAATTAATTCAAATTATAATAACAAGTTTTTATTTTTTGGATTATTTATAAAAAAGGAAAAAAACTTGGAAAAGAAAAAAGGAATAATTACAAAAAAAAAAGGATGAAACAAAAGATGACATCATCATCTGTATTTCAGCATGGCACGTGTAATCTAACATCTATTTTGATATTTTTATTAACAAAAGACACAATTATGAGGTGCAAGATTAAGATCTAATTGATACGTTTTAAAGTTAAATTGATTTATAGTTTAAAAATTATTAAAGTAATTAAACTTTTTTTATTATAAGATATAATTTCCCTTTTTTGTATAGTTTCATATTTAATTAAAAAAATATTATTTATTTTGTTAGATGAATGAATCAAGCGATAAAAGAGTTAAATAATAATTCAAAATAAAAATATATCTTAATAACTAGAGGTGTTCATATTTTTTTTTAAAAAAAATTGAATCGATCAAAAAAACTTATTTTACTATTTACAATAATATTAAAAAAATAAAAAAATTTATTTTATATTAATATTATAATTAAATTTAAATAAATTAAATTTTTTATTATTTAAATAATAATTTAACCAAATCAAATCTAAAGTAAGAAAACTTATATTCAAACCCAACATAGTCTAGTAGTAACTAATCAGTCATTCAAAATTGTAAAAAGTAAGAACTGCCACATTAAAAACTACGGTTTTCACCTTTTAAGTCATTCTACTTCCGCTGTTAAACGAAATGTTTTATTCGGCCGTGCAAAAACTGATAAAAATTCCTCACAAATCTTTATACTCCAATGAATTGAACGTTTTAATTTTTATACTATTAAATTTAATATTTTAATTTTTATATTTTTAAAATTATAAAAAAAATACTTAAATAATGTTAAAAAAATTATTTAAATATTAATTAATCTTATGATATAAAATTTTAAAATTTATACAAAAATAAATTTGGGTTTAAAGTCAAGGTTAAGTCATTTTCTTATAAAATTCAAAATCTCACATTATATTATATGATATGTCAATATTTTATCGACATTCAAACATTTTTTTTAATATAGTTAATTATTGCTTCTTATTTGCAACAATTTTAAAAGTACAATGATTAAAATTTTAAATTTTATAATATAAAGACTAAAATACTCATTGCACTATAGTATAAAGATTTCTAATGAACTTTTATCGGTAAAAAATAAATCAGTAAACTGACAGTTATCAATATATATATATATATATATATATATATGACGGGAGGCTTACCTGGCACGGTGCTTACGTATAAGAATTCACTGAACTCGTGCACTAGATGTCCATCTCGGAGGGCAAAAGATAGATACACTTCATAGTTCATACAACAGCAATAATAATAAGCTTTAAATTAAGCAAAACAACAAACACGATTTATGATTTCATAGTTCGTTAATGTAAGATCATCAAAAACATGTTTATTTTTTGAAATGAGCGCACTTTCAAGTTCTTAAGTTTATGATAACCACTTTCTCCAACTATTTGATCTTTTATCACCAGATAAAAACCTGGGAATGCTTAATAAACTATTAACCCTAGTAATACCTTCCAAGGCTGACCACTCCTCGTCATCCGCAACTGAAATGCACTCAGCAAGACTCTTCTTAGACTCGCCCGGGAACTTAGACGATGATCTTTCCTCTGTTAGTTCAGTTACCGGAACAATCTCAGTAGAACCTTGAAATGTGTTCGATTGGTAGAGACTTAAAGTGTGAGAATCTTCCTCATTATCATCAGTAGCTACCGTCTTTTCTCCAGATTCCTTAGGAACCGCTGTTACGTCATTCTCATCCGCAGCTGCATTACTCGCAGGCAAATATTCCAAAAAAAGGCATACAACAGCACAATCATCATTCTTAGAAGTAGGGTACTTAAGCCTCCATGCTCGCGTAGCGCAATCTACAAGAGCTCTGGCAGCTGTCGCGCGACTAGGGGCTGATGCCACAATATCAATGGCTTCCTTATTTGAAAGGACATCCCAAACCTGCACCAAAATTATAACCCAGCTCTCAGAGAATTTATATGAACTTCAAGGAAAAAGATAAAAAGAATAAAACACATTTGTCCTTACAATGGCTGGTATTTTTTCCCCTTATCTAACACTAAGAATAACTTGCCAATTGCTTTATCTAAGCACATTGTCACGTTGTGGCAACCTATGTTACTCCGAGTCTTCATTTTTTCTTGAAATACCCGTGTCTAACACTCATGCTCGATGCATATATAGACACGGGTTTGAGGATATGACCCTCCAAGAACCCTCCAAATACATAGAGAACTTAAGAAAAAAATTGAACATTCCTTTGTCGAACACATATCCATCTCCGACACACCAATTCCAAGTAACATAGGTGGCAACAAAAAGATAATATGCCTAAATCATTGCAGAAGGAGAAGCATTTATAAATGGACTTCCCTACAGGCTATAATGAACCCCCGAAAAAAAATTGTTTTCCAGGCAGTCATGTTTCAGAGTCCTACACAAAAATTTCAAGCAAACTAGTTTGATGTAACATGATGATGAAGATACCCCATCAGTGGCAAGAATAACAAATTCATCTCTTTCAGTAAGGCGGCGATAGAAAACATCTGGGACAGAAATCAAACCAAAATCCTTCAGACAGAAGTCCCCAAAAGCTCTAGCCATTGCCAAACCAGGTGAGTCATTATTGGGCAACCATACACGTGCAACCTCAGGCTCATCTTGCAAGGCAAAGACCCTTCCCTTGCATTGCTCAATTCTAGCAGCTTCCTCTGAACATAAATATTGCAAGAACTTTTAGTTCCATAGATATATGAACAGTAGTTATTCATATGGGTTAGCACGGATTATCTTTGTTATTTTGACTGACATACAAGGTAAGTCTGTCTTTGGAAGGGGTGTGTGCGCACGCACACATGTGTCTGTGTGTGAGTGAGAGAGAGAGAGAGAGAGAGAGAGAGAGAGAGAGAGAGAGACTTGGCAAATCAGGCTTCAAGTCAACAGTCAATTGTACAGCACTCAGAGAATTATCTTTGTCTCTCACTGCCAGCACTGCTCTAGAGTCGCCAACATTTCCAATTACAAGATCCTGACCCTAGAAAGCCATATTTGTCATAAAATGGTTAGATGATGTGAAATAAAGCTTTCAAGATTCTCAAACAAATTTTTTGGGAAAACTTTACTACATGTACAACGACAGATGCATACAATGGTATGCACAATTTAACAAACTTCAAATCCTAAAATTATGTACACACATTAATCTATTTCCATTTGTGATACATGAGCATTTGCAGCAACTTTTGAAAATACTTGGTTGTTTTTGTTTAGAAAAATACACCAAATCCATTAGCTATCCAAAATTTAAAAATTTAAGCTGGGTAATACATCTGAAAGATTGATTAAGAGATCCAAAGAGATGACTAATCTTGAATTTTAGTTCTTCTGATGATTAATACCTGCTTCACCAAAGTAACAGCAGTCGTCCCACTGCAGAAACAATCGATTGCTGGATGCAACTTTAACTCCTTGTCCATTAACTTGAAAGCCTTTAACATAGACTGTTTAAGAGGTAAATGCATCTCTGGGAGTTGTTCATTTTCTTCAATCTCCAATGACTCGCAGCATTCATCATCCATGCCTACAGACATTGCATCCTCAGAGATCGTGCTGTCCGGAGCATTTTCGCCCTTATTCAGACTGCTCTTATCACCAGCAAGACTACCTTTCCATTGGGTACACAATATAACAGGAAGAGAATCTCGGACTTTCTTGGCAACCATATGACCATAAGGACCATGACCATCAAATACACCACAGAATATTGTGTCACTTCTCGAACCGAAATTCTAATATAGAAACATTCAAACCAAGTCTTCACATATTGATGCCATAGAGGAAAGAGAGGAAATAAATAAATGTTTTCACCCAAAGAAAGAAATGAATCTATAACAAATTAATTACAGTGACGATGATAGAGAAGTTACATTAAAGAAAATGACACAGAAAACACTATATAGAAGAAATTATAGGCACTCAGACTAACCTCCCAAACAAGCATGGCATCCTGATTGGTCCCTTTCTTCCCCTGTTGGGTGTACAAGCATGCGACATTGCTGGCACTATTTAGAAACATCCTCCCCGATATAAGATGGAGCTCTGCCTCATCCACGGGCACTAACCCACTCGATTTCTTCCTCCACCTCCCAGATCCCTGCCGTTGCTTCTGCTTCCTGGGTGAAGCACATGTTGTTGTAGCCGTGGATGCATCTATCACTTTGTCATCCCTTTTGCTGCCACTTTTTCCTTTGGCTACGGATGAGCAACAAGATCCCATCTCAAAGTCCTAAGTTCCAGATAAAATCAAAATAAAATTAAAATCCATTCCAAGCTTCAAAACCGCCTTCATCCTTATTAATCATAGCTTTTACCAGTATTTACATCATTAATTTTGCATCAGGATTTAGAATGGTTAGGTTTAAAGAGAGTTAACCTGACAAAGAGAGAGACAGAGATCAAAGCATGTGGAAAGTAACCGAGTGCCTCACAAGCATCTCATTGCCAGCTCATCATCATCCATAGGTGAAAACATTTTCCTGTGATCGCCAATGAGTTATCTAAGGAACACTAATGGATGGGGCACGCTGCTGAAGACCTTTTGTGCTACCCACTTATTCAATCTGAAAATGGCGTTAAAACTTAAGATGTTAACAAGATAAAAAGAAAAGGAAATTTACATGGAGAGCATTTATTTTTATGTTTAATCTATGGCTTAATTAAAAAGAAAAAGATGCAGCATGCTTAATCAAACAGAAAATTATTGAGTGCGCAAATATAAATTTTCATATAAAGTTGGTGCAGCAACCTTAATGACCAAGTTCAAATTTTACTTCCTTTTCTCCTTTTGCTTAAGGATATAAATTTTCATCATTACGCATTGCATTTGCTGGTCTTCTTGGGTTCAATAACTCAATTCTCCAAAACTCTGCTTTCATTTTCATCTCCTTTAAGATGCATATTTTTTATAAAAATTCAAGACTATCATAAACCAAGATATCAAAGCATTTGGACATAGTATGACCTTGGCTTTTCCCACAGATCATGTATTCATTATATTATTGTACAAATGACCCCATTACAGTCTAAATATTATTGCATATAACAATTTTGATTCTTGTAAATTATGTGGATCTAATAATATTCTTTTCATATTATGCATTTGTAGATGATTCTCCATTACAAAGAAAAAAGAGGTGAATGCTAAATGTTGTGAAAGTTTCAACATCTTATTACAAAGAAGGACCAACGGACCATAAACCTATCCACTTTTGGTACTCCACGAAGACTCTAACTATGTTGTCAATTAACATCAATTTCATTCAAAACAAGAACAAAAGTGTTCAACCTAAACAGGACTTAAGGTGGATTTATTAGTCGATATTAACTACGCTCTTATATTTGATGTATATAAATACTTTCCTTCTTCCCAAACCAAGATAAAGAAAATAACATCACAACTATTAATTGAAACTTATTAACACCATTGATGCAAAACTTAATAATTCAATATAATATAAGATGATGGTTAACATGAATGAAAGCTTCAAAAGTTATGCACTCAGTGTGCTCTAGCATTTGGCAATTTTCGATGATGAATTTGAAATTGAAAAAAAAAATGATAAACAAATAACAATAATAACAGTTGAGACAAAGGAAAACATAATGGTTTTACAAATACGAGCCGTATCCTTCCAAGTTTACACATTGGAATAACAGGAGTGACAGAAAGAAACTAAGACATGCTTCAAAATCATAGTGAATTCATGTTCTCGAATCCTTACTGAGCATAACTTAAATGAGCCGTGACTAGCTAGCCAACTACTGAGAGAGACATAATTAACAGCATTCATCAAGGTAACTACATCACCTACATCATTTAAAGAAGCTAAAGGAGCATGACTCGTATATTAGGTAGAGTTGAACCGTCTTTTATAAATGGCCTCCATTTATATGATTTCTTTGATTTATGTAACCTACAAATAAATTAACATTAACATTAAGAAACAAAATAAACAGCATTTATACATTTTTAAATAACTCGAAGAGAGTCTAAAATCAAGGATCTTCAAATTCGCTAATCATTTAGAAAAAAAAAAAAAAAAAAAAAAAAGCTAGAAAACAAAAAGAACAAGCGAAAGAAACTAATTACCTTGAGAATCTAACTGCAGCAGCGAAACTTCAAAAAGAAAACTCGGGGCTTCAATTCTCGTTTAACTTGAAAATTCAAGTTAAAAAAAGAAAAAAAAAATCAGAAATCCAAGTAACCAAACAGAGAGTTTACTTTCGAAGAAAAAGAAGAGAAAGAAAATATTGGAATACCTTTTGTTTGAAATATGAGAAAGAATGCTTTGACGGCAGCAAAAGCTTGATAGACTGAGGATGATGTTTAAATTAGGAAAGGAATCGATAGCAGAATCAGTTTTAGGGTTTTCTGGGGAAAAGAGAGAGAGAGAGAGAGAGATAAGTTTGGTGGCGATTTTAATTTTTCTCTTAAAATTGTTAACTGGTGAAAAAAGATTAAAAAAAGAAAAGAAAGGGCGGTTGAAATGTTGGAGCTGAGTTGAGCTGAGTGGTTGCTTTGGTTGGTCCTTCCGCGTTCCCACCGCAGATGCAGGTAGCGACTGTCGTGTTGCGTGGGAAGATGCTAACTCTGTCGGCTTATTGCCCGGTCTCTCTGTCCGTTTGCAAGTGTTTTTGTGTTTGTGCCATTATATCCACAACAATAACGTAAAGGGATATTTTAACGGTACGAGCAATATAATTAATATATAATTCTTTTAATTTAGTAAAAATAATATATCAACCATAAAAAAAATTAAATGGTGTTAATAGGTATTAGTTAAGCAGATAATAATAATAATAATAAAAAGGAAAATGTTCATTAATGCACTGATTAAAATGATGATATTTATAAAAATAAAATAGCAATTATTGTATTTTTTTTAAATCAATAAAAGCAATTTATTAAATCCAAAATTTTTTAAAAAATAATAATTAAAATTTTTGTTAATAAGTGTCCTTATAACTCTTTTTAAAGTTATTAGATATGGTAATGCAGTTATTCATCGAAAATGACAAATAAAGTTATCGATTTTACATTATGCATAATACTATTACAATAAGATTCATTTTTGATACACTAACATTTAAGCCGATTAAAAAATTATCACAAATTTTATTATTTAATTTTTTATTTTTTTATTATATCGTAAAGAATATATCTTATTTTTTTAATTTTGCATGTAAAGTTTAAAAACTATATTGGTAATGCATTAAATAATTTCTCTTACCATAAAAAGTATATTAAATAATATTAAAAAAATGCTCTAAGTGTAGTCATTAGCAAAGCCCATAATTAAATAATCCTTAACTAATAGCTATAGGATCACATTAATCGGATCCTAATATAAATAGTAGTGTTATTATGAAATAAACCTAAAATTTCTAACCCGAATATGAAAAAAAAATTAATGATGTGAACCTAAACTCAATCCAACTTGATTTAATCATAAAAAGTCAAAACCTGAACAAACCCGCCTGAATCTAAAAATAATTTGAACCTAAAATAATTCGAACCTGAAACGATTCAAACCCAAAATAACTTGAATCATTAACTCGAAATAACCTAAACTTAGATTAAATATAATTTTATTTTTAAAAAATATTAATTTAATAAAATAAACAAACATGAAAGAATTATTAATTTATTTTAATTTTATAACTTCAATTATCTTTTAAAATTTTTCCTTCTTTATTACAATTTTATATGTTGTTCCACATTATCTTCTTTTATTTATAATTAAAAAACAAATCACTTTTACTATTAAATTGAATTTTAATTTGAATATTTATTAGTTTATATTATAAATAAAGCTCTTGTTTTTTTTACTTTGATAAATTAATTAAATCAATCGATTATTATTATTTTAAAATAGAAAATAATTAATAATTATTCAATAAAATTATATGTTATATTACTTATAATAATTTGCTAATAATATCTAACATAAAATTATATATTTTTATTCTCATGAGTATACATATGATTTATAATAAATCATATAATACTTGTTTCAATATGCCAAATCCTAAAATTCGACCGCTACACACTTCTTTGATCTTTCAACTAGACTTGATTTATAATAATCTTAAAGCCTCCTCCATATAAGTTTAAAAATAAAGAATCACTACCTTTTCGGCTACCTTAAGAGCGTTATGTTTACTCTCGTCGTTTATCCGCACTTTGTTAAATTTCATCACTTTAACATTTAGTGAATTAGGCAAAAATAACAGTCCGTAAGCATCCACGTAGACCATTGCAATGCTTTGCTTTAATTAAGAACTTTAAACCAAAAACCCAGAGTATTTCTCGCTGCAATCTCCTTTACTTTTCCTGATTGTTGTGTTTGAATAAGAATTAGAATAAGAGCTTTAAGTTTTGTTATATTTAATTTTTTTTTCTTTGTAGATCTAATTCTAACTTTAAAAAATAGTCTTTCCATCTCGGATTAAAAATTATTTCTGGCTTTAAAACTTGCTTCCTATTTCTTTTTCTTTTTTATTTTTTTATATATTTTTTTGAAAAAAAAAAGGAAAATAAAAATTAGGTAAAGGAGTAGAAAATAAACAAGAAATGAAATAAATGGAAATATAAAATAGAAATCTAAAATAATATGGAAATGGTCCAATTCCAGATAGGGTCCAAAGCTTAAGTCTAAAGAAAAGAAACATAATTGGATTAAAAAAAATAATATTAAGCTCAAAATGAAATATAATATCTAAAGCAATAATTTTAAATCTAAAATATATCAAAATCCTAAAGTCATTTAGACTAAATCAATTTATAAAAGAATACGACTAATCCAAAAATCAACTTTAATATCGTATTGAATTTGGACCATATTTGATCGAAATTAAAGTATTTCGAGCAAGATTAATCTAATAATGAAAAAGTTTAAATCAGATTATTTCGAATAAAACTTTAAAAGACCCTAAATAAAAATGAATATCTAACAATAATTTATTGTTTTACATATTATTTAAAATAACTACATTATTTTTAATTTTAAAAGTATAATATCTTTTGAAGCAACGTAAAATAAAATACATAAAAATAGTCATTAATAATAATAATAATGTTATTAAAAATTATGCTATAATAATCTATTGTTATATAATTAAATTAGATAATTTCCTATTAATATACACTTTTTTTATAAATATATTTTTATTTTAAATGTATAATTTCTTAATTCTTTTCATGTAATTTTGTTAAAACATATAAAATTAATCATTTATTTGTGTATTTTATTTTAATGACTGTATACATTACAATAATTTATTATCATGTGATATATAATAATGAATTAATTTCTTATCGTTATAAATGCCATTTAAAATGTATACGTTGTTTTTAATTTCAAATTTATAATTTCTTATTATATCATTTAGATTAATTTTATCAACGGTCATATTGGTCTATGTAATTGTATTTATTCCTAAGTTAATAAAAAATAATTGTTTTTATTTTATGTAAAGAGTTGCAAAAAGAAATTATATACACGCATAGAATCATATACGTTAATATAATACGAATTATATATATTATGCAAAATATAATAAGAATTATATATATGTGTGTGTCAGTACGTTAATATGTTAAGAATTACAATTTTTACTTATCATAAAATCTTCATTAATTTAATTTCATATTATATATTTAGAATTTAAAAATATTTAGCATAATTAATTAATTAATTATTTTATTTTTAGTTTCAGTAAGCTATTATTATTTTATTCCATTGCACTTGATAATTAAAATTTTAAGTAAAGTTTTTAAATGTAATTTGATTTTAGCAGTAAATTATTTCGAGTTCTAAAATTGGTTCATTTAATAAAATTTTTAGTATTAAGGTTTACTTATTAATGTTCGAATCTTTCAACAAATATAAAATTTCATATATTTTACAAATATCTAAATAGGTTTAAATAGACGTATCAATTCATATCCTAACCCGAAAAACTTGATCAAATCACCTAAACACAAGCCTGACCTAACATGATTTGCAAAAAAATAAAAGTCAATAAGCCAAAACCAACAAACTTGAACTCAAAATTATTAGAATCTGAAATGATCTGAACCCGAAAATAATACAAAATTTTAAAGAGCTAAATCGATCCAACCTGAATTGAGTTCATCTACCTAATTGACATAGTCTAGATTCTAGAGACAATTTCAGATACACAATAATATCTTATTTATTTTTTATTTCAATAAAATTAAATAAAATTTAATTTGATCAAATTATCTATTTAAATTTATGGTGATTTGATTTTAAATTTTAATAAATTTAATCTAAAATAACTTGAACGCTATAACTTAAGTGTCCAATCGAATTGAAATAACTTAAACCTAAATAATTCAAGTGCCAAATTCGAATGGCTTTAATTCAAAATAATTCGAACCTAAGCTGAACTGAACTAAAACTTAGAATAACTTAAACTAAAAATGATTCGAACCTAATATAACTTAAATTCAAAATAATTTAAACATAAAATAATTTAAATTTTTTAAAACTTAAATTAATTTAATCCGAACCAAACTCAAACCCTATCTCCCCAATTGATAGACTAAATGTATTAATATTACTCGTAATTGTTAAGAAAACCGCACCTATCTCCATCGGCTCTATCTCTCCCTATTTGTTCACTTTCTACCGAATGTATTAATGCGAGTAATTGAGGTGGTTTCACGCTTTCACTCCACTACCGGCCGAGTCGGTGTTTATCAGCTTTA
>JBBYHL010000013.1:606816-622348 GCA_038381835.1 Adansonia madagascariensis
TTCATCGCTGCCATTACTGGTTAAGCGATTACTTCTTTCCCACTTCCTCCATTTGGAACCCTAGGCATTGAATTCAAGACTTCAACACTGAGAGCTTTCTGCTAGGCGTTGAAAGCTTCTTGCCACCTCGTTATTCATTTCTGGAATAATTTCTACTTAGAACCAAAGGAACATAGAACCAATTAACCGAATCCATATATTCGTTATTTATTTTTGGAATGATTTTCTGTTCAAACTTATTCAAGATTGATTCGGGCCGATCCTGAATCCTTTCACTATTTAAAAAAAATATTAAAATTATTTTTATAATAATATTATATATTTTATAATTAAATTTAAATATAAATATTTTTATTAATAAATAATAATTTAAATCAAATTAACTTAAATTTTTATAATTTCATCTACTATTCAACCTCGGCTTTATATCCTGGGAGTCAACTCTGGCAACTCAACTATTAATAAGTCCAACCACAGATTTCGTCGGAGGCTCGGCAGCTACAAATTATTTCTTATTGATGTTAGCTTTTACTATTATTTAGATTTCATAATTTATATTTATTTATGTTAATTATATAAATATAATTAAGATATAAATTATTAGATATATTAAAATTTTAAATATTAATTTGATACGTCTATTGAACATATCATATTAATTATATTTAAATTTACACGTCTAAAAGTTAAGTTATTTGTCGGGCTTGGTAGGTGCAGCCTCTACAGGTTGGGTTAGACTTGCTCAAGGATTAGAGTATACAAATTTTTTATTCAGTCCGAATTACTATTTAATTAATAAAAAATTATTTTTATTTAATTTAATTATAAAATATATAAATATTAATATAAAATTAAAATATTTAAAATATTTAATTTTTTAATATTTTTTAATAATAATTTGGGCCTATAGGCTTGGCCAAATTGGGAGCATATCACTTATAATTATTGTTATACAATTAACCAATCACAATCTTGAATTGTGTAGGGCCTACAAAAATATTATGTAGAATATATGATTTTAAGTGATAGACTCTTATATAATTCTGTATTATGATTGGATAATTGTAAGATTGTAGAAAAAAATTGTACTTGAAATGCTCCCAGCCAAATTAGGGCTTGAAAAAAGAATTTAAAAAAATTGAGTTCGCAATCCGGTCTAGCCTGACATATAAACATTTCTCGGATGGGCCTTGGATATAGTTTTTTAATTAAAAAAAATTTTTATTTAATTTAATAACAAAAAATATATATTAATAATAAAAATAATATTTTATTATTTTATGAATAACGATTTGGATTTCTAAGATGGTCCAAATAGATTCGAACTTGGGTAAAAAAAAAAATTTTCGAGTCATGACTCGACCCAACTCATAAACACCTCTAAAAATACAGTATGATATTTATTGCACTATTTCTTATTTCTTAAATATATCTTATTTATATCATATTTTCATATTCTATCCAAAATTACAACCATAGGCTTTCCGTAAAAAAATAGAGTTTCCAATCCTATGCCCGTTATTTAATTGTCTTTAATTTGTCCTAGTTTGAAGGAAAGAAAGTCGAAGAAAAAACGGTAAATAATTGTTCCTTAACTCTCACAACTACTGTCCAAACAGCTTCAATTTGGATTGGATTTGTTGAACCGAATGGATAATCTGACTCTTATATTATTAATAGGATATATTTTTATCATGTAAGAAAAGGCAACTGCGAAACTAGACATAACTTAATTTGGATCTAATTTATTGAACCAAACAGAAACCCGACCCTTTAAGACATGTTACTAGTAGGAGCAATTAAGAAACTATAGACTCAATTTAATTTGGATCGAATTTATCAAACCGATGGATAGTTGACATATTTTTATCATTTAGCAAAAGGCAACTAAGAAAATTATATTTTTAGACTTAAATAGGGATATTTTAAACTTGTCCATGAACCGGATAATCAACTTAATCTGATAAATTTTATTTGTACGAATTAAATTTTGAATAAATTTTTTATCAATTCGGATCAACCTGGCCTGGCACGTGGGTACATGGAGGATACTCCCACTTGGGTAATATTTTGAAAGATCAAAACCAACAAAAATTTGGAAAGCTTAACTCATGTTCCAATTTTTTGCTAACCTGATTCAATCCATTTAACCTATAAGCTTTAAACTCTTTATTTAAAGGATTTTCTTTCCATTGTTTGTTTCAATATGAGCTTGATTCGGACATTTATTATTGTTGAAAATGGATACTCTATCTTTTCGGAAAAGAATTAAATCCAAACAAAATATAAAAATATTTCGATCATATTACAAAAAATATATTAAATAATAAGGAAATTACATTTGTGACTTTTGGGACGACTGGGCGAGCGTGCTGGTCCTTTGTTTTCCCACTGGAGCGTCGTTTCGCCTTTTAAAGTTCAAACCTTCCAGAACTTTAGCTTCAGCCGTGTGTGTGTGTGTTTTTTTTTTTAAATATTATTATATAATACAATTTATTATTATATAGTAAATTAATAAGCATATTATATAATAATATGAATTATTAAAAATAAATAATCACATAAATAAGAAAAATAAGTATAAAATATTATTTGATATATTATTATTTAAATAAATATATAAAACAATATTTGTTAAAATTTAAATATAAAATTTTATTAAAATATATAAAAATAATTATCAATACATCTTTATAATTATTTTTTATTATATAAATACTTATATCTAGAAGTGTTCATAGGTTGGGTCAAATCTAAGTATGATAATAACACTCTTTATGCTTGAACAAGCCTAGCTCGACTTGAAATATGAGTCTCAAATTCTATCCAAGACTATCCATATTTATAAATAGGTAATCAAAATCTATTTAAACTAATCTGTATTATATTTTTATATATTTTTAAAAATATATATTTTTCAAAACAATATTTTCAAATTTAATTTAATAATTTATTATTTTTATTAAATTTTAAAATATAAGTTTTAATATTTACTATATAATATTATATATTTATTTTTTATAAAATAAGGTTTATATAATATATAAAATACAAAAATAATATATATTATATAATTAAAAAAAAAGCAGATCAGGTTGGGTTTGGAACTTTAATATTGGACCAAGGTCAGACATTTTTTACTCCACCTCACTTTTTATCAATTTTTTTTTTTAAATTTAATATTTTTATTTAAATTTTTTTAAATATTGATTAAACCTTGAACTTAAATGAATAATTCAACCATAAATATCTTTATCCACTTTTAATTTTAATTTTACTTTTATTATTATATTATTTAATTTTATTACTATAATAATTAAACTTCTTATTTCGATTCCGGTGGCGGGGGACCAATGTTTTGTTTCCTCGGAGTCAAGTCATAACTGCCAATGAGTCACTATTTCCTCGGAGTCAAGTTTGGCAATTGCCATGGAGTTTACGTTAAGTCCAAACTCAAATCCCATGTGGACCACAAATTATTTCAGATTGACTTAGCCATTGTATTATCAACATTATCTACCTAAAGGGAATTCATACGATGTATATCGTATTTATAATTTATATATGTTATATTTATTTTTATGTTAATTATATAAATATAATTATAATATAAATTATTAAATATATTAATATTTATTGTAAAATTTAAAAAGATAGAAGATGCTCAATTATTTTATTTAAATAATAAAAATTTATCTTAAAAATTTTATAGATGAAAAATTAACGGTAACGATCTTTCTCTAAAACTGCATTTATAAAAATTTTTAAAAATAATTCGTCTCTAATACTTTTAAATATATATGACATTCGTCCTCAATACTAATAAATTAAAGTTAAAAAAAATATTTTTTTATCATCTTCTTTCGTCCTTAAAAATATTATATTTTGTGCTGATTTTAGACATAAATATAATACGTATATTAAATGTGTTATATTTATTATTTTAATTACATTTAAATGTGTTATATTGTATTTATTATATTGTTTCGTATTTATATCTTATTCTCGAGTCTATGTCCGGTGCCCTACCCATTGTTCACTTGTCCCTTATCCTAGTTAGAAAGACAGCAATTCCATGAAAAAGACAGATAATTTTTCCTCAACCCTCAACCACTTTTTTAAGCTGTGGCCATAATTTCTTTCTTATTACACTATAATCCACTAATAACCTGTGAAGGTTGGCATTGACGAGTATCACCAATTTCTTCACCTTCAAAGTGTTTTCTTATTGATCTCCTCATCAGCTTTTCATTATAAAAATCTTTTTTTATTACACCATCAAACATGCATTGGAAAGTCATGTCTTGCTCTTTTCTTCTTGTTCATGTTATTGTTCTCCTGTTATGCTTCAATTTGGAAAGTCCAGCGGTGTTTGGTTTATCAGCCTTTGTAGGTGGTGGTGGAAATGCGACGGATCATCAAGCTTTGCTCGAGTTCAAGGCCAAGATCACCGGCAATCAACTCGGCGTTATGCAGTTATGGAACAATAGCATCCACTTCTGTCAATGGTATGGTGTCAGTTGCGGTCGTCGACATCAGAAAGTCACAGAGTTGGACTTGGGATCCCAACAACTCAAAGGATCTATATCACCATATGTTGGAAACTTGAGCTTTCTGAGGGTGTTAGACCTTCAAAACAATACCTTCTTTGGTGAAATTCCCCAAGAAATTGGTCGTTTACGTAGGCTGAGAACACTACTGCTAGACCATAACTCAATAGGTGGTGAAATTCCTTCCAATATATCTGGTTGTTCGAAACTTGCTGCCCTTTGCCTTTCGGAAAATCAGCTAGTTGGCGAAATCCCCGACATGCTTTACCGCTTACCGAACCTAACCGTTTTAGACTTGGGACGAAACAATTTAAAGGGGAGCATCTCACCTTTCATAGGGAATGCATCATCTATGAAGGTACTTTCTTTCCTTGATAATAGACTGGATGGCTTTATCCCTGAAACTCTTGGCCAACTGACGAAGCTCAAATTTCTTTATCTAGCAGTCAACAATTTTTCGGGTACCGCCCCTTCCTCGATTTTCAATTTGTCTAATATCAGAATGTTTTTTATTAACGGTAATCATCTTGAAGGTGTTCTTCCTTGGGACTTAGGCATCACTATGCCGTATCTTGAAGTGTTCCATGTTAACGATAATCGACTCAGTGGACCATTCCCGATCTCAATGTCCAATGCATCAAGTCTCATTGAACTTCAAGTTGCTGGGAACTTCCTTACTGGGAACTTGCCTTCATTTGAAAAGCTGGCCAAGCTACAATGTTTTCACATACATGTTAACCATCTTGGAAGCCAAAGAGCAAATGACTTGGAATTTACTTGCTCTTTGACTAATGCAACAAACCTGCAGAGATTAGTTATCAGTAAAAACAATTTTGGAGGATCGATACCTCACTGCATAAGCAATTTGACAATTAATCTCACACATTTGGAGCTTTCTTTGAATGAAATATCAGGAACAATTCCACCAGGCATTGGAAATCTTATCAACTTACAATCTATTGATATGCGGAACAATCAATTGTCAGGTGTCATTCCCTCTGATATTGGGAGGCTTCAAAAGCTTCAAGGATTCATGGCCCAAAATAATTTTCTCTCTGAAGCTATTCCATCTTCTTTAGGAAATCTAACCATGTTGACTACCCTAAATTTAAGTCATAACAATCTTCAAGGAAGCATTCCTTCGAGCCTCGGAGAGTGCAAAAATTTGGGGGAATTGCATCTTTCTTATAACAATCTCAGTGGTTCCATACCCCCCCAAGTAGCTGCTCTCTTATCCTTGTCCATTGCATTGGACTTATCTTCGAACCATTTGACTGGTGTGCTTCCCTCTGAAGTAGGAAATTTGAAGAATCTGGGTGAACTGCGCATTTCTAATAACATGTTATCAGGTGAGCTCCCAGAAAGTTTTGGTAGCTGTTTGGTGCTAGAGCGACTATTTATCGATGGTAATTACTTCCAAGGCTCGATTCCTTCATCTTTTATTTCATTGAGAGCTCTTATACAATTAGACATCTCGAGCAACAATTTCTCAGGTGAAATTCCGAAGTTTTTATCGAGTTTTAAGTCGTTGCAATACTTGAATCTTTCTCACAATGATTTCGAAGGCATGGTTCCAACTGAAGGAGTCTTTAAAAACACAAATGCTACATTCATTGAGGGAAACAATAAGCTTTGTGGTGGCACTCATGATTTCCGTTTGCCAAAATGTAACTCGAAAAGCTCCAGGAAGAGATTGATCCATTCACATAAATTAATATTTTCTATTTCTTTTGGGGTTTTAGGAGTAGCTTTAGCTTTCCTCATTCTTTGTTGGTTTAGAAAGAAAAGAAAGCAGCCAACATCAACATATACTGAAAACTGGCCTCTAAACTTGACTTACCAAAGCATCCTTAAAGCTACTGATGGTTTTTCATCAGCATATTTGGTAGGCAGAGGTAGCTGTGGTTCTGTATATAGGGGGACTCTTGAAAACCATAATGGGATAGATGTTGCCATCAAGGTGTTTAATCTTGCGTGTACCGGAGCGCTTAAGAGTTTCATTGCTGAATGCAAGGCCTTAAGGAATGTCAGACATCGAAACCTTGTCAAAGTATTAACTGCCTGTTCGAGTGTTGATTCTCATGGCAATGATTTCATGGCTCTAATTTACGAATTCATGGTTAATGGAAGCTTAGAGGATTGGTTGCATCCATCGGTGTCCATCCAAGGGACCCAAACAGCAGAAAAGAAATTAACTCTTTACCAGAGACTGAATGTAGCTGTTGATGTTTCTTCTGCATTGGAATATCTTCATTGTCATTGTGAAACACCAATTGTTCATTGTGACCTCAAACCAAGCAATGTTCTACTCGATGATGAGATGGTTGGTCATGTTGGTGATTTTGGATTATCAAAATTCAGATCAGCAGACGTGCAAAGTTACTCTAAAAGCCAATCAAGCTCTCTTGGATTCAGAGGAACTGTAGGTTATGCTCCACCAGGTAATAAGTACAAAACTATATATAATCCTATATTGTTTCGAATCATTTTTTTATCCATATTCAACATATTTTCAAACACGTATATGAGGTTATAACTTTCCAAATACATGAAAAATTTTAAAAAAAATTTAATATACTCATATCTGATACTCACGTCCTAGTTTGAGTAACTTAAATATGAACATTGCTTGATTTAATGTATCATGGTAAGAACTGGATAGACTTGTTCTTGTTCAAGGATTGGACTTTGCCCGAGGTGGGCTGGCCTAAATATGAAAAATTTTGATTCGGGTCAACCCGAATCACTATTTAATTAATAATACAATATTTCTATTTAAATTAAATTATAAAAATATATAAATATTAATATAATAATTTTTAAATATTTTATTATTTTTTAATAATAATTCAAGCCTACGGATCGGGCCAAACACCTCTCAAGCTAAATTGAAAGGAAATTTGTGTAGGATCCCTTTTGAAGTTATTATTATTTGACTTATTTGTGACGAATGAATATTGCAGAATATGGGTTAGGAAGTGAGGTTTCAACTGAAGGTGATGTTTACAGCTATGGAATCCTTTTACTGGAGATGTTTACAGGGAAAAGGCCAACTGAGGAGATGTTTAAAGAGGGTTTTAACCTTCACAACTTTGTTAAGGAAGCTTTGCCAGGACGGGTAGCTGAGGTTACAGATCCCATTCTTCTCGAAGAAGCAATTAGAAAAGAAAGAAGCATAGATAAATATGGCCGAACGACGAGGAGCAGCAGCAGCAATAGTGACAGGGTAGGAGACAATGACACAGTGATTCGATGCTTGAATTCAATATTGGGAATCGGAGTTGCTTGTTCTACAGAATTGCCAAGCAAGCGAATGAAGATGAATGATGTTGCAGCACAGCTTATTTCTATTAGAAGCATGCTTTCTTCCAACACCAGCAACGCTTCATTAAAAGCAACCGAATAGATCCAAGTGAATCAACAGGTGAAAGTTTGTTATCTTACATTCTTAAACTATACTTGTTCAAGGGGTCCTGCTTGCATCGGACCAACCCTAGGTATTACATTTAGTAAATCAAATTACTATTCAATCAATTAAAAATCATTTTATTTTAATATACTTATAAAATGGGCAGGGTCTGGGAAAGGGATTTGAAAAAAAAAAAAAAAAAAAGGGCTCTGACCAAGTTATGAACACCTGTGCCTCAAATCAAAGAATAACGTCAACTGCAATTTTCACTTAAAAACTAGATTGGCAACTTTGGAGACGATCCAATTTGCATGATATGAAAAACGACTAATATACAATATTAGCGTAACACAAAACATAGCATGAAATGGCATGACACAAATATAAGGATTGTCATTAGTTACTTTTTAGAAGAAATTTTGTAATTTGGATGTTTATTAATTTACTTCTTTTGCAGCTGCTTAAGGTGGATGGACTTTTAAGCAAACATGCAAGCTGATTCACTTGGAGAAGGTTGCTCGTAATGCTATATTATCGTTCTCGTGTTTCTTCCTAGGGAAGCCCGGTATATATATTTTGTAGACCCGACAATCCAGTATGTGTGTCATGTACGAATATTTTATCATATCATAATTATGTTTAAGATATTTTATATTTATATAACTTTTTATACATAAACATTTTATATTTTATAACTTTTAAAAAGATATTTATATTATATCGTATTTTAATTATTTTTATATGTATCTTATTTTTATAGTCATATCTAAAATCGTTCGGTTTAACATTTTATCCTTTAACCTTGCATGATTATACAATACATTTTCGTAAAAGTTTTCGTTCTCGATAAGAATTTCAAATTTCCATTCCTGCAAGAATTTCCGTTCCCGATTAATTTGAGA
This sequence comes from Adansonia madagascariensis, assembly GCA_038381835.1. Taxonomy (NCBI): domain Eukaryota; kingdom Viridiplantae; phylum Streptophyta; class Magnoliopsida; order Malvales; family Malvaceae; genus Adansonia; species Adansonia madagascariensis. The sequence continues at coordinate 615,678 of JBBYHL010000013.1, forward strand.
TCTTAAGATTCTGATAGTTCAAGAAAAGAGAAAGGACGAACTGAAATAGATTCAATTAATAACTTCAAATGGTCCGGCAAATGTACAGCAAATTAATTGCAAAAGCGTGTCAATCAATAAATCAAATCGCAAGTCAAATTCGTCAAAGCTCCGAATCAATAGTTAAACACTCGGAAGTCAAATTAGTAAAACCTCCGAATCACTAGCTAAACTTCCGAAAGTCAAATTAGTAAAACTTCCCAATCACTAGTGAAACCCAATCAAATGACCAAACCCAATTATTTAGGTTTAAAAAAAAATTAAAATAAATTAAATAATTTTAATATAAATAAATATTAAATATAATAATATTTAATAAAAATATACATTTAATTCAATGGTATAACCTTTGCTATAAATATAATAAGTTAAAAGTTTAAATGTTATTTTCTAAAAAATATATATATATATATAAGAAATAAACTTAAATCTGTGTTTTTCAAGTTTTTTTTTTTTTTTGTTTTTTAACTGATTTTTTATTGATTCAATCAGTTTTTTTCCTGATTCCTTGAAATCTTAATTACATAACATATTCCGAACCAAAAAATGCACTAATTCAACCCAGTTCTACCAACGGCTCCGGAAATAGGCAGCATTGGGTACCTTCCATCTCAGGTATAAAGATCATCCAAAGCTCGATCCCTTCAGAAATGAAAGAATACTGTGTTGACACAACACGATCCTTCGACACAATATGAGCTGTATCGAACAACAACGAACTCGACATGATACGAGATATGTGTCGAGAAACGCCGGCACTTTGGCATCATCGGGTACTACCATCTTAGGTATGGGATCATTCAAATCGTTCATATACATCCAAATCCAATTAGAGCAACAACCAAAAGCAAATAACATTCATTAAGCATCAAAAAAGTGTATATATCATCCTACTAATATCCATAAAAACAACGGAATGAAGATCCAGCACGGTAAATTTTCGAGTTTGACTGTTGCAAAATGGCATGAAATACGATAATCTAAAAATTAAAATCTAGCTTTTATCACCTACCAATCGGGCGATAAACTCGGAGTATCCCTGTTTTCAGAGTTCTTGGACAGTCAAACCTGCAAAACACGAAAAGAACGAGAAATAAAGTCAAGAGCAAGCAACTTGCGAACAACAATTTGTTATTCTACAATTTTGTTTGTTCCTATATTGTTCCGACTCTTCATTTTTCTTGAAGTATCTGCATCCGACACCCATATGCAACACGTATCTGATACTCCAAAGGCCCTCTAAATACATGGAAATCTTGGAAAAAAAATTGAATATACCTGTGTTGGACACATACCAGTGTCCAACACTCGCACCTAAGTTCGACTAACATAAGTTATTCATTACTGCTGGTTCAATTGAAAAAGGAAAACAGAGCTCGTCTGACATGTATGGTTTTTACCTGGAGGGAGAGACTGCTTCAACTTATCAGCCTTCTCGGCATCAGACACGCAAAGCGTGTACAAGTACTTGGAACATCGGACCTTGAACTTTACGAAATCTTTGCTCCTCTTGAGTTTTACAGAGCGTGCGTCTTTCCTTCTGGCAGTGAGAAGGAAGTCCTTGATCTCGTGAATTTGCTTAGGCTGTGCATCACAACATCGACAAAACATTTATTTAACATTGAAACTTATAACATAAAGCAAAGATCACATCCTATGTTACTCCGACTCTTTCATATTTTTTGAAGTACTCATATCCGACACATATTTGGAATGGGTATGGGAATACGATCCTCCAAGTATATGGGGGAAAAAAGGGGAAAAATTGAGTACAAATGTGTTGATCACTCAACCCCAAGTCCGAATAACATAGATCACAGCCATACAAGTTAAAAAGATGACACTACCAAGCCAATAAACAAAGATAGCATAATTCAATATCGCGAAGAATGAAAACACAAATTATGACTGCAGATTTAATAAAACTGTTTACGCATTCTTTAACAAAGATAATATAATTCAATATCACAGATGAGCATGCCATGACTTAAAACACACTTCATTAACACTAGACCGGTCTACTTACTATTAAAAATTTTTCTCATTATTTAGACAAGACCGTCGTTGACAATGCAATCAAGACATGAACCGACATAAGATGATCGATTATATTATATTACATCCTATGTTAGATGGACTTGGGTATTGGTATCGGACACATCTTTTATTTAAATTTTAGATTTGTAGAATCAGCTAAAAATGATTCAAAAATTAGATATGGTTATGTGAATGCGTCTTACAATACAATATTGTCTTCAGTAAAGTATATAATTGCAAATATTTTGTATCCTATCCTACTAAAGAAGAGTCGGACACAAGCACGGTAATCGTTATTGAAGAGTCTATAAATCAAGAATTCCTAAAATTGACCAACAAATAAGGAGAAAATCACCAAGAAATCATTCAATGATGGACAAGCGAGCCATAATAGAAACACAAACAACATGTACAATGATTAAAATTTCATACAAATTCATTATCCTAGAATATTTGGAACCTCAAAGCAAGAAGGTCTTTTAATACAAAAAAAAACATTCTTAATTGACATATAAAGTGCCGGCAACTCAAACAAAAAAGTTGTGCTAACTAGTGGCAATAAAATATTTTTGTAGATGAACCAATCTGCAAATATAATTCATCCAGAAACATTCCAATAATGCAAACCAAGAAAACCCATCTTTAGAACACTTCAGACCTACGTTACTCCAAACTCTTTTTTGTCTTGAAGTACTCATATCCGACTTCCGTATCGGACGCATATCCGGAAAAGGGTAAGGAGATATTACCTTCCAAAAAGCCTCTAAATACAAATAAAAACTTAAAAAAAATTAAACATGCATGTATTGGATATATACTTTTATCTGATACTTACAACGAGTGTAAGTAACATAACTTTAGACAACACCTCCATCCTTCATTTTTCTCATTTTAAAACACATAAGCCAAGCTAACTCTCAGTTATCTTTATAAACACAATTTCAAATCTTTTATGTTTTAACCCAATTTCACTAAGAAAAGAATATTTGAAAAAAAAAAAAAAAACACAGTATATGGAAGCCAAAAACAGTAAAATGAAAACACGAACAAAGTTCTGAAGCATTGATAATCATCAGCAAATGCAAACACGAAGGACGGAGCATCAAAACAAGTACAGATTCAAATATCTAAAGAGATGATTGAAAAGAGAAAATGGGGATTTTACCATTTTCGATTGAATTTTGTGGAGAGCTTGAATCTGCGGAAAAAACAAATAAAAATCAAGCTCCAAACCCTAGTTTCTCCCATGCGTGTTTGATATAGAGGCCCAAAATCAAAACCCTAGAGAGTTTCCATTGCATTAGAATTGATTATTGGGCCAAACATGGCAGAATATTGCTGCCTTGAGTATTTTAAGTGGGTTCAAACAAGGGAACATTGGGCCTACGGATGACGGGCTTGATAGGGTTGAGGAAAAAAAAATTAAGAAAACTGAAACCGATCTGATCCATAAAGTTTATTTCGATTTTGATTTAATTTTGATTAAATTTATTTTAATTTTAGTTCAAATAATAATTAAATATATTTAATTTAATTTATAATTTATAAATTATAAAATTATTAATCGTTTAACCAAATTACATATGAAAAATGTATTAAAATTAAAAGATAATAATTAAAAATTTTTTTATTAATTTAAATTTTTTTAAATAATTGATCATATAATTTAACATTTTATTTTAATTTTAAGAATACATTCTTTCACGTGTATTCACGGTGTTCAAGATGCTTTCCGAAAACTTCATCGAGATCAAATCCACGTTTAACAAGTAAAGGAGCTACTTCTATTACCAGTCGAATTAGCCTAGTTTAACCTCTTCCTCTCTGTATTCCCGAAGCCTCTTTTAACAATAATAATAATAACCCATTTTCAAGCCTAACTAGTAAATTTTGGAAATTGTTCGAAGCTAATACTTTTAAAGCCTAACTAGTTTACTTTTGATTTGTGTTAAAAAAAAAAAAAAAACCAAAAGGAGCAAATTTTGTAATTTATAAGTATGCGGTAACTCTTAGACATGTTTAACGGTCGAACTTGGATTTAAGTTTTTTTTTTATTTGAATTGATTTAATTTAAATTATTATTCAATTAATTTAAATTTAATTATAAAATATATAAATTTTTTAATAAAAAAACAAAATTTTAATATTTTAATATTTTTAAATAATAATTTAAGTTTACAAATTATATTAAAATTAAATTAAAAATTAAAAAAATTTTAAACCATAATCTGACCCGATCCATGAATGTTTCTACAGCTTCATTTGACTTCAATAACTTGAAGTGTCCTATTTTATCTCTTCAACTTAAGGATAGGAAAACTCAAAAACTAATGTCCACTTTGCTAAAACCCTCCAAAGCCACTCTTCAAATAATAATGAAAAAAATTAAATTAGATCGAATTGATTGATATGAGGATTTAATGATATATATATAACTAAATTTTTATCAAATCGAATAAAATTATTAAAAAATTGAAAGTTAAAAAATAAAAAATCAATAGGAATGAGTTTAGCCTGTTATATCCAAATTGAGCTTAAATTTAACCCAAATTTAAGCCCAAAATAGAACTAAAGCTTTAACACAAATTTAAACTAAAATACAGTTCAACATACAAAACAAAATTTAAAATTAATGCCCGTTTCTATTTTCTCCCATACGCCATACCTAAGACGCCCACTATAGACAAGCCCAAGCTCGCCTCACTACCTGCTTCCTCAATCATACAAATCCTTTTGATTCCTGTCTTACTTGGCTTTTTCACGTAAAAAAAAAAAAAAAGAAAAAATTTCTTTTTTTCTTATTTTTTTTAACTTTTTTTTGTTATAATTTGTAAATTTATAATACGCTTCTATTTGCTTATATTATTTTTTTTTATTTTTTTATGATTTTTCCTTTTTTATTTTTTTCAATTTTTATTTATTTTTTAAAATTATCTAATGAATAAAAACTAATGATTCAACCGATTTGATAACCGATTCTTCTTTTTATCCCAACTTCAATGTTAAGAAACACTCGTACGCAGGCAACACTTTATTTTCCCAATTACTCTTCAAAGCCATCACAGCCCTTGCTTTTCTTTAGACGACGGCACACAGCTCCACGCCCTACGTACTCTAACTGGGTTTCCCAACAAGACATCTTCGTACAAACATCTATTCCGATGCCGTACTCTAAAATGCTGTGATTTGGTATTTTGTCGGAATGTATTCGACGTAATGCTTAAGAGGAATGCTGTTTCTTAGAGCACTGTGATTTCTGCTTATTCTTGTGCTTTCCGTGAAGTGGAAGCAAATAAATTTGTTAAAAGAAATGTGGATATTTGGTTGTGAACTAAGTGCTCCCACTTTTACTAAAATTGTGGTTGCTCCCATCCATCTTCAATTAGACTTATTAATGCACCATTGCGTATTTTAACTCAGGTTGTTACAATGCGAGATGCATCTCATTCCATATATATATATATATATATATATATATATTTGTTGCATCTGAATGTGCTATCCATCTTTGTAAAGGTGATCATAGGTCAGATTTGAGTAAGGTCTGAGGAAGTTGGAGTTATAAAATATAATCATAGTTTTAGGTAGACTTGTTCTCGTTCGATCAAATAAATTTTATAAGTTTTTGACAAGAATTTTATTAATTTAGATCAACCAATTATAGTTTATTAACAAAAAAATATACATTTTTAACGTTACTTATAAATAATATAGATACTATTATAAAAAATATTTTAATATTTTTTTAAAATAATAAAATAAACTATTGAGTCAGTACAGACTCAACCTAAACCAAGCTTAAGTGGCAAGTTTAAAAATAATTCTGATTGCAATTTAATTCAACCCATGGATATATCTAAGCTTAGAGATCAAACTTTTATTATTAAAAAATAATAAATTATTGTAAATTAAATATAAAAAGTATATATTATATAGTTACCTTTTCTTTCGGTACGTTATATATATATATATATATATTTGTATGTATATTCTCCTTTTTCATTTTCCCTTTTGATAAAGAGATGTTGGGTGCCTTTTAGACATATATAAGATAGACTTTATCTCCTTGGCATTGACTTATTATCCCACGCAAAATCTTCAATCTTTTGCACAATTTTGTTTGAAATCAGGAGTTAAAAAAAAAAAAAAACATAATTGGGGAAATAATGAACAGCAAAGCAAAGGGTCTTATCTAAATCTAAAAAGTTGTTTTCCACTACTTAATGTTGGGAGAGTAAAGTAAGAAAGAGCACAGATTAATGGGTAACAAAAAGGCAAATATGCTATTCAAATCACCAGAAAAACATGTTAGAAGCCTTATGTTTGCCACCAAGGTCTCTTCCTTGGTCCCCTCCTTTCTTCTTTATGTCAATATATATATATATATATATATATATATATATATATTTGCTTTTTATCTTTTATATATATATATATATATATATATGTACAGACACACTTACTACAACAATCTTAGCTAATAACACTAACTCAATTAAAGAATTGACCAAAAAATAAAATTATAAAATAAAAATAATATATTTATAGGGTTATTTCAATAATTTCATTTAAAATGAATGAAAACCACTTTTTAC
>JBBYHL010000013.1:765725-816221 GCA_038381835.1 Adansonia madagascariensis
ATACATATTTATTAATAAAATTTAATTTATAATTAATTTTTAATTAATAATAATTAAATTTATAAAATAAATATAATCTTCATGTCAAGCGGGGTCATGATACTAGTATAGTATGAAAATGAAACACAGGCTCTATGTTAACGTTTTTATCTCATCACAACCATTATTTATTCAATAAAATAGTATTGCATATGTTATTTAAATTTTATGATTTTTATTAAGAAAAAAAGCTAAAAATAATGGGAAATCAAATGCTTATGGAAGCCGACAAAATGAAAAGTGTGGAATTAGTAATTACATATATATATATATATATATCTATATATAGATATGAAAAAAAAAAGGGTAAACCAAAGGGAGAAGGTAGAGGTGGCTTAAAATACAAGTAACACGCTGCCAACCAGCCTAGCATAACTCAAAGAACTGGAACTTAGTATATTTGTCGACGCAAACCCAAAGCCAAACGAAACAGCTTTTTTCTTTTTCATTTTCAATTTTTTTTTTTTTTTTAAATCTGGTTGGTTAAGAAAGGAGGGGAAGTTAGTTAAGGCCAAACTCCGAGAGAGCAATAGATTTCATTTCCCGATCCTTAGTTTTTACAGTTCAATTCAATTCCCTCTTTGTTTGGAATTTACAAAAAAATGGCATACAGGAGAAGGCAGGGAATAAGCAGATCGTCGACGTTCAAGGAAGAGATTCACCATCCACTACCAGCTGACAACGACAGCAAGACATTCATCACCTCCTATTCTTTCTCTTCTTCGCTATCTTCCACCAATTCTCTCGCCGCTCAGGCCCTCCGTTCTTCCTCTGCTACTCCCAAGACCCACTCCCCTGCTTCTGATTTCCAACCTTCAAGATCTAAGGTCTTTTCTTTCTCTTTCTCTTTCTCTCTTTTCGCAAAATGAAAGCTTATCATTATCATTACCTTTTACATCAGAATCAGATACCATATTCTTCATTTTCTTTTTGTGTAATTTGATTACAGTTATCTAATATATTTTGTTGCGTATAATTGGTTGTTACTTTGTTCCCTTTCTGGTTTTGATCGAAAGTTTCACCAATGCTTATTTTTTAATCGATTTTTTATGTGCCTATAATGGATTTATTATTATTTTCGGTTTTTGCTGTTGTCTGATCCTAATTGTAGGGCTTTAATGCCAATGAAGATTCAAGAAATGATTCGAAAGGGTTCTGGGGTGTTCTTGCTCGAAAAGCCAAAGCCATTCTCGACGATGATACTGTCTCTCAGCAAATTGAAACGCCTGGCAATGGCAGAGTGGGATCATCGCATATGATGGATGCCTCAAAAACTACCCAGGTGAGTTTTTAAATTCTTTGTCGATGCTGCTAATAGTGAGAGGAAAGGGGTCTTCAAAGTAATTCTAATTTGATTTGCTATCGGCGTTTCTGCTGAATGCTGAGGCAATACCTAGTGCTCCATTTTCTCATGGCTTCATTTGTTTATATGTTCAAAATTTATACTTGTGCTTAGTTCTTCTCAATAGCAGAACCGACAGCCAACGGAGGGCTTTAGAAGAATGGACAATCCTACAATACGCAGGGGCTTGGATAAGCTCACCTCTTCTCTTCATCAAATTGGTGACACATTTGAAAAGGCTTTTGAGGTGAGATGTGAACTTGTTTGGGCTAAAATTTTGTTATCCTCTTCTCATGGGCAAGCTTCTTTCATTTATAAAGTTGTCTCATTCATTCTAATCAATACTTTTTACTCTGTATGTAGCTCTTTTATTGCTTTTCCAATCTCAATAGCTGAAAGATTTTTTTTTTTTTTTTATTTAAAGATCCAAGATAAGAATTTGCAGAAATGAAACTGTCTTCCTGAGCACAATTTCTCGTCTTTGCAGGAAGGTCGAACAATTGTGGAAAGTAAAACCCAAGATATTATCCAAGAAACGCGCAAGCTTCAAATCAGGCGGAAAGGGGACAGTCCCGTGGCAGAAAATCAGGTCAATAGCACATTGCAGCAACCTTTGATGCAACCAACACAGCTCCAGAATCAGACCAACCATGAAACCCAGCTCAAGGCATCTCGCGACGTAAGGTGGCAAAATTTTGTGTCACTGAGTCATATAGTAAAAGCATTGATTGTTTCAACTTGAGAATCAAACAAGGCTGTGAATTTCTCAAAATCACTTCAGGTTCAGGTTACCAGTTAGAGAGACATTGGTCTGCCTTCTACTCGATCATCTACCAAATTTCTTATCCTGAATGCTTACAATATCGACTTAACTGCATTATTGAACATTGCAGTTTAGAAATTATAAAATAGCCTCTTTTAGGTTATTTCTTATTTCCATAATAATTTGGTTATTGCTAAATGCAACTTGCATTATGGGCTATGCACAGAAGTTTAAATAGAGCTTCTGAAATGGGTGGTTGAACTCTAGTAATGGCATTAGGAGAAGTAGATTATGAGCCAAGATCTTCATGTCCAGTCTAGCGTCCAGTTAATGTATGATTTGGCTTTGTTTTGCTTCATTCACAGGTTGCAGTGGCCACAGCTGCTAAAGCAAAACTGCTTCTTCGGGAGCTGAAAACTGTTAAAGCAGATTTGGCATTTGCAAAGGAACGATGTGCTCAACTAGAGGAGGAGAATAAAGTCCTTCGGGAGAGTCGAGAGAAGGGGGATAATCCTGCAGATGATGATTTGGTACATATAAGACTTTCTTTGGTGTACTTGAGTTACTTCTACATGCATGAAAGCAGAATTAATTGCAGTAATAAATAATTATATCGGTAATAGTTTTGAACGTTGGAAATGGAATATGATGTCAGATTCGAGTTCAGCTGGAGAGTCTCTTGGCAGAAAAGGCACGTTTGGCGCATGAGAATTCAATATATGCAAGAGAGAACCGATTTCTAAGGGAAATAGTAGAGTATCACCAACTGAGCATGCAGGATATCGTGTGCTTAGGTGAGGGAGCTGAAGAAGTAACAGAAGTTGCATATCCCTTCAACTTCCCCTGCTCAAAAATGCCTTCCGAATTTCCACCCTCACCTTCTGAGGTGGAGGTGGAGGTCACCCCTTCCCGTTCCGCTTGTACAAGCCCTAGCCCGCCACTGAAAAAGGAAGCAAAGGATGTCTCCAGCTCCGAAACTGATGATGTCCTACTCCTACCTGCTTCTTCACCCACCTCACTACCTGTACCTGAAAGGGAGGATACAAGAGCAACACCTCCACCATCTTCTGTCCATATTTAGGTTTTCCAATATATATTTCGTTTGATAAATGACTTTTGTAATATGGGTTTAAACTCTTTTTTTTTTTTTTAATCCTTGAAGGGTGAAGTAAGACGGAGGGAGCCTATTCTTTATTTATTTCTTTAATATTTCTTTTTGGGGATTCATTTTTTTTTTCTTTTTTGGTGCGTGTAATTGTTCATAGTGCGTAGCATGCCTGCTGTTTTTTGGTCCCTGATTAAATAAGAAAATTAAAATTGTTTTCCTATTTCCGGTGCAAGTTGTAGTTCTATCTATGTATCAACTATTTGATCATATGGTAAGCATTTCAAGACCAGGAGGGCTGTCTTCCTATCGTAAGTTGTTGTTATCATTATTAGTCTGAACACAACAAGTTCTGCTGTTTATTTAGATCAAATTTTTAGTTCAAAAGTAGCAATTTATCTATGGATGGTTAGGACGAAAATCTCGCACTTAAATCTCAATAACTGTTATAACCCCAATTACGCTACAGTGAATATTTGTTAAATGCATCTGCGCACTCACCACTCTGTGTATTCCCAAATAGTAAATTATCTGCATGTTGATGCTGCACTCAACGCTAAACTTAAACAAAGGGTTAGGAACAAATGAGAAGTGGCAGCAGATTTATTTGCATTTTTTTATAATATTCAAATTGACCTAAGTGTCTTAAAATTTGGATCCACTTATTTTCTACATTAAATCTACATATTATTATCCAAATTCGAATTTGAATTAAATAATATTATTTGTCATATATCTAAATCCACTAAAGATCCAAATTCAGTAAGTATCTAATCTTGAAAGCTAAAGTTCAATTATTTCTATAAGCGTAAATTTATGCATCTTACAAATAAATAAATAATGGAATCAGATCTGAATCCATTATCCACAAAAATAATGCGGATTTAAACAGTGGATTTAGATATCTAAATCTGTTATTCGTAAAAGTAATGTGGATTCGAATAATAAATATCTAAATATTCATATCTACATCTAATTCAAATCTACTACGAATATTAATTATAATATTTAAATTCATATTTTTTTTAAATTTATAATATCTAAATCCACAAAAAAAATAAATTAAATAATTATAAATATCCGAATCCTCGCTATTCCATCACCTTGCAAATATTGCCAGATAAAAACAAGCGAGAGAAGCAAAGAGAACGGCAAAACTTGCTCAATCCATCTAACATCCTGTTGAATGTCATCTAATACCCTGCTAAATGTCATTTCTTAGGTGCCACGTCAGAGAAAGGAAGTCCACATCATTCAAGGTAACGGAAAAAATAGAAAAACGTTTATGGTTGTACTGAGATTAATATCCCAGATTGTAGTAGGACTAAAAATTTTCATATTATTGTACAGAAACTAAATCCGCATGTTAAGTATGGAACAAAAATTATTTATACAATTTGGCAAAAAAAATATGAATGATTGTGAAATTTAATTTCATTGCTAGAGAAAAGATACATTGCGTTGGTTTGCTGAGTTGTCTTGATTTTGGAATAGTCATGTGAGTGGTGATTGAGATTTGGTAGAGTCAGAAAGAGTGCTTACATAGTCATCAGTCATTAGTCATAGACTCATAGTCTAGCTGTTTAACGAATGAATTCTTAAAAAAAAAAAGAAAAGAAAAAAAGAAAGACAGATGCAGCAAGGCATGATAAGAAATTAACAATACGTATCCGAATAACTCTTCAAAGATTTAAGGAGAATGCATGTCTATAAACTAGAATTCAAAAATAGATGGGACATTTGGACAATTATGTTAATACTTTCAGGCATCTGTTGCGTCTTCTACTTTGCAACTGCTACTCTGTTGTATAAGGTATACTCTCTCTCTTTCTCTCTCTCTCTCTCTCTCTCTATATATATATATGACAGCTTTCTGATGCTTGGCCAGTTGCATATACAACAGAACAGTACATCCAAAAAGAGTCCAAAAATCCATCCAAACCATCCTTATATTTCCAACTTACTTTCATTGGCCGCTAAATGCAAATTACTCCAGCAGTCCCATCTTTGCTTTACTGGGCTTAAGAATCTGAAATGAGCAGAGCAGGCTTGCATCCACGCTCATCATTGCACCTGCATTATTAAATTCTCCACAATAGTTCGGTGCAGAAAATATGGTTACAAGCTGCCTGTCTGCAAAGAATTCATAACCATCTTCCACCACCTATCAATTAACATTAGTTAATCTCTCTTTTTTAACGTATATTACCAAGAAAAAAAAAAGAAACTAAGAAACACTTAAAAGTTTAAATTTGAAATAATGGAAAACATCAAGTAAGACCTGATGAGCACGGCATATGAGATCAAGGTCATGTTTCTCTAAGAACTCAGCTACCTTATCAGCGCCAAAGGTATAGGAGACACCCCTGTCATTCTCACCCCAACCACTGATGTCTCTATCCGGATCTGCCCAGAGGAGATCACAGAGAAGGCCTTGGTCTGGAACATCTATTGGCCTTTCTATGGCTCTTATTTGATCCAAGCTGTGCATATCTGGCGAAAGTCCACCATGCATGCAGAGTATTTTCTCATCAACAACCGCAGCCACAGGCAAACAGTTGAAGCAATCTGTAAATACCTTCCACAGACGGACACTGAAACGGCGCTTGCACTCATCATAGAACCCATAGATTCTGTTGATTGAAGCACATTCATGGTTTCCTCGAAGGAGGAAAAAGTTGTCCGGGAATTTTATCTTGTAAGCAAGGAGGAGACATATAGTCTCTATACTTTGCTTTCCTCTGTCCACATAGTCTCCAAGAAACAAGTAGTTGGCCTTTGGTGGAAATCCACCATAATCAAACAACCGAAGAAGGTCTGAATATTGGCCATGTATATCACCTGTGAACACACAAGTGCTGTAACTAAAGATTGACTTGAGTAGAAAAGAGAGGCAAATTTCTTTGATTTTTATTCACTGCTTAAACGTAGGTAACACATAATCTCAGTAGCATGCCATGCAATATTTTGAGATTTCTGATTTTAAATCTGTAAACCAGAAACTTATGAAATTAAATAATGATAAAATACCAACTTGACAAATTCGCCATCTCCCCTATCCTACAATTTATCTAAAATTGCACATATACAAGGCAAAGTTTGTTAGCAAAATCTCGTCTCCAGGCCGAACTCATGAAATCGCAACAGGTGCTCCCTCATCTATTTAAGTTTCAATAACTTTTGGAGGTCTAAATGGTTAGTTATTTACCAGTTCTTGCACTTGATCGAAGTTGGCACTGACTAGGTGGTAATAGTTAAGCCTTATTCTTGAGAAGACACAATAACGTTCAGAAGCTTACCAAACATATGTAAAACATTAATGCAAAGGTTGAAAACTTTGAATGAATTTGGAATTAGTGCATGAAGAAGACCAGATTTGGAGAAGGAATAAGCTATTGAATAATCTGTGATGGATGAATTCAGGCATCTATACCAAATACTTCAAGTATAAATGCGCAAATGGCATTGAGAATTTATATATATATATATGTGTGTGTGTGTGTGTGTGTGTGTATATGTCTCTATAATGGTGAAGAAACGGTGAATAATTCTTATTTCAATATTTCATAGAGAAAATGACAATATATATATATATATATAAAGAAAGAAGAAGATGAAGAAGAAAAAGGGGAGTACCGCAGATGTTAATGGGAGCTTCTAATTGAAGTAGATTAGGTTGGGAGAGAAAGAGTTTCTTGGCAGTGAGGCAAAGTTGTCTGATTTCGGAGTCACTGAGGTGGATTTTTTTCCCTCGGTTATTCCTAGCTTCCAACAATCTCTCTATGATGCTGTCCAATCCCTCCATTACCAACTCTACTTCCCTCCCGGACGCTTGCTACTGCTCTACAATTTTATTTTATTTTATTTTTTTTGCTTTTCGATCACCTCCTATCCTTTTTACCATTCAGGGAACATTGAACAAGAATAGAATCTTGGTTCTGGTAACAAACAAAGAAACAAAGAAAGAAAGAATGTCGGACATGGCAAGAGAATCGCAGGCTTTTGAGATAAATTTGGGGTTTGGGTGGGGGAGGTTACAAGATTGATTAGTGATTGCAAATATTGTTAGACTATTTCATTGCTTTGACTTTTTTTTTTTCCGTTCCTTACTTTTTTATGGTTTTGAAGTTAGGTGAAGTGAGTTTCAACTTTCAAGGTTACCAAATACTGTTTACATTTTAAATATATTAAACAATTTTAATATTTATTAAAATTGTATATTATATTAAAAGTATAAACATTTCTTGTAGTTTCATATTATATTTTATTTAAATAAATATTATAAATATCTATTATAATTCCTATTGACTACATAAAAGATAATAATTTCTCCTTTAAAGATAGAATAACAGTTTCATTAATTTTCAACAAATAAAAACTTCATAGGGCTTATCAAATGAAAAGTGAAAAATAAAAAAAAATTGCATGCTTAAGTTAAGTTATTTTGTATTGCAAAATACAATAACTAATCTCGCGCATGACGGAGGAAAAATAGCGGCAGCATACGTTTGGACAATTCTGTCGGCCCACACCATCAAGCTTTTTGAGTGTCGAAATCTTCCTACGCTTTCCCTTATTTTCTCGCCTGCCTTTATCTTTTTTCTAACTGTATCCATCTACAGTTTGTGATTTTTCCACTTAGCTGAGCTATTTTTTGCTTATTGTTCTGATTTGAGTTGGTTCTTGAATATGTGATTTTGGAGTTCTTGTCTTATCTTTTCTGATTCGGGATTAACTTGCTGCTGATTTGTTGATTGTGTTACTCGATTGCTGTGGAATCTGTGCTTGATTGCTTGAGATCTTCTTTTCTGCAATGGATGATTTTAATGGTGGCCTTGCTGATTTTCCTCCATCGGCGAACTCGAGATTGAGCGCGCAAGGAAAAAGCTCAACGAGTAATCATTCAGAAACGGTTACAACTGTTCCTGCTGAGGTTTCTCCTTTGGATTGAAAAATTTTTTTCTCTGTTCCTAACGAAAACTCCCTGCAATTTTTTGCTCCTGAAATTCAAAATGGCACAGCCATTGTCAAATCTTCCATTGACGTCTTTGATGAGGGAATTTCGCAATGGCAAAATGCAGCGGTCTTGCAAATTCATTGGTAAGATTCCTAACTTTAGTCAATTTCAGAGACTAGTTACATTACTATGGGGCAAGTACAGTACCTTTGAGATCAAACCTGCCGGATTGAATCTCTTTTTTATGCAGTTCTCGAACTCTGAAGTTCAAGATAAGGTTCTGGAATCGGGTCCATGGCACATCCAGAATAAGCCTCTCATTGTGAGGAAAGTCAGGAATGAAATCTCTTGACTTTAACATGAAAAAGCTTGCGATATGGGTTCACCTTGGGAATATTCCCCTTGAACTTTTTACCAAAGGGGGCTCAAATGCATAGCTAGTGCTATAGGTACTCCCCTGTTTATGGATAAGATCATGGCGTCTCAGTAGAGATTGACTTATGCTAAGTTTTTATTGAGATTGATACGGCTGCGGAGGTATCTTGAACTATTGACGTGATTCTCCAGGATGAAACAATTGTAACACTTCAGGTGGAAATTCCTTGGTTTCCTCAGAAGGTTCACATTGTAATATCTTTGGTCGTGGGACAAATCCTGCACCAAGAAGCTTGCAGTTGCTGCGGAAGTTTGGGTTTGGGTTTCAAAAGCACAAGTTGACGAAGGGCAGAGTAGTAATCCATCCTGAGGTAACTAATGAAATTAATGATCGTTGTAGACTTGAGGAAAATGCCTTGAAAGATAACTCTCTCGGTACATGGTTAATCAAAGTAGCATCCCATCCCCAATTCAAAAACCTGTTAACATGGCTTCCTCAAGTTCCAAGAATAGATTTGCAATCTTGGGCGAATGCAATGAGTCAGTTGAGGATACTGGTCAACCGGACAACGTAAGTATAGCAGTTGATGCAAGGCATCCAAGAGCAGCAGCAGCTGGTGTTACTGATTTGATGAAAGCTTTGAAAACAAAAAAGCAATGACCTATTGACAAAGGTTAAAAAGACAGGGGAGTGATATCTGCCCATGGAGTTTGTTCCTCTTTCTCTTCTCAATGATTTTGTTATTCTGGAATGCTAGAGGATTAAATAATCCTCTAAAACAGAGAGGGTTGTTAGAAGGTTATCTGATCTTAAAGTAAAAGTAGCATGTCTTTTAGAGAGATGTTGTTAGAAGGTTCTCTGATCTTAAAGTAAAAGTAGCATGCTTTTAGAAACTAGAGTTAAAAAGCAGAATATGCACTCTATTCTCAATAAGAATTTCTCTGGCTGGAGTATATTTCACAATTATTCAGAGGCTTACAATGGTAGAATTTGGTTTCTTTTGAGGAATCATTTAAAAGTTGACTTGATCTCTTTGTTAGGCCCAAGTTATTTCTTTTGCAGCCACATTCAAGGCTCAGAAGTTTTATATCACTGTAGTCTACGCCTATAATGAGGGAATTGAAAGGTGAAGTCTACGGTGCAAGCTTCAGTCCCTCCATGGCTCTCTTGTTGATGGCCCATGGATCATAGCAAGAGATTTTAACACTATTGTTTCCCCTACTGAAAGTTCATCTTGTAATGGGTCTCTATCTCTCAGTGCTAATATGAAGGATCTCAAAGAGTGTCTTTCCCAACTTTTTGTCTTTGATCTTGCCTTTACTGGTCCCCTTCACACTTGGACAAATAATCAAAGGGAGGGTTTTGTAGCCATGAAATAGATCGAGTTCTTATTAATGAAGCCTGGCTCTCTACTTTCACAGATTCTCATGTTGCATTTCCTGCCCCAGAATCTTCTGACTGCTGCCCACCACTGGTTAATCTGTGTGCCACTAGTTACTCCTCACCTAAACCCTTCAAGTTCTTCAACTACTGGACTAAGCATGCTGATTTCATGGCAACAGTTGAAACCTCTTAGAGGGAGTGGGCTTTTAGAAGCCCTATGGTAAGTCTATTTAAAAAGATGAAAAGGCTTAAACCAGTTGTCAGGAATTTTAGCATTGCACACTTTGGGAATATCTTGTCCAAAGTAAAAGCAAAAGAGTGGAACTTGACGCCATTCAGGTTTCCTTGCTAGTTAGTAACGCTGCTGATCTTTTTGAACTGGAAAAGTCCTGGCTATGGAATACAATGAGTTGGAACTAGCTGAAAAAAGCCATTTCAAACAGAATTCTAGAGTGCAGTGGACTCAAGAGGGTGATCATCATGCCAGATTCTTTCGCAATATAGTGGCTACAATACAATCTAATAGTGCCTCCAGAATACTGCAGGATGAGGGGAGGAATAATCTTGAGACATATCAACAAATTGTCGATCACTAAATTGCATACTTTAAGATTATTATAAGAACAGCAGACGCTAATGTGGAAGGTTGTTCCACTGAGTTCCTAGCTGAGCTTCTGCAAGCCTCACTCCCTAATGAAGACAAAGAAAGTGTCACTAAGGAAATAAGTGCAGAGGAAGTTAAAGGTGCAATGCTTTTCATCAAAGATGACAAGGCCTCAGGCCCTGAGGGTTTCACCTCCCATTTTTTCAAAGCTGCTTGTCCCATAGTAGGGGATGACTCGACAGCTGTTGTGCTATTTTTCTTCAAAATGGGTGAAATTTATCCTGTTTTCAACTCTACCACCATTGCACTTGTGCTTAAGTGCCAAAGCCATCAAAATATTGATGTCCTTTGATCCATTTCCTGCTATTCCGTTGTATACAAATTCATCACCTCAATCTTAGCTAATAGGATGTAAAAACATTTGAGCTTTCTTGTTAGGCCCAATCAAAGTGCTTTCATATAGTGGAGAAGTATCCCTGATAACATCTTGATGGCTCAGGAGCTTGTGGGAAGTTATAGTAGAACTTTACTTTCTCCAAGATGTGCTATCAAGGTGGACTTGCTGAAAGATTTCAATTCTTTGAGTTGGGACTTCATTTTAAATGTACTTGCTACAATGGAATTCCTTAAATTTTTCATTTAGCAGATCAACTGTTGCTTGACTGCCTCTAAATTCTCCTTGTCTATTAATGGAGGAGTAGCTGGTTTTTTTTTTTTTTTTGTTCAGGTGCAAGGGGTGTAAGACAAGGGGATGCAATTTCCCCTTACCTATTTGTTCTATTAATGAATGTCTTGTCCAGACTCTTGAACACTGCTGCTACCTTTGGGGTCTTTGGTTTTCATCCTAAGTGCAAGAAGATTGGCATAACTCATCTTTGCTTTGCAAATGACCTGTTTATTTTCACCTAGGGGTCCAAGGAATCTATTTCCGAAGTGCAGCAGGTTTTGCATGCATTTTACCTTATGTCAGGCTTGCAACTAAATTGTGCCAAAAGAGAGTTTTTTTTAGCTGGAATGACTAATGAAGATCTGCAACTGGTTTCTTGTGTCACTAGTTTCAAGCTAGGGACTCTCCCTGTTCATTTCTTGGGTGTTTCTTTGGTTACAAGGAAGTTGACTAAAAGAGATTGCTCATCTTTGATTTAGAAAGTAACTGCAAGAATTGAAAACTGGTCTGCCAAGTTGTTTTCATATGCTGGCAAGATGCAGCTTATTTAGTCAGTCCTGTTCATCATTCAAAATTATTGGGCCAGGCATTTCTTCCTTCCTAAAGGAGTCTTGAATAGGCTTAACCAGCTGCTTACGAGATTCTTATGGACAAGAGATGATACTCCAGCCAAGGGGGCTAGAATTAGCTAGCAGGATATTTGCCTTCCCAAGTCTGAAGGAGGTTTAGGATTCAAAAGCCTTATCTTACGTAACCAAGCATGCATCTTGCAGCATATATGGACACTTCTCTTCAAGGCTGGATCAATTTGGATTGCATGGATCCATGCTTATGTCCTAAAAGGTAGGACATTTTGGCGGGTTATGCCTTCGCAGGGCGCTAGTTGGAGTTGGAAGAAACTTCTAAAGTTGATACAGCTGGCGAGTCAATTCTTAGTACAGCAGAATGGGAGACTGATTTGGAAATTTGCAAGTCCCTCGTACTCAATTGCCAGAGTATGGAATGAGATTATACCCAAGAAGCAGGAGGTAAAATGGGATAGGCTAATATGGTTTCCTCATCACATCCCCAAGCATTCCTTCGTTTCTTAGATGGCCATTATGGATCGCTTGCCTACCAAAATGAGGCTATCAAGTAGGGAATTGATGTTAATGTTATTTTTAGTCGCTATTGTACCGAGTAGGAAACTTGTAATCATCTCTTTTTCGAATGCAGTTTTTCACAAGCTCTATGGATGCAGGTTGAACATCTTTGTTATATTCAGCAAGGGAATAGAAGCTGGAATGATATTCTTCAATGAGCAGTTCGGAGGCTTAAGGGGAAATCGCTTCTTTCTACTATCCTAAAGCTAGCCTGGAATGCATCTATATACCACATATGGAAGGAGAGGAACAGTAGAATTGATGGGTGTCTTCATAAGACAATTGCACAAGTTTTTGCATGTATTAAGGATGACATCAAATTTAAATTGGCAAAACTATCCAACATTGCATCTGACGATGTAAATTCTTCTCTTTTCTTGATTCTTTTCTAATGTATATGCTACACAGCAAATGCTGTTTCTTTGGATAAATAAAATTTGCTTATCCAAAAAAAAAAAAAAAAAAAATTATAGTAACTAATTTTTTTAATTAATGCAGTTTCTTTTATTAATCTTGATATAACAATTAGTGCCAAGATATATTTGATTGCTTTGGAAGGGAACTTCGTAATTTAGAACATTTCTTGAAATATTACAAATTTTTTTTTTTCAAAAATCAATGAAATTGAGAAAATAATGACAAAATTTATCATTTGTATCATAAAAATATTTTTTGAAATGTTTTAATGTGTTATTTAATTATTTAAAAAAAATCAACAAATTGAAGGAAACAATGAAATAAAAAAAAATAAAACGATAAAATTTAATTTTACATTGAACTAGGAATATTACCCCACGCACGTCGACATTTTATATTTTGAAACAAAATATTTTATATATTTTAAGATTTATACACAGCAAATAAAAGTTTTATCCTTTGATAAATTACTTAATAAATCTATCTATGTGGTTATAATTTTCTCATAAACTAAATCGTCTAAGTTGATAAATTTAAAAAATTGACTAAACTCTTTTTTTCTATTTTTATTTTTTAAATTTTTTTATATTTTCTATTCTTTCCTCAATATTTATATTCAAAATTTATAAACATATTAACAACAGTGTCTACAACAAATATAATTCGATGTTGTTTTATTTTTGATTTATTGTTTTATTTATTTTTTTATTTTAAGCTGTTAAAGCATAGGCTCGAAGCGGTTTGAACCGTGGTCGAACGGAACCAAAGCGAGTCAACTTAATTATAGGCCTTTTAAAGTATAAACCCTCAAAACAAAAACCTAAGGAACTGCGTCGCCTTCCCTTCCCTTCCCTGCTTCTTTCTGTCTGATGCGCATACCGTCAAATTGGCCTTCAAAGATCGTAGGTTTTTTATTCTGTAGTCGCCTCAGCCCCAATGCTCCTCAAGCCTTACCGAACCAGCTCAGTCGACTGGAAGCCCTCTCCAGTGGTTGCCCTTGCGACCAGCGCCGACGACTCCCAGGTTGCGGCCGCTCGTGAAGACGGCTCCCTTGAGATTTGGCTTGTCTCTCCTGGCTCCGTTGGCTGGCACCATCAGCTGGTATCAAGAAGAGCTTTATGCATCCATCTTGTTATAATATATATCTATGTGTGTGTGTGTGTGTGTGTGTATCTATGTATTAGTTTTAGTTTAATTTTTTGGTTACTTTGTATAGACTATTCACGGGGATTCTACTTGTCGAGTTTCGTCGCTTGTGTGGTGTTGCGTTGGTTCAAAAGGCTTGTCTTCAGGCAGGTTGTTCTCCTCAAGTATTGATGGCTCAGTCTCAGAATGGGATCTTTTCAACTTGAAGCAGAAGGTCGGTTTTCATTCCTTTTTCGTCGCTTTTTCCATTTCTGATGCTCATGCTTTATTAACCTAATGGTTCTAGCCAACAGGGCTTTATTGAATGATTCCAACCTCTCCAACTTGAGTGGCTACTCATTTTGATTAATTTCTTATTATTTTTATTGAATAATGAGAATAGTGACCTGATGCCGGCTCCTTTCTTTTTCGTCCAGAGGATTTAGTGGAGGCTTAATTGTTTATCTTGATTTTTTTTTTGAGATATTGCTATTATCTACTGAGACTGATATATGATGGCATGGATTCTGTTGATACAATCCGTGTGCATGCATTTCTTTCTTTTTCTTGTGCCTTCTTTCTAATGTACATGAAACTTTGAAGAGAAGCCATATTTTATTAATTTTCTTTTATTTTGTGTCATTAAACAATTATGCAGATTGTGCTAGAGTCAATTGGGTTTTCAATCTGGCAGATGGCTGTGGCTCCCATTAATAAGCTGTCAGTTCTTGAAGAGCCTAGGTCTCAGCATTTTGGAAATGGATATTTGAATGATAGATTTGAATATAATGGTAGTGATGATGAGGAAAACTCTGAAAATGAAGATGCTTTAGACTCGGAACAAGTTCATCAGAAACTAGTTATGGATGATAGACGTGTAGCAATTGCCTGTGATGATGGAGCTGTGCGGATATATACTATTTCTGATTCAGATAAGCTAATCTACCATAAATCATTGCCTCGTGTCAATGGTGAGATATCTACACCTGAGCAACTATTCTTGCTAGGTTTTTGCTTTTAGTTTTACTCACAGCTTCTTGGTGCTAATATTATTTGCAGGACGTGCTCTAAGTGTGACCTGGAGCCATGACTCTAATAGGATATATTCAGGGAGTAGTGATGGGTAAGTTTGTCATTAAAGTGAATACCAAATGACAAATGTTAGTTTATGAGATGGCAAAACTGTTGATGCATACAGCATACTGATATTTCTTTGCATGCTTTGTATCATTAATATCGTCCTCTATGTGATCTAAGTGTGACCTGGAGCCATGAATTGAATAGGATATATTCAGGGAGTAGTGATGGGTAAGGTTGTCATTAAAGTGAATGCTATATGATACATGTTAGTTTGTCAGACAGCAAAACTATTGATGCATATAGAACTTATGATATTTCTTTGTATGCTTTTATAATTAATTTCATCCTCTAAGTGTACATGGAGCCATGACTTAAATAGGATGTCTTCAGGGAGTAGTGATGGCCAAGCTTGTCATCAAAGTGAATACCTTATGATACATGCTAGTTTATTCGACAGCAAAAAGTTTGATGCATACTGTATTTGTGATATTTTCGTTAGTGCTTATATAATATATTTCTTTTCTGATGGATATTACATCATTAATTTTAATTTCATTGAACTTGTTTGAGTTGATGGTTTATGCTTTACAGAGCATTTGCACTTCTTTTACCCAATTTAATCTTGTCTAGTGTAGTAACATCTGTACTAACCATCTTACAGGCTGATTAGATGCTGGAATGCGGATTTGGGTCATGAAATTTTCAGAAGTACAGTTGCTCTTGGAGGTTTGGGGCCCGAGGTTTGCATATGGTCATTGCTTTCTTTGAGGTACATGTGAAATCTTCTATGTCAAAAGGGACATGCATGTGCTGCATGCATGCACAAGCATGCATGGGTACAGATGCTTAATATGGTGAAATGTCAGTGGTTGCTGTATTATCAATGGTTAATGTGCTTCCTTTTGATGATTGGACTATTGTTAAATTTAGGTGTGGAACTGTCGTTAGTGCAGACAGCACTGGCTCTGTTCAGTTTTGGAATGGCGATAATGGAACTCTTCTTCATGCACATTCTAACCACAAAGGTGATGTGAATGCCTTGGCAGCCACTCCAAGTCAGAACAGGGTGTTCTCTGCTGGGTCTGATGGGCAGGTATGGATGGTGAGAGGGGAAGGGGGAGGGAGGGGGCTTTGTCTTCAGTATTTTGGTCTAAGAAAAGTGAAAATATTAAAAAGAAAAAAGGAAAAAAAATTGTTTATGTATAGTTTTCACTTCTCAGCTATAAAATCTTTTTGTGAAATTGTTTGCAATCTGCATCATATTAAATTTAATTAAATTTAACCTAGTTCTCTGTCCCTAATGTCTACTGTGTTGCTACATTTTCTAGGTTATTCTTTATAAGCTTTCTGGTGAAGAGCTTCAGTCTTGTGATGATAAATCTTCCTTTGAAATGGCGAAGAAGTGGGTATATGTCGGTTATGTAAGAGCTCATACCCATGATGTCAGAGCCTTGACAATGGCAGTACCCATCAGTTCTGAAGGTCTGTTTGTGTTTTCAATTCCATATCTGTCAATTATTTTATTTATTTCATTAAAATTTAAAGGTGCATTGTTACCTTTCTTTTGGTTAACTCCAATTCCCGCACTTCTTGATTTTGTACATTTTTCTCTCTAATTTCTAGGTTCTTTATCTGATGAAGCAAAAGACTTGCAAGATGAAAAGGGGAAAAAGATAAAAAGAATTCGATGCAGGAGAAAGAAGCCCCTTGATTTCAGTTATGGTAAATGGGCTCGTCTTGGAGTTCCCATGCTTATCTCTGCTGGTGATGATGCGAAGCTCTTTGCCTACTCTGCTAAGGAGTTTACTAGGTTCTCTCCACATGATGTTTGCCCTGCACCTCAGAGAGTTCCAATACAATTAGTTGTTAATACAAGGTTCAACCAAACTTCTTTACTGCTGGTCCAGGCGTCTTATTGGTTAGATGTGCTCTGCGTTCATGTTCCCGATGTGAGTTCTGGCCCCTATGGTGGTCATGTGACTACTAATATAGTGGCTCGGGTTAAGAGTAAGGCATCTCGAAAGATCATTTGCAGTGCAATGTCTAACTCAGGGGAGTTCTTCTGTTATTCTGACCACATCAGACCCAGCCTATTTGCACTAGGTAGGCAAGCTGGCCAAAGTACATGGACCATTAGTAAAAGGCAACTTCCTCGGGATCTTCCATCCGCACATTCTATGGTTTTTACCTCAGATGGGGTACGGTTGCTGATAGCAGGGCATGATAGAAGGATCTATGTAAGTCTTCTGTCCTGGCTTTCTTGTAGTTTCTGTACTTGTGAAATTCTTCTGTCCTGGCCTTCTTGTAGTTTCTGTACTTGTGAAATTTTGTCCCTAAATTACATAATTCTTGATTTTTTTGCTTTAGGTGAGCGAGAGTGAGTACTTTCATGCTCTGAAATAACTTGGAGGCTTCTGAGGTCTTTCACCTCTTTTCTCATGGCTAACTCAAAACTATATTTTCCCCTTTAAATGAAAAAAGATCAGATGCCACGTCTAGAAACATTGCGTTAAATATTCCAGCTTGTGTGTGTGTTTAAAACATTTTAGCAACCTAAGTACATATATATGTTAATTTATACTCAACCCTAGTACACTTGTTTCTTGTAACATACTCTTGATGTTTAAGGAACAAAGAAGGAAAAGAGTTTCCAATATCCAAGTATAGAAGCCCTTTTAACCTCTATAAGCCTCACTTCCACTTAATTGTGTGAGTTAAATAATAAAACTCAGAATATGAGAGTCCACAAAATGCATTTTTTTTTTTTTGGTGTGAACTTTCTTATTTACTTACTCTTCTTTGTGTCATAGATTGTGGATTTGGAGAGCTTGAAACTACTGCATACCTTTATACCTTGTCGTGAGGAGCATGATAAGGAAGGATCACCTGGGGAGCCTCCGATAACAAAAATGTTCACGAGTTCTGATGGCCAATGGTTAGCTGCTATCAACTGCTTTGGAGATATATACATATTCAATCTGGAGATACAAAGGTAAGAAATTACATTTGAGGCAATTCTTAAATTAATGTTACTTAACCGTAGTTTAGCATTATTGTTGCGATTGGGAAAAGTGTGGTTAAAATTTTTAAGTGTTTAATGTTGTTGTGAAAAAGTGATCTGATAACTTAAAATTAGAAATATAAGGGTAATATAGTATTTTTCTTTCAAAACACAGCTTTTCACTATTGAGGTGCTTTTGGTTGCTGCCCTGAAACCAGGCTTTTCGGCTGAAAAGCCAAAATTTTTTATGTTTGGTGTTCAGGTGTGGTGAGGTGGAGATTTTAACTCAAAATCCTGTTTCCATCTCAATGCCAGGCCTTAATAGCTTTCTAGTTGACAGTACCATTTTTAACCTAAGCTCATATATGACCATATATGTGAGAAGGTGGAGGTTGCAAGCCTTTTTATTTTTTATTTTCTATTTTTCATTGCTTTATTTTCTTTCATTAATCTTGTTTCTTTGGAGCAGGCAACACTGGTTTATTTCAAGATTGGATGGCGCCTCTGTTACTGCTGGTGGTTTTCCTCCTCATGATGACAATGTGCTTATTATCACAACATCATCAAACCAATTCTATATATTCGATGTGGAAGCTAGACAATTGGGAGAATGGTCGATGCAGCATACATTCACTCTTCCCAGAAGATACCGAGAATTTCCTGGGGAAGTTATTGGGTTATCTTTCTCCCCTTCTTCATCCTCCCATCCATCAAAATTGTCATCACTTGTTGTTTATAGTGCCAGGTGCCGTTCTTATCCTGTTTTTTTGGCATGCTGCATTGGTTTAACATTTTCCTTTTTGTCATGCCATACCTATACTTGCATTGTCATTGTAGCCATATCTTAATAATAAACCTGTATGGATGTAAACAACCAAGATAGAACATAAATGATGGATCTAGGTGCTTTATTTTGTTCGGTTTTATCTAGAGTTCCCAGCGATGGTTTTTACACAACCCTGGTATTATGTTGGTTTCTTCCGTTACCTTTTTCATCCTCACATAATTAATGTGCTATTGTTTTGTTAGTATGTAATCTTAAAACGGAAAGGCTCATATGCCACCAAATTTTTGTGGCAAATTAAGTGTTTTTATTTATATAGGGTTTAGGCATTTTGCGTTTATAGTGAATTTATGGACCATTCATATTTTCTGGGTTGATATGCCTAAGTGTGGTGGGAGGCATGGAGAAATATCGCTGTTTTTTTGCTTTTCTTTTTCCAGCTTTTTTTTTTTTTTTTTTTGCAATAAAAAGCTGTTAGTTTGCTCGAAATGCATCTGCTGGAAAAGTTCCACTTTTGTGGTGCATAATTTATTTCTCGTTAAGCATTTTATGTTTATGGATGGCATTTGTAACTACAGGGCAATGTGTTCAATTGACTTTGGGAAGCCAGTAGATGAAGATGATGGAAGTGACTTGGTAAATGAAACTTTGTTGAAGTTTCAAGGCTCTCTCACCAATATGAAATTGAAACATTGGTTGAGAGATAGTCAAAAAGAGTCTAAACTTACTAGTAGAAAAAGTAATTTTGATTTGATTGTTTTCCGAGATCCTGTGTTATTTATCGGGCACCTTTCGAAGCATTCCATCTTGATCATAGATAAACCATGGATGGAAGTGGTTAAATCATTTGATGCTGCACCTGTTCAGAGACATATTTTTGGGACATAACTGCGTGTGGGAAAGTTTGTTCACTGCCTTACCGCCTATGGGAGAATTCAAGGAAGTGCAGCATCCCCTGTTTGGACTTTGGAGTCCCCACTTAACATTTTTATTTCAAAGAAGGGTGGGAAGGGGTTGTTGGGATCAAAAGCATGTTGTTCAAAATAAACTATTTTTTTTATTCCTGCCGGCGCTACTTGGATGTTGTGTAATATACTATTACAATACTATTGTGGTGACTGAAGAGTTTTAGTGGTAATCCACCATTTTCTGAAGCAAATATCGAAAGATGATGGATATTCATTCAATTGTGATTCTGCAGGTGTACCTAGCTAGGACACTTTTCGACAACAAAATCCATGCGAAGTAGTTAATGTTGATTTAATAACCAAAATAAGGTTAAGGTCACCAATACAGAATTTTCTTGGAGATTTAAATGGAAGTTGGCCATATTCTTGTATGGTGCTTGTTTTAACATTTTTGGCTCTTCTTTGGACTTCGATGCTGGAAAAATAATAGCAGGAGAATTATACATCCTTTCGATCTGGGCCTGCGGTTGGACCCTTAGCTTTGAAGGAGAACAAGTGCCAGTTTCTATCAACAAACAATTTACGATGTAATACTAGTACCACTATTGATACTCTACTAACAGCATTTCTAACATGTAAGGGGGTATTTAAACTACACCAATGGCACTATAACTAACACAATTGTTCAACTGACCACCTTTACATATTTGTCGATAAACAAAGTGCCCATTTTATTCAAAAAATTAACCACTCTCTATAACATTAGTTAAGATATATTTGTTGAAAAAATAAATAATTATTTTTTAGTTTAATTAAATTGATATATTAAATGAATTTTTTTTATGATAACAGTTAAATAATTCTGAAGGACTGTCTATAGGTACTGGGCCTTTTTTCTAACATGCAGCATTGCATTGTGTCTCCGAGTTCAAGGGAAGTGAAGAAAACTGGGAGGATTGATTTCATTTCTCACTAGAATTCACAGCACAGCAGGCTTATAGTAATAATAGAGAGTAGTCCCATATCATAGCAGAGAAATTGGGGGTAAATAAATGGGTAATGTAAATCTCCCACGTGCAAGTGCAACGACTTTCGTTGGCCTTGGGTTGGGTGGGTGGGACTGGGCCATTCTCTCTTGCTGCACTGCAGTGTCAGTGAGAGTCTATCTCAAGTTAAAACTCTATGCTTAAGGCTTATTATTGCCCTGTAGTACTCAGTACTTGTAGGAATAAGGATGCGTACATGAGATGAGATTGGGCAACCGCAGCGCCAGAGATACGGGAAAATAAGAAGACGAGAGAGAGAGAGAGAGAGAGAGAGAGAGAGGTGGAGTAGCGAGGAAATGAAAGGAGGTGGTGGTGGTGGTGGAGGAGGAGTTGCTTCCGGGAAGCGCCGATGGAGAGGTCCGGCCATTGCTGTCCTCTTCCTTGTGGTCCTCTCTATGCTTGTTCCCCTTGGATTCTTGCTTGGCCTACACAATGGCTTTCACTCTGCAGGTGCCTCTATCAATCTTACACTTGGATCTGTTTTTTATTAATATTAGGGCATCTGCATTGGCTGCTCTCATTGTATCCGATCGGAGTCAGACTCTTAGATCCCGATATTTTCTTTATGTTTCTTTTGCTTTTTTATGAAGCAGATCTCTGATTCTACTCCCTCATACATGCTCTTTTACCAAAAAAAAAAAAAAAAAGAATCACTTTCATTTCATTTCATTTGCGCTTTACCTGTGCCTGTTCATCTGCAGGATATATGCCTCTTCAACACGCTTCACCATCGGTAAGTATTTCATTACTTGTCCATTCCATTTACTGCCATTCACTCCATTTATCTTCATGAACTTTCTTTCCTATTACATTCTTGATTATATGCTTTTTGAGATTATCATCTCTGTTGAACAGAAAATTTTAATTTTGGTTGCAAAACTGTGCATGTTTTATATCTCTATGCTGCTTAAATTATTTTCTTTCTTGATTCTCCAATGCAAATGGACTTTATCCCCCCCCCCCCCCCAAAAAAAAAAGAAAAGAAAAGAAAGAATAATAAATAAAGAAAGAAAGTCAAGTTAAAAGTGGAAAATTAAATGATCAATCTTTGTCTTCTGGATAAATTAGCATGGTCCTCCAATAATAATTCATGCGTTAAATTTTCTGGCAGGGGGGTCGCTCGAGCCATATAGATAATCTTGTGAGAAAATTAGGCCCTACTCTACCAAAGGTTGGTTTTTCATGGTGCTTCTCTATCTGCGTGTTGCTTCTGGGATATGATGTGTATTGCCTTTACCTTCCCTCCCCACTTGCCCTATAATGTTTATGACTGGTGTTGACAATGCTCGAGTTTTTGCAATGACTGCACGTTGATGATCTTGCAGCTATATTCCTGTGTTAGTTATGCCAAATAACTTCTGCAGGTAAAGTGTAATTAGGGGTCTTTTCAAAGAGTTAAACAAGATCGTTTCCCATGTCTGGACATTTTACATGGGAATCAGATGCCTATATGTTTTTGGTATCTTGTCGGGGTTATACATTGGATTTACAGTTGAATATTTGCAGGAAATTTTGCTATGCTTTCTTTGGCTGAGGTATTAAAAATAAGTTTCTTACTAGTGAGACATAACCAATGCATGTGTGCAACTAAACTCACCTAGTTTAGTTTATCCATCTTTAGACAAACTTCTTTTTTCATCAAGCCTGTAGATGATATGCTCAAGAATTGACGTAAGACTAATATTATTACACTGTGGTCAATAACAACTGTCCCAAATAAAGAGTAACCAATGAATGATATTAAGAGAAGTGCTTGTTTAGGTGATTGGAGAACGATAAGACTTGGTAGGATAGAACTTTCTTTTCATCTCTTGATTGGTAATTTTAGTAGTATATCCAAAAAAATAAGATGAACTAACCTTTTAACTGTGTAAGAGGCTATATTACTGAGTCATATTTCAAATAGAATAAATTTAGGTTTGGTTCTTTATTTGGGGAAATGAAATAAGAAATCAGGGAATTAATGAAGTGAAAGATGATATGCTGTCATGGAATTGTTTCAGAGAGTTTTTTTAATTTTGGTGAGCTTGTATCATGTGTTGAGATGTTGCAGTTTCTTCCTAGTTCCTTCAAAGTCTCACTTCATTGAGTAGAAATTTCACAGGCCCAAAATTATATGAGGAGCCTTTCGTATTTTTGTTTCTTGTTACTCTTTTAATTCAAACTAGGTTCTGGCTCTTTGTTATTTTCGTGATAAACTATTAACCCCTCAGCAAAGAAATTGATGTGTTTCTATCCAAAAAAAAAATGATAGGTAGATCCTATAATATAACTTTCAAGTCCTTGAATAGCAATCTGATCTTTTTTCCCATAGGGCAGGCATCCGAAGATAATTTTTTATAAACGCTAGTAATGAGCAAAAACTGCAATTTGGCATATAATATAAATACCTTGGCTTCGTATGCAGTTATCAATTAAGCACACTGTAGTCATTGGTGCTGAACTTTTTATGTGTTATGTTATTAAGTTATGCATGTTCCAAGTTTCCACTGACTCCTGATTAGGCTTATAAAAATGTCTCTTTTGTGTGTGTAGTTTGCTCATATTCTTTACAACCGTACTGCAGTAGCCTATGTTTGCAAACATGTTTCTTTTAATCTATTTATATTCATATATTTTTTCTTTTTCCTTAGGATATTCTTAAAGGGTTTGTAAATGAAGCTAAAAATGAAACCAGCAGTACAAATGCCACGCCTAAAAGTCTGCAGAAAAAAGGTATGGTTGAACTCATTTTTCTAAATCGTCTCAGATAGTTTTCCATGCCTTCTATTAGATTTCGGTTAGAAACTGCTTTTTATTTATTTATTTTTAAATATTGTACAGGTATTCCAGTTCCACCTCAAGTTTTGCTGCAACCACTCACCAATAAAAATGTATGCGTATTGCTGAAATCTCTGTTATTAGTATGTAGTAAAACTTTGTAGTGCCTATATAACAACTTGAAATATTTTGATTCGCTCACAGATTAGTAAAGTTAGTGTTGAAGCAGGAATGAAAGCTGGTGTTGAAGCAAGTGAGGGATTATGTGAGTTGAAATATGGGAGCTACTGCATTTGGCGTCAGGAAAATAAGGAAGAAATGAAAGATTCCACAGTGAAAAAATTGAAGGACCAGCTTTTTGTTGCCAGGGCATATTTTCCTAGTATTGCAAAAATCCCAGCCCAGAACAAGTTGTCTCGTGAACTGAAACAAAATATTCAAGAAGTAGAGCGCGTCCTTAGTGAAACTACTACAGATGCTGATCTTCCACTAGAGTAAGTTATGGCATTTCATGACTTTATAAAATTCCATGATTAAGGCCAAGTGTTAAAGGTTTTATATCATTAGGATATTGATGTATTCACTGACTAGAAATGTTAGTTTTCACATAAAATTTACTCCCTCTGCTTCAAATTAAACATCCACTATGGTGCAAAGCCTTAGGAATGGGGTATTTTGACCCTTATTTTTCAACATTACGCTTCAAACCATAAAGCTAGAGGGGCCACCTTAATCTAGCATTTAGTGAAGGGAGACACTGGAAAAATGTAATCTAATTAGGGAAAGTTGACAGTATATTGAAACATCCGAGAATAGTAAAAATGGACATTCAATTTGAAACTGATGTAATATATGGACAAATTTTCCTTTTGCACTCTGATCTGTTTGTGTTTTTTTCCCCTCCTTCATGCTACTTTGTTCAAATCCAGTGGTTGGGACTTTATCTATTCAGCTTCTTTAGATCATTCTTTAAATAATTGGCTGCTTTATGTTTTCCTGGAAGACTATGCTGTGCCAGGTGTATATCTTTAGCCTGATAAGTTACTGTGTTGCATCTGGTGGAACCATTTGCATTTATGGCTTTTAAATTCCTCTCATAAGCGTTCCATATCACTTGATATAACATGAGCACACTGGAGCAAGCTTCTTATACTCAGGATTGATAGTATCTTGGTGCTAAGTCAAGTTGCTCTGACGAGCAGTATTGAGTTAAACTGCCTGTTACAGCAATTTAACTGAAGTTATTATTTAGAATTCTAGATCCTAAAGATATCACAGAGTGGGTTCGGCATCTTGGTGGGTAATGCCATGTGCTTTGGTCCAGCAGTTTTCTTGTCTTCTCTCTCGCTCGCTCTCCAGTTCTGTCATTTTGGCAGATAGGCCAGATAAAGAGTGGTGACAGTAATCCCTTGTTCTTTTAGCTTGCAAGAATTTTCATATTTCTTGCCTAAGCACCAGCTGTATGTTACTGTTTTGTATCAGGATTCAGAAGAAGTCACGAAGGATGGAAGCTGCAATAGCCAGAGCCAAATTGGTCACTGTGGATTGTAATAATGTCGACAAGAAATTGAGACAAATATTTGACCTGACTGAGGATGAAGCTAACTTTCACATGAAGCAGAGTTCCTTTCTCTACCAACTTGCAGTCCAGACAATGCCCAAGAGCCTGCACTGCCTGTCTATGAGACTAACCGTGGAATACTTCAGGGACCATTCATTTGTTAAGGAGCTGTCTGATAAATACTCTGATCCCACATTGCAACACTATGTTATATTTTCCATTAATGTCATTGCATCATCAGTCGTAATAAACTCAACTGTTATGCATGCAAGAGTAAGTCTTAGTTATTTTTTGACATCATTTCATTGTAATAAACTTAACTGGTGGCACTGATTGATTATCCTGCAATCTTTCAGGACAGTATGAACCAGGTTTTTCATGTGGTTACTGATGGGCAGAATTACTATGCAATGAAACTTTGGTTCCTCAGGAATACTTTCAAGGATGCTGTTGTTCAGGTGTTGAATATCGAACATCTTAATCTGGATTACTATGATAAAACAACTCTATCTCACTTGACATTACCTGTGGAGTTTCGAGTTTCCATTCACAGCATTGATAATGCAACAGCAATCCATAATAGAACAAAATACATATCTGTTTTTTCTCATTCTCATTATCTTCTTCCTGAGATATTCAAAAACTTGGAGAAAGTTGTGGTTCTGGATGATGATGTTGTTGTTCAGCAAGACTTATCAACGCTGTGGAACCTTGACATGGGAGGGAAAGTGATTGGTGCTGTCCAAATGTGCTCAGTAAGATTGGGTCAGCTGCGGAGTTATTTGGGTGAAAGCAGCTATGACAAAAATTCGTGTACTTGGATGTCGGGATTGAATGTGATTGATCTGGTAAGGTGGAAAGAGCTAGACATTTCTGAAACTTACTGGAAGTTGGTGAAAGAGGTGCGTGAATGCACATGTTGGAATTATCTCTTATCAGTTCTATTAAATGTGCAAAACACTGTTTAAAAATTACATTAATTACATTACTTGGTGTGAAATGGACCTCCAACTTACACTCATTTAAATTATGGTGTTTGTATATTTTAGTGCAGCACCTTTGACAACAGTTTTTCACTCCAATTGAATGTTAGAAGTTATATGTATTTATTAATTTACTGAACGGTTGATTGTTTTGAAATGATTAGAGCTTCAAATTTAGAAAAATTCTGTCAGTTTTGACTTTTGACTTGATTTCATACGTGAACAGCAGGTCGGCATGAAAGAGGGATCAGCTTTGGTTGCAAGCTTGCTTACTTTTCAGGACCAAATATATGCTCTTGACGGCATGTGGGTTTTATCGGGCCTTGGTCATGACTATGGGCTTAATATTGAAGTCATCAAGAAAGCTGCGGTGTTGCACTATAATGGAAATATGAAACCTTGGCTGGAGCTGGGACTTCCCAAATACAAGGCGTACTGGAAGAAGTTTCTGAACCATGAAGATCAATGTCTAAGTGAGTGCAATATAAATCGATAATCAGCTGGTGGTGTGAGGTAGAGTCTTTGAATCCTTGGAAAACTGAGAGCTCAGGGAACTGAGTAGTAAAAATTTTGAAATTGAGATATAGAATTTTGAAGGGTATCAAGTGGCAACAAAGTGTAGCTGTGAAGACCCCCAAGGGTGCATATAATTATGATTTTTTATTCAGTAAAAAATAAAAGGACTGTGAAACCTTGAGGGGGGTGAGCTCCCTGGAGGTGGCTATAGTTGGGCGAGGGCAAGATCGATTACAGATTTTGAAGTAATTGTTGGAGAATGCATCCATTTATACATTCATGCAGAGAGAGCTTCATCTGTCTGCTTCTTTTAACTTTGTGAATTAATGTGAAAAATCTTGAGAAGTAATCATATAGACAGAAGGGTGTCATTTGATTTCATTCAAGACAAAGAAAATATGCATGGTTTCCACGAGTGGATTATGGTGATGTCATGTCATGTGCCCTTCAGATTTGGATTAAAAATTGTTTTGTTTTGTTCGGTTGTTTTGATCATAGGAACACAGTCAACTAATTAACTTGTGTTACTTCATGCTTGATTTCTCAATGTTAGTATGCTTGCGCCTGGTTTCTCATCTATGCTCAATTGTCCAACGTCCACATATGTAGCGTTAATTTACACTTAGACTTATTCATTGGTCAGGTTATTTGTTCGATTTGGCAAGTCCAACTTGTTTGGGTCAATCTTTAGATAAGTTTTTTTGTTAATTTAGGTAAGTTCAGTTTGAATTGATATTTAATAATTAAAAATATTTTTTATTTAAATTTAATTATATACAAATATTAATATAAAATAGTTTTTAATTTTATATTAATTATGGATAGTGAAATGGGTAATAAAGGGGGTCGGGTTAGATTCGAGCTTAGGCAAAAATTCAATTATTTTATTTTAATTATGGCTTGGCTTCCGGAAAACTCTACTTGCATTTGAGTAAAACTATATTAATTTCAAACACTTTCGTAAATTTTTATACAATTAAAATTTTAATAATTTGATAGTTAGATTTCACAATATATTTATACTTATTGTTTCGAATTGATTTGACATGTTTTTAATATCAATCAATAATATTGTTAATCTGAGAGGATAAGTAGGCTGATATTGTATAAGATTATGTATAAATCGGTTCAAACCAAATCTATTCAGTTAAGTCGGTTTAATGGTTATATTGGTTTTTTATGTTGGTTTATTTGGCTAATTCGGTTGGTTATCGATTATTAAAACCATTAATTGAACCAATCGAATTAACTAAACTTTTAATATTTAATAATTAATATTTAATATATATTAATACCCAATTAAACCTATACCTAAACCAAGTATACAATCTACTAGCCCAAGACGCAATAAATCAATTTAATCGAACTAGCTGACTAAATCGATCGAAATTTGGTCTGTTCGGTTAGTTCAGTTATGGTCAAAAAATGTCAATCAGTTCGATCAGTTTCTCCAGCAAAGTCGGTTAATTCGGTTTTAGATTTTTTTGATCGAACTGACCGAACCGATTGAATGCATTGTCCTAATATTATAGGATTACGTATTTAGGCTATTTGAGAGGGTATTCAGGCTGATATAGTGCATATTTCATATAAATGCGTTAAAGTGACAAATATCTTTGTTGGAACAGAATACCCACTTATAAGAGCTAAATACCTAATGGGAATTAGTGTTCAACCATTCTGAGAGGTATTGAGGCAAATATAATGGGTGTGGGTATATTGGATTTCTAATATTGTATTCATGTTAATATACTGGGATTTGGTATTTAAACATTCTACAAGGATATTCAGTCCAATATAATAGGTGTAGATATTTTGGATTTCTAAACGGTAATCATGCTAATATAGTGGGATTGGGTATTTAGCCAAATATATTGTGTATTATGTAAAAATGTATTAAAGTGCCAAATATCTTTGTTGTAACTGAATACCCAATTGTAACAATTAAATATCCATTGCAAATACGTATTTAAGTATTCTGAAAGGGTATTCCTGGTAATATAGTGGGAATGGGTTTTTAGGTATTCTGAGAACGTATTTAGTCTAATATAATGAGATTAGGTATTTAGTCTTTTTTAGAGAGTTTTTAAGCTAATATAGTGCGTATTTTATAGAAATTCATCATAGTGCCAAGCATTTTTGTCAAAACTGAATATCCACTCATAACAAACAAATACTATTGGGAATCAGTATTAAAGGATCTTGAGAGGGTATTTAGGCTATTATGTTAGGAGTGGCTGTTTTAGGCATTTTGAAAGGTATTTAGACTAATATAGTGGGATTAGGTATTTAGGATTTCTGAATGGGTCTTTAGGCTATATAGTGCGAATTTCCTTGAAATACATTAGAGTGTTAAGTATCTTTATTGGAACTTAATACCCATTCATAACAACTACATACCCAATGGAGTCTATATTAAAGCATTCTGAGATAATATTTTGACTAATATAGTGGAAGTGGGCATTTTGGTATTTAAGAGAATATTAATGCTAAAATTGTAGGATTGGGTCTTTCTCTATTCTTAGAGGGTATTCAAGTAAATATTATGTGTATATCATAGAAATATGTCAGAGTGTCAAGTATCTACACTGTCATTAATAGCCAACCCATAATAACTAAACATTGATTGTAAATCGATATTTAAGTATTTTGGAAGGGTTTCTGGACTAACATAGTACATATTGCATAGATATGCATCATAGCGCCTTGTATCTTTATTGTAATTGGATGCCTACTTGTAACAGACTAAATATCCATTATGGGTACATAATCATTCTTAAATGGAATTCGAGTTAATGTAATGGGAGAGCATATTTAGCCATTCTCAGAAGGTATTCAAGCTAATATAGTGGGATTAAGTATTTAAGCTTGTTGAGAGATTATTACGCTAATATAGTGCATATTCCATGGAAATGCCCCATAGCACCAAGTATCTTTATTAGAACTAAATACTCATTCTTAACAACTAAGTACCAAATAGGAATTAGTATTTAAGCATTCTGATTGAGTAGTCAAGTAGTGTTGAGGGAGTGTTCTAAGAAATCTTGGGCTTATAAACGAGTAGATTGCAAAAAATTTTGATTAAATTCAATGAAAATTGCAAAAAACATAATAAAGAAACAATATTGAGACTCCCTGAACTGGATCATCTTTGCTTGGTTTTTGATCAATTTTTAAAATCAAGAACTAAAATAATGATTCAAGAATTCTCATACCTCAGCCTAAAGATGACCATAAGAACTTGTACACCAAGCTTGGTTGTCGTAAACTAAAGTTGTTCAAGTGTCTAGCCTTTAATGATTATCTATACAGTGA
This sequence comes from Adansonia madagascariensis, assembly GCA_038381835.1. Lineage (NCBI taxonomy): Eukaryota > Viridiplantae > Streptophyta > Magnoliopsida > Malvales > Malvaceae > Adansonia > Adansonia madagascariensis. The sequence continues at coordinate 795,600 of JBBYHL010000013.1, forward strand.
TTCGAAAAACTTCAAAAGTGAGAGACTTTGTTTGTCAAAAGCCATGATAGTAGCTTAGGTTTCAAAAACCTTCATTTTGCCTTTGATCTTTTTTTATTCTCAATTAAAACGAATGAAGAAAACACTTTTTTTGTCTATCATGAAAACGTGAAAACTGTAGGAGAAAGAAGATATAATGCAATTCCACTATTGGGGAAAACCAAACAGTACAAATCTAAAGATATTAGGGTTTGCGATGACAAACAAGGTTTTAAATACCTAAGGCAAGTGTTTTCAAACTTTTATTCAATTTGCACTTTAGTCCCTAGCCCACATGAATTATTGAAATTGGGCCTAAGTAACTTTTACCTTTATTAGGTATATAAGTCCAGAATTATTTTTATTTCTACTAATCACCCATTAGGCCCCAATCCAATTAAGAATATTTATATTCATAAACCCAATATGGTTTTGATAAGCCCTTCCCTGTATAGTATCTTAATGTATTTTAATTTTTTCATCATGTATCCTAGAAACAGCAAGAGCATGGTTCCATATCTATTCTTAACCTTTTCCATATTAATATGCAACCCCTATGTGTTAACTCTATAATTAGTATTGCCTTAGCCAAGGACTATGAGTTAATAAAGGTCAGATACATGTGAGATATGTCCCTGCATATCGCTTGGGGTGATGAATCCTCTTTGGATCACTCATCCACCTTTAGTATTCTTTATGTCATATCCAAAGCCATCTTACCATAGGCATCCATATGTTGTCTCGTTCATGAGGATTTCTAAATATGAAACTCCACATACAAGATAAACTAGTGTCACATGTCTAAGGATTACTTACATTACTAAAACATGGGGGTATTTCTATATATGCTTGAGAGAAATACCAAATGGAACTCTCATGGCGGGTCATGTTCAGTGAACTTACTACCATAATAAGTTCCTATATGTTATCGTTAAGTATCAATATACTTCAACTCATAAGATTAGTTGCATGCATCATATGCAAAAGGCTTAACATATCCCAATCTTTGTGCATTATCAATGCCCTGTCATGATAATACGATGACTAAGAATACTTTTAAAAACACAGCGTTGATGCATAAGGATCCCATAATTGTAACTCATTTCAATTTCTTTGTAAGGCCAATATATTTCTTGGGTTTTATCTTCATTAGATATTCATAACAATTATCAAATAACATCTTATGGTTAAACAAATACCTCTTTAACATTAACAAAATATAATGGCAAATCCAAGCATTGCAATTAATGCAGTGAATCAACTTTTCAATTTCCTTGTTATTACAATAAATAACTCATTTGTTTACATTATTTTATGGCGTGGCAAGTCAAGGCCTCAATCTCTCAGCTTTTGTTTGTATTTCTAAACTTTTTATTTTAAAGTTTTTTTAAATAACAAATACTAAAAATTTTATTTTGACTTCAAAAGTTTGTAGTTTGATTCTTTTTTATTTTACTTTTAATTTAAAATTTTGACTTCACCTCTATTTTATAGATTAATCCCATAATATTGTTAGTCATTGCTAAGTCTTAACACGAGAAACTTATTCACTTCTCTTCCAAATTGGTCATATCTGTAACTTTTACAATTATGTGCACCTTCAATATGAGAAAATGCTTGACTTTTTTTTTTTTGATATTGTTCTCTTGAATTAGATTACTAATCATCTGATTAACGAATTCATAGAATGAAAAAATAGGGTTTTAACCATCCTGTCCTGTTCAAGGATTAAGATCCGACTATAGTGGTAATTAAATGATAATTATTGTTCATTTATTCTGCTCGATTCTTGCAAAGTCCACATAAACAGATTTTTTTTATTAGTTTCTTTCTAATACCTACTCATCTTAGCATATTACCAACGTCATCCCTTTCTTCATGAGGATATTTTATATTTTGGATCATTGAACTTAGCATTAATTTACATGTAAGTCATAAATCTTTAATTTCATTCAATTAGATCACTGAGCATCTTTTACTAATATATTAAGTTACTTAGGCTAATTCCATTAAGTAATTCTAATAAAAAAGTTGATTCAGCATACATATATGATGTATGTTTGTTATCTTGATAAGATATAAAAAGTCATGTACACATGCTGAGCCAATTTTTTTGTTATAATTACTTAATAAAATTAGCGTTGGTGACCTAATTTATTAATAATTAAAGTTTAGTGATGCCATTTAATAAAATTAAAGATTTGTGACTTAATGAAAGTTAATACTACGTTCATAAATCCAAAATGTAAATCACTCATTCACGAAAAAGTATAGTAAAAAAAAAATCAATTTGTCTAGAAATATAGTCCGAAGATAGAGAAAGGGATTGTCGATGCTGAGATTAAAATCTTAAACTTACTGAATGTCACCTCTTGAAAGTGATTGCATGAACTAATTGAATTAAATTTCAGATTCAAAATGTCCAAGTTGTATGTTTAGTTATGTTATGAAATGGAAAAAAGGGTGCAACGCATCCATGACGAGTAGCATTACATTTTTATTGTCTAGTATGTAATTCCTTATATATAAACTGGAAAGAGATTCCAAAACTTCCTAAACTAGTATATAATTTAATTTTAGCAAAGCATAATACGAAATTGTACCTAAAAATAATAGTAAATTTGGATAACTCAAAGTGTTAAAAAATCTAGTTCTTAATGTCCATATAAATACTTATTTACTTCCCTTCTATGAATTACCATTCGTACTCCAAAATACCCAATCACTGTATTTAAGTGGATGTTACTTTTTCTTGTTTGTTGATTTTAGAGATGGAGAAGAAGAGTTTAGGATGACAAAAGGTTGAGATGGTGAAAATGAAAAAAGATAGCAATCTATAAGTTTCAAAAAGGCTAGTGAATTGGCCACCTTGTAGTTGGAAATGTTATTGATCATTACCTCAGTCGCTACCTACCGGAAACTTTAGGAACTTTGTAGACTACTAAGGATCATTTTAATGCTAATGTCTGTTAGCTTAACATTTGGCTTATTGAGGTTTGATTAGAGTTTGAGACGTTGGACTTTATGTGACTTACATGATAATTAAGTTGACCAAGATAAATATTTTAATTAATATTGAGGTGATATTATATAGCAAATCTTATACAAATTAACTTCTCTAGTGATAAGAGTCAAGCTCTACTTCAGTAACTAATTAGAATGCAAACTCCTTGGTAGTAGGATACAATTCTAATTAATCTTCTATTATAAGTCCTTAGTCTAGTATATATAAATCATCTGCGCGCCATCATAAGGTAATTATCAAGAAACAAAATAGACTTGAAGGATTATACGAAATATCCGTCTTTATGTGCTTAGAGCGAGGTGCATTCTTGATCAACAATGACTAGAGGTACGTTTCTGAATTAAATTTTACATATGGAATCAGAGCCAGGCTTTCTAGCCTTATTCTTCAAATCATCTAGTAACATTCATTTTTAACAAATTTTTTCATGCATATTTTGTTTATGCATAAACAATTAAAAAATCCGTATTATAGATAAACATGTTACAATAAATATAGTAAAGCATGAAATTGAATTTTTAACATGCTATGGTTAATCTCGTAATTTGTATTTATGCATCAAAATTCTTGATTAATTTATATAAAATCAAAATTGATAAAGAGTTTTAATAGGTTAATCATTTATCTATGTTATTGAGTCTTATGATTAAATAAAAGAAGATTAAAATGAGAAAATTTGTGATATATTAAAATCGAGTCTTATGAAAATCATAAAATTTTGGTTGTTTGACAATGATTTTCATGATTTTATAAAGAATTTGATTCATAGGCTATGTAGATTTCATGCTAAATCATGTTTTTGTGATGTTAATTGCATCAAATAAGTTCAAAAACATGAAAAAACTGTCCAAAAACAAGAAGCAGACTTGAACATGTCAGAAAAATTTAGTCGGATTATGCTAAGACGAAGCTCACAAACCCTAGGTGGCTCAGGTGCCGCGCACGGCATATCCTATGGCTGTTTCGACCTCAGGTTTTCCAGATCCAAATATTTTGTTATTCATGATTTTTTGGCAATTTTTTTGAAAATTTTAAATTATGTAAAATATTTATTATTTAATATTTATTTTTAAATAAATAATAAATATGCTTATGTGCAAATGTTCTATGATTTTATTTCATGATAAAAATATTTTGGTATATTGAGAACATTATTGCAGTGTGTACTTTCCCTGTAAAGCATTCGAAAAATTCATAATCTCAACCTTAAGTGTAGATATATGTATGATAAAGTTTGTTTTTGAAAATACAATGTAAATGCACACATATATATGTCATAAAATAAATATATTCTGATCTTGTGCATATTTTTACGTAACTTAAGGATGTATGTCATATATTATATCATGTTTTTAAATCAGTTATAGCATTACAATTAGAAATTTCATTGTAGTATGTAAATTTTTACTACATAAAGAATCGATATTATTAATAAGGATCTAAATCATTAGCTTGGTATTAGCTGAAGCATTTTAAGTTACATGATTTAGATAAATTGGTAGTTATTTAAAATAAAATTTTTTTTTAAATAATTATATACGATAAACATAAATAAAGTTTTATGCCATAAATTTTTTGGTACATATTTAGGTTATTAAATCATGTATGCAATTATTTATGATATACATATATTAAGTCATTATAAGAAATCTAAATCAATTGCTTAAGAATAGCCATAGTATCTTAAGTTGATTGATTTAGTTAAATTAGTAGTTATTTAAAATAAAGTTTTATTTCTTTAAATAACTACATATGGAAGATGACATTAATATATAATTATTTATGCTATAATTGCAATAAGTTAACATGATTTAATATTATATTCCGCTGTGATTATTAATATGTAGTAAGAAAATTTTGCATATATTAAGGATGCTATTATTAAAGTTCTAAATTACTAGCTTAAAAGTAGTCATAGCAACTTAATTTAGTTAAGTTAGATGACAATTGGTAGCTATTTAAAATAAAGTTTTCGTTAATTAACTACATATAAAAATGATATCTATAAAGTATTATTTGTGATATGCAATAAGTTTTATGCATACATATCGGATACTATTATTAAGTTTTAAATTATTAACTTAAGAGTAATTATAGCATCTTGAGTTAATTAATTTAGATAAAATAGTAATTATTTAAAAATTACATAAAAAATGACATCTATAAAGTGTTGGACTATGAAATTAGTTATTTGTCCCCATAGGAAAATAATTAATTTTTTAAAATGGTTAATATTAAAATTAAAATTTTCTAGGCCTAGAGGTATGGATTATTTAATTTTAGTGTTTTAAAGTTATTGTTATATGATTAAAATTTTATAAATTCATTTGCATAATGCAACTTTACCCATAGGAAAGTTTGGATTTACATTTGAATATAAAGTATTTTATTCAGCTAAGGTATAATTTCTTGCATTTTGTAGCAATTTTTACTATTGTGATTAATAAAGCTGCTAGGTTTAAATGCTATCCGATGATAAAATAATTACTCTAATAAATAGTAAATTAAGTTATTTTTAGTATAAAAACCTTGACTTAGCATTTCGGGTGGACAACTTGTCCTCAATAAATAAAGTACACAAAAGGAAAATAGATTTTGATGTATAGTGAAAGTAACCTAACCGTTTAAGGATGATATATATCAAATCTATAGTAGTAAATCAATTTGGGAATTCATCCTAATTGTTATAGGATCAAGGATTATTGTATAGTCACTAAAGACCAGATTGTAGAATCTGATAAGATTTTGGCTGTCACCCTGATAAGGAAGCTTTTAGGAATAAAGTGCAAAAATTTTAAAAGTTATGCATGAGCACATTATGGAATTTGAGAGATATTGTTGCCTGATTTAAATAATTGGAATTGAGTTTGTCGAATATTTCTTATCACTTTCATTTTCAACTATTTTCCTAATAAGTATGACCATAAGAAACATATATAAAGAAAATGGTCTATCAATGAACTCTCAGTTATATGTGTTTAACAGGAAAAGAGATTAAAGAATGAAAAACTAGATTCAATTAGCCTAGTGACTCAACATAAAAAGTAATAAGTATGCATATATGTTATAAAGGTAAAAAAAGGGAAAAATACCAATAAATAAAATGGCATTAAGTTCTTCATTTTGTTTTTACTCAGACACATAAGAAAAGATTACCTAAAGTATAAAAGTGGCTTGAAAATAAAAATAAACTCATTTTATATGAATCTCTTTTGGTGATGTTCCACGTAGTACATGGTGATTGGACTTATGTTCAACAAATTATATTTCTATAATCATTTAAGGTTTCATAAAGTCAAGGAAACTCAAAAAAGGGAGGAACATCTACTACAAAATTTGCTAAGAACTATCAGGATCTTGTTTTGAAATGAAGATTTTTTTAAACCTTAAAAGGAGATTTATCTTTTATTTTAGAAATTTTCTTAGGTAAAAAAAGATTTTGAATTTAAAATTTTAAATTCTATTATTGAAATTTAAAAGAAAATTTTTCTATTAGATTTTTCATCATTGACTTGGATCTTGATTATGAGAATAAGTTTGTTAACTATTTACATGATTTTTGGAGGCAAAGATGTGCTATAGATAAAACTCCTTCAAAGTTGTGATATAAAGATTATGTCACATCTCCAAATAAAAATTAGGAGAATTTACAATGATAGAGTTCTTGAAACTCTTGAATTAGACACTTAAGTTAGTTGCATTAAGGAAAAAACAAACTAATAAATCTATAAAAAGGAGCTGAAGAAATCACTATAATATTTAAATATCATACATCTTCTCCTAAGTTTATGGATTAGTGCAGTAAAACTGCAATTGATGTCGTTATTGAAGTTTCAACTAAATTATTTTCTAAAACTTTCTTCAAATTATGGAATAGTTGAAATCCAACTTAATACATTACGAACTTAAGTTGTCTAGTTAAAGTGAAGGCTTATAACCTAAACATAAGGAAACTGGATCCAAGAACAGTTGGCAGTTATCTGTTGTGCAATTAACTTAAAGGGGTATAAGTTTTAATTGTCACTCAATTCAACTAGAATTGTCAAAGCTGAAATTGCTAAGTTTCTTATGGATCATGAGTCCAGTGGAAGCGACTTTCCTAGAAAGGTAGACATTAAGGAATAAATCTATTTAGTTTGTTTTTTGTAAAGGACTTGATTGTTTCTCAAAACAAATATATAAAATTAATCGGAGAGCAATCAAATCAAGTATAACCTTTACAATAAATCATTAATCTCACTAATTAAAGTGCACAAAATGTATAAATGATTATAAAATTAAGAGATCCAATGGGTAAGAAACTAGATATTTCTATGACTTGGTTGTATACCTATAAAAGTCTAATTTTGATATTAGACACAAAGATGATCTTGTTTTCAGTAGCCATGAATAGTCAAAATTTTACACTTCGGCATAAAGCTATGATAAACTGAGGTTAGACTTATAGCTCGTTATAAGTGAAAAGCTATGAATAGTGAAAAGATGCGAAACTGATGGTTAATAATCTAATCTAGTAACTTGTTAAATTACCATTTGGTAATGTTAAACGATATAAGGTTAGACTTCTAGTCAATTGTTTCACTCAAAGGAGGTATTATTTTTCTAATCTTTTATGAAAATTTCATTAAGAATTATCATAGCTTTTATAACTCATTTTGATTAAGAGTCACATTAAATGATGGTGAAAACAACTTACTTGAATAAAGATCTTAAGAAAAGGTATACATGATTCTATCTAAAGGTTTCTCTGAAAGATTAATATATAGACTAAAATAATCTTCCCACCAATGGCATGTAAGTCTAACATTTACTAAAGACGTTGATCATTGTTTATATCTTAAAGTTAGTGGGAGTAAAGTCATAATTTTTGTCTAATATGTTGGTGATGTACTCTTTGCAAAAGTGATTTGGCATTGTTACATGAGATAAAAGGTTTTCTTTCTCAAAACTTTAATATGAAGAATTTGAGTGAAACTTCATATGTCATATGCATAAAGATTCACAAAGATAGGTCTGAAAAGACATTAAGTCTATCTCAAAAAGCCTATATCAAGATAGTTTTAGGAAGAAGTAGGATGCAAAGCTATTCACCTATGAGGGCATAAATTGTGAAGGAGATAATTCAATTTAAGCTAATATCTCAAATAATTTAGAAAAAGAACATATGAAAGGCATTACATATGCATATAGTATTAGAGCCCTATATATGATTAGGTTTATAAGAAACTTGACATAAGGTTTATAATAGAATTGCTTGGTAGATATTAAAGTATTTTTAGCCTTAGACTATGAAAGCTACCAAAGGAATTATGTTATAAAGTAATATCATAAGTAATAAGGTTAAGATATTTTATCTCTAGTTTAAGAGTTGTCAACAAGGCCATTAAATATCTATTGTGACAACTTTTATGCAATATGCTTTTTTAAGAATGATAAAAGTAAGAGTAGCAAGCAAATAGATATAAAGTAGCTTGTTGTTAGAGATTCTATAAAGAAGCAAGAACTGGATATCCAGCATAGTAGTAGAGATTTAATGATAGTGGATCCCAGACTAAAGCATTGTCAATAAAATTGTTTAAAATTTATGTGGATCATATGAGAGTAGTTAAATTCTGTCAAGATGTATTTTGTCTTCTTTGATTTTTTTTTTAATTTCAAATTCTTAAAGTTCAAGGCTCCTTCTGCAAGGTTCATCCATGGAGGGTGAGTCAGGGCCTAAGATCAAGCCAATAGGCATAGTCGATGGACAACATGTGAATATTTCTGTGCTACCCCTTGTTGGTCCCAAGGGACAAAGGAAGCTAGGTTAGCTGAAAGATGATTATTGGTTCAAGGACGCAAGCTGCCCCTACTTTTTCAAGGTAAGAAAGGGTAGAGAAAATGCCCCGAGCCAATGTTCGGGTACTAGGCACTATGGCATTGAAGTAACTTTTGGATATCAATAGATGAAATAAGGGTGTGGAAAACAAGACAAGGATTCTCTACAATGACATTGCAGGCCAATTGAAAGGGATGTAGCGCAACTTGGTAGCGTGTTTGTTCTAGGTACAAAATGTCACAGGTTCAAATCCTATCATCCCTACCTATTACTTCTCCTTTGAGCAGTAACAAAGGAGTATGTTTTAGTTTGTGCACATAAAGTTTACAAGTCGAGTGGACCTTGAATGATTATAGAAAATTTATTTATAAAGCATTATCGCATAAACTACTATTTTAGAGATAATCATGCGTTGTAACACATAAAGGGAATATTCAAATTAGAATGCTACCGCCATGATTCGTGCTATATGAATTTTTGATTGAGTGGGAGTTTGGCTAGAGTAACTTATAGCCATATTAAAGTCTGGATTTGAATATCACCTATTTAAGTTTTTGGTTTATCATATGGGACAATTGAATAATGCTAGACTTTATGTAGCCCACATGATAATTAAGTAGACCGAGATAAATATTTTAACTAATATTGAGGTGATATTATCTAGCAAATCCTATTCAGATTAACTACTTTAGTGGTAAGAGTTAAAATCTACTTTAATAACTAATTAGAATATAAACTCTTTGATGGTAAGATACAACTCTAATTAGTCTTCTCCTTATCTAGTCTATATAAATTACCTATGCATCATCATAAAGTAATTATTAAAAAAAAAAAATAGACCAGAAGGCTTATACGTGGTATTTGTCTTTGTGTACTTAGAGCGAAGTCGCGTTCTTGATCAATAATGACTAGATATACGTTTTTTAATTAAATCTTATAAGACCCCATTTTCTCTTGGGTTTTGTTTTTTTCTGCTTTAAATTATTGAACAAGATTACGTATACATTGTGCACGAGTTTTTTGTATCAGTGGTGAGCCAATTAGAAACTCCCCAACCGAAGAACTTAGCCTGCCACAACTCCAGCAACTGAAATCTGCCTTGGAAGAGTTGAAAAAGAACGTGGCAAAGCAAGCGGCGAAGCTTCTTATTCAGAATGCAAATCCCCAGCAGCAGCTTTTCGTAGGGAGTTCCAGCGCAAGGGTGCTTCCTAATTACGAGACAAATAAGAGGGATATGGCATTCGGTGAAAATATGATGGCTCAGGGATACAATATTGCTCCGAATATGGTACCTCCAGGATACAACCTCGATCCTGAAGGATTCAATCCGAACCCTCAGGGATACAATCTTAGTCGTCCTGGATTTGGACGTCGGTTTTTCTAATTAATTTAGTTGCTTTAACTAGTGTTTAAATATACAAAGAATTGCAGCCACAGTGTAAGTTTTTCCGAATGGTTACGTCTACTTTGGCCTCTGAGTTGGGTCTTGATGTTTAATTTACTAATTTGGTCCAGGACTGTAATCTATGTTAGACTGAGATGATTATGACGATAATAAGAGGCCTGCCAATTGTTTATTTATTTGCTATCGTTTCATATCAAAAAAGTCTCTAGCAGGAGGATAAGAAAGGGATTATAAATACAAGAAGTTGAATCTCAGATCGGTAATGTCGTATTTTAAAAGTGATAAGCTTTTGAGTTTATTTTATACAAATTCTATACAACAAACAATTTCCCTCTAGTTGCAGGTATGATGTTCTTGCCTGATGGTAAAATTATGACATTCCCATGCGTTAACCTCGTGATTATAATAAGCTTATTCTATATTTGGCTGCCTAATCTAGTTTCTACTCGGGAGCCAACTGCCTGTAATTAGCTGTAGCTAAAAAGATGAGAAAAAAAAATTATTTCTAAATAGCTCCTGAAAAGGAAGAAGAAATCATTTTAAATTATCCCATATATGTATATGGAAACTTTTTATGCGCAATTCTTGTTAATATAATCTTATATATTCAAGTACAATTTTAAAATTACTAAAGAGTCATCATTTATAAATCATCATTTATAACTGAAAGTTTTACGTAATATTTTAACAAAAATTTCACAATTAAAGAGTAAGATCGATTGTGATATGCTCCCATATATGACTTTCCCTGTATCACTGTTTCTTGGTTGCAATAAGAGAATCTATTCCACAGAATTTTATCGGCTAATATGTCTAAAAAAAAAGGGCCTTTAAACTAACACGAGAAGCCCTCAAACTATTATTGTATCTAAGAGTCCCTATACTGCAGTCATGAAAGCTCTTCTTGTTATTTTGGCACAATGAAATGGACAACTTTTGCTGACTTGGAAAAATACATCAGCAGAAAGATCTTTTATTTTTTATTTTACTTTGACACGTGTTGGAATTTTGTTAATTATAAAAGATTTAATATGAATCTCTAGCTTAACAATCTAGTGTATTTGATTAAAACTTTTTTAACCTATTGGAAGTTTAAAAAATATACATACAGCAATCCAAGAAAAGGTTCTATTTATCCTTGAAACTTTTTTCAATCCAGATTTGCCCAAAATTAGGGGTTTGCTTTTGTTGGAATCAATCTTTACAAGTTTTGGGAAATTGAATAGAAACCGAAAACAAAAACAAATAAAATTCCTTGTATCCCTCATACTCTCAACATCATTTTTTTTACCTTAATTATTGATCAGATTGATATATACATTGATTGTTTTTAGTTTTGATCTGGTTTCATTTAGAATTTCATTCATTTATTCAAAATCCATGAAACGAGCAACCCGACTTGAACGAACAGATTCTGCCAGAACAGATTATGATTTTGAGTCGAATGACAAATAGGCTTAGAAGGTACAATCTGTTGGAACATTTTCAATAATAATGAAATGTCATGTCTTCAATAATTATAAATTAATGTTTCTTAATTATTTAATCAAGAGTGATGTCTCTTGATTATTCATCAAGTAACATAACTATCCAAATGAATATGTATTTGGAGAAGTTATGTCTATATGAAGAGGTATTTCTTTACTTATAAATAAAACCTCTCTCATTTAGAAAACATAGATAGAAAATTATATAGAAAATTACAAATAGAATTTTGATAGTTTTGCTATACACTGCATGTACTAACAATTTTAAGGTTTTATATATGTAGACTACCTATTTTATTATTTGTCACATAAATTTATGCTGGTTTTATGAAATCAAAAGTTGGACTATTTTACAAAATTTATTATCAATATAAAAAATGGTTTTGACTAGAAATTATATAAGTTATATATTATTTGCATGATCAATTTTTTCTAGTCAAAGTAGAATAGTGGGAAAGCAAAAGCTTTTATAATATAGTCACTATTCTAATATGAAAATAAAATCTTCTATTGAGAATGTGTAACATAATAGTCATTTTGGCCACAAAGATTTGGAGATCCAAATATGACTATATAATTTTATTTGATTTTATTTATTGTTTGATATTGTGCATATGAATATGATTAAAGTGGATATAGTTTAAACAAGGCTATAAATATATAGTTTATTTATGAATATGATAAAATGCAATATGTATGTATATATATCCACCTTATTAGTATTTATAAATAATCTCCAAATGAGTCACTATGGAATTATGATATTAGATTTGCAAAGAAAATATGAAAAAGCATAGTATGTATATGAAACTAATGAAAGGGTGACTTTTGTCGACCCTTGGGTAATGTTATCTATATTGATAATTATCCTAAGTGGCAATGCTTAAGGGATATATGAAAATATTCATAAAAAGTTAAGCTATTTAGAAAATCATGACTTAAAGATGAAAATATTAAAATAACAAGAAGAAAGCTATTATCCCATTTGGGTGGAGGACAAGGCTTTGGTTATTAACAATAAAATGACTGATAATGTCCTTGATGAAGGGTGTATTATGTAATAGTCACTTGATAAGTCTGGTAATGGTTTGGTAATATTGACTATTATTCTAAAACGAGATATGAAACATCCTTATGCATATGTGGTTTGTTGACAAAAAGTCATTTTCATTTGAGCATATATACACCATAAGATTAGAGTTATATATTGACTATGATAAGAAATCATAGGAAAATAGCAACAATATTGTCATGTTTCACCAAAAGATTTGAGGCCTTATTATAAGAAATTATTTAGTTAAAAAGGACAATGTGATGTATGGTTTACAGATTTGGTGATAATGAAATTAGGAAACAAATAAAATAGATAAATGTGTAACCATCATTAAAAATAGATAAAGTGATCACTATGAATGCTATAAAGCAAAGAATTGGTATTGTATAAAAGATATCCTTGATAAGTGAAATATTATTAAAAAGCAGTCCTTAGCCAAAGAATGTATATTCGTACATGGTGAGAGTGTTGGTCTTGTGAACCTTTAAGATACAAGTATTTATAAAAGTTTCACCACGTGGTATGGAAATTAACATAGCTATGTTAGTAATTTGGGGATGAGATACATGCCCATAATACTAAGTCACCCATGATGGAAACTTGACTCAATGCTTGGTATAGCGTTAAGTCTTGAGTTCAATGAGACAAAGTACATCATCTGTATGTGACTGCTAGCACTAAAATATTATGTAATATATCATCCAAGGTAAAGTGCTAAGTACACGGGAAGGGTGAGTAAATATACTCTTAGTAGACCCATAACATAAATATGTTAGAGTGTTATAGCTACGGGAACACTTTCGATGGGATCTACTTATGTGAGTATGAAGTGTGGCCACTTCTAAGAGCTCAAGGACTTGGCTCTAACAGGACTCATGAAAAGAGGACACAAACACATGGCCATAATAATATCCCCAAATACTATGCATTGACTGGTGTTGAAGTTTTTGTGTGAGATGTGTTCGGTTAACCAAATAAAATAGCTAGTTCAAAGCATAGTCTACCATGCAATTTCGGTTAACTTTAACATGTTTTCACTAAGTGAAGGTTCAATCGTAAGACACCTTCATTTATGCAATAGATTTCCAAAATTATCAAAATCTGGTTTATCTTGAAAATGGTGGGGGATTGTTGGAACATTTTTAACAATAATAAAAGGTCATGTCTTCAATAATCATAAATTAATTTCTCTCAATTATTTAATTAAGAGTAATATCTTTTGATTATTTACCAAGTGATGTGACTATCCAAATGGATATGTATTTGAAAAAGTTATGTCTACATGAAGAGGCATTTTGTTGCTAATAAATAGAACCCCTCTCATTTGGAAGACATAGATAGAAAACTATATAGAAAATTGCAAATAGAATTTTGATAGTTTTGCTATATACTACTTAGTGCATAGTGGATTGGTATTATCAATGCAAAACGCTGTCAATCATAGAGCTTCATTGTATCCTCGAGATTTATACGTCGATAATCCTTTTGCATACCTAATTAATGGTGGAGGCAAATAGAACCTGAAAGAAAATGGCATTGCTACACGCCTTGAAGTTTTCATCAATTTCTCGTATTTTTTTATTTCCCATGTACTAACACAATCATTGTGTCGATCATTGTATTTTTTTGCCCATCCTAATCGCAAATAAACTCAGCTTCAGTAGGTCAATATTTGAGTGTTTATAAAGGAATCACGAGCAATAACCCAATGATTAATTTGCTGAGATGGGATGAAATGAAGCAATTCTAAAGTTCAAAGAGGATTTTGAACTGAAGCACTAAGACAATGTTAATAATTTTTATTTATTTAATGTAAAATGCAATTTAAGTTGGGTTCATTGAATGTTTGTTTATAAGGTCTTAATTATATGACTACAGATTTTGATGTAACAAGCCTACAATTTGCAGTTTTAAGTTGGTGGCTGTTAAGCTTTGTATAAATGGCTCTAAATTATTGCATGCAGTCATTCCGTAAGTTATCCGACTCACTCTTGGTTATGTTCGAAATATATTCAGTTGTAAATATAAAGGTATATTCATATAAAATACATATATGCATCCTTAAATCCAAATAACATAGTTATTTCGTAGTTTTTTTTTTTTAAAATTCATTGAAGAAAATAAATATTGAATTGCTATAATTTTTCGCCACTTCAATGGCTATATTTGATTTCTTTCGTTCTTTTTTTTTTTTTTGTTTTTTTTTTGTTTTTGTTTTTCCTCTTTGGGTCTTTGTTCTTGCTTCTAGATGTTTCAATTGCTGTAAACGAATGTCTAACAAGTTCGACTTTGCATCTCGGAATAAAGCATTTGATCATGAAGCAGCAATTGCTGAAACCAAAGGCGGAAAATAAGTTTTAGCTTTTTCAGAATCCATAATTTCCTTCATTTGTGTAGTTACTTTTAACAGGAGCAACCATAATCCCCTATGAAAATCTCTATAGATGACGAAAACCAATATTCTAAAGCACATAATACATTTGTTTAACAAACAACTGGAATATGCATTTACAAGTGTTTATTCAAGGTGAATTCATTTCCTTAGAATCAAAATTATTCAATTAAAAAACTATAAATATATATTTTCAACAATTTTTTATTAAATGCGAACCATGATCGAAATAATTCAATTAAAAAAAATCTGTAAATATCTATTTTTCTAAAAATGAAGCATCTTCACACTACTGAGCTAATCCTATGCTGAAATCATTATTCTACATTTGAAAGAGCAACTTGATTGCTTTCAATTTTAACCCTTGAGCTTGTAGTTTCAACTTTACATTTATCCTCGTTGGTGATTGTTACATCCTTTTGCTCCTGCAGTTTCCTCGATGTCATTGCGTTTTCTCCTCTCCGCCTCAAGCCAGGAACCTTATGAACATGATTGAATGTGCTAGGATCAGTAACTCCAATTCTTGTCTTAGTAGAAAAAGTCCTCTGCCTTGATCTTCCAGGCTGCCAAAAGCAATATTTTAACATTTATATCTCCAAGTTAACCAAAAATTAAAAATATATAAGCATTTACATCTTGTCAATAAGCTACAAGCACATACCATTTGGGAAGTTTTTAAAGAAAATATTGAGAAGAGCTTGCCATTAAGGATGTTAGAAAGCAAGGGAAAAACAATCTTGTTAAAGATGTAATAAGAATTTTATTTTGCCCATCTTCAAAAAAAAAAAAAAAAAAATCTTATTTTAACCAAGTTAGGGAAAAAAGCTTGCAAAGGTTTCATTAACAGGAATTAGTCGAAATTGGAGATGCATGAACTTGTTGGGAAAAAAGACCTGTACTATTTCCAGTTTTGCTTGGATACTCCTACATGGACTAGATCAGTAACCATAAAGAGACTTGAGGCTCATTATCACAGTTTTGAATCAAGTAAAATCAGGAAAAGCTACTTAAAAAATAGTGGACTTAATCGATTCATATTTAAGGTATTTACATTCCATACTTGTTCACCGGTGCTTGGATTAGTATAAATACCAATCCCTTCAAACTTTTTTTTCTCTTTTCTCCAATCATTGTATTGTCTTTAGCCTTTGTATTCTTGGGGACAATATCCTCCACTAGGACATCAGTAGTTTTCTGCATTAAGTACATTGATAAAGCAAAATTATTGAACTTCATTTTTTTAAAATATTTACGGTTAAGAGTGCATTAAAAATTAGTTTGTACATTTAAAATATGATATTCTTAAATATTAGAATAGTACATTAAAAACCAGACTAGATGATAAATGCAGCAGGAGTTATTGAAAACTACACCTTGGATTGCCTATATTGTGAATCTGTCTGGCAACTTTCTTGTGATTATCCAAGTGTGGCAAAAGATACATGTTCAAAGCTGCCAAATTGTCCTCTCGTTTGCTGTATTCAATCCAGAAAACCAAAAGACATAAGAAATTAAAGTTGCATTATTTTCTGATATCAAAACAGATATATTTAAGGGTTTACTATTACCTTTGGTGTAAGGTTGTTCTCAGTTGTTCTATGTGGACATCCTTGTGTATTACGTCCATGAAAACCACAAATGCTGCATGTCATCTTTACTCCTTTTTTACCCCATTTTCCATTCTTTTCGTCCTTCTTAGGCCATCTTTATCTTTCCTTCTTTTCTTTTGTCGCCTGCCAGGCATCTTTCTAAAATGTGGAGGTAGTATTAGGTCAATATCCTTTGGCCAAAACTTTTTCCTCCTGACTGGCCAAAATTTTCTGCACCAATTAGCCACATAATCCTCAGGTCTTTTGTTGTCATGATATAATGCACAAATTGCTAGGAGGGCATGGAATACCGTTTAATTCCCATGCCCTACATGTGCATTCAGCTCATTAAGATTAACAGGATGGTGATCAGCTCCATGTTCTATCTCAAATCCACCATCACAATTCCAAGCTATCCCTGTAATTTGTTGACTCTGTCAATGCATTAAGCGATATGTTGGTTTTTCCACCTTTTTTTTCAACTTCCCTTTTTATATGCATCCTTTCCATCACCCTAACCCTTATTTCCTCCAACATGCTAATGATTGACTTAAATTTGGCATCCAAGATCCAACCATTGAATGCCTCTGCTATGTTGTTGTCCACAATATCGCACTTTTGTTTAGAATCAAAATAAGCCTTGAACCAAAACTGGGGAGGAATCTCTAAAGCATCATTTCTCGACCCAGGAGCCATGGCTTCGAATTTTCCAACTGATCATCAAAATCTTAAACATATGCAGCCCTGGCACAATTTCAAAACTGAATTTTCAGCTGATCACCTTTCCATTTTTTTTTTCTGGCCATTTGGCATAAATGTGCCTGGCACACATCCTATGCTGAACCACTGGCATAATCTCTTCAATAATTGGTAACAGACCCTATTAAACAACCATCAACAAAAAATCTTAAATATATAAATGACCATTAAATATAAAAAACAGCAAATAAACCATATATATATTTAACATGTATACCTTTTGCATGTCTGATACTAGTATCAATGCTTCAAAATTTTGATGCCCAACATCTTCCATCAAGTTGCTAAGGAACCACCTCCATGAAGACTTGCATTCAACCTCAACCACTGGTCAAACAATTGGAAACATTTGATTGCTTGCATATCTTCCAACAGGCACCAACATCTCTCCCTTACAGACACCTTTAAGGAAGCAGCCATCTAGTCCTATAATAGGCCTACACCATTCAGTCCATCCTTTCTTACAACCAAAAGAACATATATAAAACCTGGATAAAACTGCCTTCCTTTCATCATTCTCTCTACCCGCCTGAATCTTAACTGTAGTACCTGGATTACTATGCATCAACTCAGCTGCATATTTCTTAACTGCCTCTTTAAATTTTTTCTTTTTTATTATTCTCAAATCTCATACATAGTTCCCATAGTGGCATAATACAATTAGGATCAGTCTTAGGTCCAACACTCCTTTTCCTAGTAGAAAACTCATCATCTGACTACACATCGCTGTCATAATCTCCGGGATCATCGGAGTCCATGTACTCACTCTCATAACCCTGACTAAAACCTTCAATTTTCGCATTACAACAGTCATCATCATTATCCATATCCATGTTGACCTTGATTCACCCTCAAATGACCTTCAATCCTATTAGTTTCAGCATTAGCATTTACAGCACCATTTGCATTAGGAATATGTAAGTCCCCAGAATCATCTAATATATCCAGCATGAAACTATGGGCAAAGTCAATAGTAGGTATGCTAAGATAAATGAGTGGCACATCCACATACACTAGTTCTCTAACAAGGCCCTCTACATTAAAAAAAGATAGCCTATTAGGATCTACTTGGAAACTATCACCTTTTTCATTCACATGTATAGTCTCCGGCTCATATCGAAAATGGCCACTGTGGAACTAACCGCATATTTGACCTTAGGTTCATCATAATCCATGCTATTTCTATCCCTGCTGCATATTTTTTCTAGTGAGAGTCTCATCGATATAGTTATAAGAAGTTGCTAGCGTGTAATAATAATAAGCCTAAGAAAAGGGATTTGAAAACAAAAGGAATAACAAAAATATATCATATTCATATATAAATACAATAAGATTGTAATACCTGCAGGGTCAAGCTGCAATTCACAAAACTCGACCTCACTATCTACCTAAAAAGAAAAGAACAAAGAGATTTGGATACGTTAATTCCAATGATTACCAATCTTCACAACAACCGCACTCATAAAAGTTGAAGTGAGTTAAGAAATACTGATAATATTATTACAAAATAAATTCTTAAAATTCTGGCAATAAATTAAAGGTAATTTTAATGAATCAACTTAAGTTCACCTTAGTTCATATTTTGAAAGCAAAAATATCTCAATTCTGTGGAAAACTAATTGATATGATAAAAGTTATTATAAAACTTGATTAACTCTCTGACCACGACTTTAGGAAAAATACATAGGTACATCCTCATAAATTTTACACTGTTCATGTGATCCAAATTGTGCATCATTTTTTATGCAAAATAGAAAACTACTTGATGTGATCAAAGTGATTATAAAACTCGATGAGAAAAAAAAAAAAGAGAAATCTTATGGATAAGCTAGCAAACAACCTTAGGTGAATAATATAAAACTAACAACTGAATTTCAATGAAATTTCGTAATGAATCATAATAAATCTAGAATTCTAGATGAATTCCGTTAAAATAAGGAGAAACTAAACTATGCCCAATGTACATGGCTTATGTTCCGGGTTCTAGTTCCAAGAACCAAATACATAGGTTTTCATTATTAAAAAGAAAAATTCTTAAAATTCATGCCCTACTCAATCAAAAGTAATTTTAATGAATCAACTTTTAACTTTAGTTCATATTTTGAAAGCCTAATATCTCAGTAGTGTGGAACGCATTGGGAAACAATAATTTTTCATTTATACAAATAATTTTAAAACAAAAAAAAATAGAGCAAATAAAAGTGAGTGAAATTCTGGATGAACCTAAATAAAAAACTCAATCAATAGGTGTTTAAATGAAGCAGATCAAGAATTAAGGTAAAAAATACGATGCTGAGATTAAGAAGAAAAGATGAAATCAGAAAATAAAAAATAAAGAGACTTACTCCAGCTGATACTAAGTTCAAGAGTTTATTTAAATAAAACACACTAGTTTAAAGGCTTGTTCAATATATTAGCTAATTTTATCTAGAAATGGTATGTACTATGAACTAATAATGCCAGAAAGGTGAATATTTGATGTTACGTGCCTAATCATTTGAGACGTCAAAATTGAGTGCATCTTGTAAATATCCATAATGATTAAACTTGTTGGGAGTAATGCAGCTATTCACAAAAAAAACATTTAACAAAAGATCTTGTAGATGAAATTACAAACAAACAGTTAATAGTTGTTGTATGTATAGAGCTACAATTCCTCACAAAAATGGGTATTAATCACTCAAAAAATCTAATACAACATTGTATATAGACTTTTTGACTCAAGTAGTATTTTTCTTCAAATGTCAAGGCTCTTATTTATAAGTGAACATTCCTTTTAGCCTAACATAACTACTTAATATGAGATTATTAAGGCTCTTATTTATAAGTAAGCATTCCCTTTAGCCTAACATAACAACTTAATGCGGGATTATTATTGTTAGTGTGTGGGGAACCGAAAACACGAGAAATTGATGAAGGCTTCAAGTCGTGTAGCAATGCCACTTTCTTTAAGGTTTTATTCGCCCCCACCATTAATTAGGTATGCAAAAGGGTTGCAGGCGTATAAACCTTGAGGATACAATGAAGCCCTACGATTGACGGCGTTTTGCATTGACGACATCAATCCACTATGCA
>JBBYHL010000013.1:829399-877045 GCA_038381835.1 Adansonia madagascariensis
AATTAAATTCTCAGTCAATTTTTCATTCCTAATTGCCAATTATTGTTCCTCTACAAAGAATAAAGGTCATGTTTGTATTTAAAATAAAACTCCAAGTTTGAAAAAAAAAAAAATCAATTTACCACTCAAATTGCGATTGAGATTTAAGAATGTTGCCACATATAAAATATCTCCAAATTTGTAATTGTGATAGTTAAGCATGTCTCTTATACTCTTCTATTTTGCTCTTTCTTTTGTTTCCTGACACAATTCATACAATGCCACAGAAATTTTGGAAATATTATATCCCAGTCGTGAAACTCAAAAAATCGGTGCATGATTATTGCTAAATCTCTAAGGTTGCATATAACGTTGATTTTAAGGGGTGAACATTTTTTATTCTTTAAATACATGTTTGATTTCCTTCTTCTTTTTTTTAGAGGTTATTGAATTCAATATATATTATAATATGCTTTCTCTATACTTTTAGTAAATTAAAATATCCCAAATCTTACATATAAAAAATTAAATGAACCAAGATAATTAAATCAAATTATTAAGGTGAAATTATAAAGTAAATCCTAATTCAGTTTAACTACTAGTAATAAGAGTTAAACTCTACTTCAGTAATTAATTATAATGCAGACTCCTTGATGGTATGATAACTCTAATTAGTCTTCTAGTATAGGTCCCTAGTCTAGTCTATGTGAATTGCTTATGCACCATCATAAGGTAATTATAAAAAAAAATAGAGACGAGAAGGCTTATACGGGATATTCGTCTTTGTGTATTTGAAGCGAGTCTGGATTCTTGATTAACAATGATTAGAGGCACGTTTTATTTAAATCGTTATAATTACTTTATTTTTTTTGGTTAATTAAAATTTCAATCCACGATCCGATGCATAAGTAAACTTGCCGCATGAGAACTGGTTAAGCTTCACTAGCTACTAGTCTAAACCTACAAGTATCCAGGTAAATTTACTAATGTCAAAAAAGAAAAAAAAAATCTTGTTCTGAAGACATTAACAATAAAATGAGAAACTTCGTCTGTGGATCTTGGCTTAGTTGAATGTCCTTTTTAAGTTCCTTTCTGGCCAGATAAAATGGATAGCTGCTGTCCAACACAATCGAAGCATGATAGGTTGAAGAGTTCTATCCCTGAATTGAGAGCTTACCCACTGCAAATCACTTTCCCAGCTCACGAAAGTTTTCTGGATATTAAATAATATGCTAACAAGTTCCCCCACACCTGCGCTCAAAAGTTACATGTGAAGAATAAATGGCCACGACTTTCTAAAGGAATAAATTGCTGACTCAGTGATTCCCCCTTTTCCACGCTAATGCACCAAGTCTGTTTCTAACAGCCAACCATGCGATACTCTCTATCGGGAGATATTACTTTACATCATTGTTAAACTTATAATTTATATTTTTAAATAAATTTATTAAAATATAAATATACTTTCATGTATTATACAAGTTAAAAATTAATAAATTTTTATGGTTAGACCTTTTCAAAACTTAAGCATTTCGTTTAGTTTAATAGATTTTTTTTTTTATTTAAATTTGATATTTTGAACAAAATTTTTGAAACTCGACTTAAGATTGAGTTTATTTTAAATTAATAAAATATTTTATTATAATTAAATATATATAAAAAATAAAAATAATTAAATGAAAAAATGGGAAAAAAAAACGCTTTGAAAATTGAAACTCAACTAAACAAAACCAAAAGGAGTTTTGGAGAAAGCAAAGCATTTCATTTCTTACGCACTTTATCATCAATTAATACCAACGGTATCCACCGTCCACAATTAAATTAAATTTAGAGGCTTTAAATCGAATGAAAGCCTTGATATTTGATTCTCTCGTTTTCAAAGGTCTGTATCAGCTTAAATTCCACCAAACTACATTAATGGTACTCTCTTCGTCGCGGGTGGACAAAGGCAAAGTCGTCGGCATTTCGGATTTATTTTATTTTTAACTTTTTCCTCTACGAAAATCACACACACACATATATATTTATTTATATAAAATAAAAAAAGCTACATGCTGACATATTCGTTCATGTACAAAACTTATTTATATGACGTTTGGATGAACTAACTATATATGTTTTACTTCTCTTGAAAACTCTGAATCGAAATAGCTTTTATTTACGCGGGATGTAGGAATGAGGGGACGTAGGTAGTTTGAAGACGTAGTTGTGAGTGGTTAAAGACATGGGAGTACGTCCATGAATATGATTACCATTCCAAAATCATTGACTGGTTTATTAAGTAACTTCCCGCCATGTATTCCTGTCCATAATATTTGAAAAACCAGAAAAACGTAGGAATTACTATAAGTTAATACATAATCATATATATATATATATATAATATAATAAGATACAAATTTATATGATAAATATTGTTTACGTGAATGCCTACGTAGGTATTTTCATTTAATGACATATAAGATAAATTTGCTTTTAATTATATTTTATATTTAAATTTAAAAATTTTTAAAAGTATATTTATCCAAGATTTTAATCTAAATTTAAAAATCTTAAAAGAAGTATTTATCCAAATTTAGACAAGCTCGATCTTCATTATCTCTTATATTTAATCTATTTACCTAATATTCAAATAACTACTATATTTTAAATTAAAAACAAAAAAAAATTCCTTAAATCCAAAATTCTATGAAAACTATCAATGTTTTTCTTAAATTTAAAAACTATTCTATTTTATATATTTTGCAAATCTTATCTATTACTTAATAACACAATTATCAAAATTTATCTTAAATTTAAAAGCTATTAAATCTGCTTATAGTTAACAATTCTATCTATTTATAAATATATACATTATCTTATGACAAAAGAGGCAAAGTCGCTTTTAATTACTATTATTAAATCAATTGAATCAGTATTTGAATACGTCATTGATCCAAATTAAGGGAGTTAACATCAAGGAAGAATTAGCTTAGTATGCTGATGCTATAAAGTTTATGGCTTATATTTACAAGGCTAAGGTTTAGAATTTGGGGAAAGGTTACTAGGCCTCTTGGTAATAACAATGGTGTTGTTCATGCTAAGTTCAAGTCTAACCTACCCCAAATTTATGGTGTGTTATATTGTCATTATTTAATAAGATTATTTTATTATGTTTTTGATTATTTATGTATATTTTATTTTTTGTAGAGAGATAGAGTCAGAGTCTTCAAGTATCCCGTCAATATATTAAAAAATCTTGGCTTCTTAATTTATGATTTGTTTAGTTGTTTTATAAATCTTGAGCATTGAAGATAAGGATGCTGTGGATTGTTGTCACAAATACGGAGTTTCGTTGCTTTTAAAAAATGTGACTTACTTTAGCTGATATAAAATTCAAGTGAATTCGAAAAGATATTTGAAAGTATGAGTAATATGAGTTAGTGGCAATGTATGGGCTTTTTATTCGATAATTTATTTTTTTTGCTAATTCTTTGGCAAAATTAATTCAAGAGCAGTGTTATTATAAGTATTAAAGTATTGATAAATGACATAATTTACTATTGAAAGTATTATAACTGAATAAATGTATAATTGATAAAACATCATCATGGTCACACAAGGTTATCAAATTAAGTAGTCAAATTAGTATTTAATCGAAATATCATTCGAATTATCTTGATTTATTTACTATTGAAATTTTTAAAATGAAATTTTGTATTTGGTGTAATTGATAAAAATATGTAAAGAAATAAAAATAAACAAATTATACGTAATTTATTTATATGTTATAATATTATCCTAAAGATAATATGGAAGAACTTTATGTATATTGTTTAAGATAATATTATCTTCCCAAACTTTATGCATGACTATATATTAGATAAAAAATACATGTGTATAATTTTTAGTATAATATAAAAATTAATATAAAATAAAATAATAAATAATAAATATAATAAAAATTAATATAAAACTATTATTTAATTTTAATATTATTTAAAATATCTTTGATTTATTTACTAATAAAATCTTTAATATAAAATTATACATTTTTATGTAATTCATAAAAACATGAACAGAAATAGAAATGAAACAAATTAAATATAATTAATTTGTATATTACAATATTATATTAGATATTAGTATACCAATATTTGTAACCTAACATTTCTTATTACATTATTATAATAACAAATAAATGCATGTGTAATTTTTAATATAATAAAATTAGCATGAAATTAAAAAAATATAATTAAAAAAAGTCCCGTGCATGGCATGGCTTAAGAAAACTAGTTAAATAAATAAAATTAACTCATGCAATCTATCGCAAAACTAATAATAAATAAATAAATTGTACCGTATTCTCCCACCGTTGATCATCTGATTGCTGAATTGTTTATGATTGAGCACGGTGATCCAGGCTTTGTTGGCAAAAACAGCCATCTCCATCTCCATCAATATTCCTTTCGTCATTTTCGCAGACACCGTCGGTCCACCTTCACTCATCTCCTCTTATCTGCTTACTTCCTCCCTTCTACTTCTACCTCCCAACTTAGCTGCTAAGTTATAAAAATAATAGGTAAGAGATAACAATTTCATAGATATTAGTTTTGCATGTTTGATTAGTTGAAGTTTGTGACCTTGGCTTGGCAGGTGCTGATGATGTGGGGAGTGAGAGTGGGCGGATGCATATTGGCCCTCTGCCTGTGCTGTTGTTTTCTCCTGATCCTTGCTGCACCTGCACCCATTGCGGATCCTTCCCAAAGTCTGAATTGAATATGATTCTCCTTCCTTCACGATTTTTAGATATTTATTTTCAAAGCTTAAACAAATCTCTCTTCCTTTTCGCAGTTCTATTTCTAACACTAACAATCTAAAGCTACATCTTTACGTTTGCTAGATGCTCGAAGGATGAAGAATCTAATAGTAACTTAAGACTAATTTTCTATATCAAGTATCAACACTTTTTTTTTTTTTAATGCTGGCTGACTGGCTGGCCAGCTGCAACTGAATAAATTGGAGCTTACCTTGATTAATTATGAAATTAAAAATTAAATCCAAATAACAATAATAAAATCAATAATCTTGACTAGATTAGCACTGTGGACTTTTTTTTTTTCTTAATGTCTGGTGATCATAATATAGGCAAGGGTAAATTCATATATGTTGCTTTACATCTAAGCATTTTTTTTTGTGAAATACATTATTTCAGTTTTGACTAATGCTAATCTTAAAGCCGCAGGCGTAGCCTCGAATTTATTGGTTACTGTTTGTTATTATTAAGTTCCTTCATGGGTTTCAAGTCATATATATATTTATATATGTGTGTGTGTGTTTCATTTTCCCAAATGCAGTTAGCGCATTACTAGCAGTGAAGAAGAAATTGGTTGATCCCATGAACCATCTTAGAAATTGGACAAAGGGGGACCCTTGCACGTCCAACTGGACTGGAATTCTGTGTTCTAATGATCTTGGGAATGATGGATATTTGCATATTAAGGAACTGTACGTTTTCTCTCTCCACTCTTTGCATTCTCCACATCTACTTGTGGTGACAGGGTTGCAACTCTTCCTTTCGGCATTTATCATCTTGTTGATTATTGAAAATGTTGGCACACGTCATAATCACTAGCTCCTTTCTATAATTGATGCAGTCAGCTACTGAATAAGAATCTCTCTGGAACTTTAGCACCTGAACTTGGCCAGCTTTCTCATCTCGAAATTCTGTGAGTTGGGAAATAAAATGTATTTTAAACATTCCTGATAGATTTCCAATGGGGTTAACACCATTTTTCTTTTATTTCTTAAAGAGATTTTATGTGGAATGAATTGACTGGCAATATTCCCAAGGAGATAGGACATATCTCTACATTAAGGCTACTGTAAGTTGGAATTTTCTTATTCCTTCCTCTTTTTAAATGAAGAAATTTGAGTTGATAATAAATTTCTTTTCTAAAGATCAATCCGACCGAATACTTTAAGGCAAAAGGATATCTTTTTCATAATTGTATTTTTATCTTAATCTAAGCCCATTAATAAATTTATGGTGCAGAATTTATTTAAACTAGTTAAAACATCAACATGAAAAGCTCTTTCAGTTTGGCAGTGACATATGGTGTTTATCAAAGAAAATAAAAAAAAAAAAACAAAAAGAAAAATATGACATTTGTTAGTCTTAACTGTCTGGTCTTCTGTCTGCAGACTCTTGAATGGAAACAAATTATCAGGGGTTTTGCCAGATGAACTTGGCTACCTCTCAAATTTGAATAGACTTCAAGTAGATCAGAACAACATCTCTGGTCGAATACCAAAAACCTTTGCCAACTTGAGCAGTGTGAAACATCTGTAAGTGAACCTACAAGCTAAATGCTATTTCAATTTCACATTGAGATTAACACCCAAATGCATTTCAACTTAACAAGGAGTTAAATACTGTTCTACGTATTTTGTTGTTTGCTTGTAACGTGCAGCCACTTAAACAACAACTCCCTTAGTGGCCAAATTCCCCCTGAGCTATCTCAGATATCCACTTTGCTTCACTTGTAAGTTCACATAAAATATGCTCTCTACATAAATGTATTCTTCTTTTCTTTTGCACGGTTATCTGTGTTTATTTATTTTTTATTTTTGGTGAATGATTCGTTGTATAAATTTCAATTCTCCACAGGCTTTTGGATACTAATAACTTCTCTGGATATCTTCCTCCACAACTCTCAAGCCTGCCAAATTTGCGCATACTGTATTTTTTTCTTCCCTTCAATCATCTTCCTCATTATGTGATTTAGTTATTGACATTATCTTCCAGGTTTAACTTGCTTCTTTGTTGATATTATGCCTTTTTCTTATCATGCTAAGTGTTGGCCATTCACTAAAATCTTAAGCAGCACAGTTAGACAAGGCATGCGTATGTCATTTTTTTTTTTAATTTTGTGAGTTATAGTGGCATTAACTGTTTTGATCATCTCTGCAGTCAGCTTGATAACAATGACTTCAGTGGATCAGAGATTCCAGCTTCTTACAATAACTTTTCCACATTAGTGAAAATGTGAGTGTTAGTAAACCATTTACTTAGTCTTAGAGTATATTTAGCGAGATAATATCAATGTTTGAGTTTACAAAGGTAATGATTTGTTGCGCCACTAATGAATTCAAAAGAGTCATAAAGACCAAGGTTTGGCTTTATGAAATAGAAATAAATCAATTCCAGCGTTGAAGATAACATCCCAAATTCACTCTCAAACGTTCATTTCTGTTTGGTTTTTGCATTTAATACTGCAAAAAAAAAAAAAAAAAGAACTGTAGAAGCAATATGTTTTTGCGCCAATCTGCTAAAGACTACTGATGCTATTTAATTTTATGGTGCCTTTCAGAAGTCTTAGAAATTGCCAATTGCAGGGAGCAGTTCCCGATTTTAGCAGGATACCAAACCTTTCCTACCTGTATGTCTAAGTTACTCTTTAAATTATTGTGTGATCTTTAAAATTTACCTTCATAGGCTACATTTATTTTATGCAATAATGTAAATTTCCATCCTGTTGCAGCTACCAAACTTTAACTTCTAATCTTGTATCTGAATTCATGTGGCAGGGATCTTAGTCGGAATCATCTTACTGGACTCATACCAACAAATAAACTTTCTGATAACATGACAACCATGTAAGTTAAAAGCTAATTTAAACTTATCAAGTGTTCTGTTTCAATAAATAAATAAAGTAATCAAATTTTAAATGTTCAATCTGTTTCCCAATTGCCTCATATTTAAGAAGAATGATAAGTTAATCTTTCGAAATTTGTACTACTACTTTCAGTTGGTTATTAAATAAACATGCAATGAAGACAAATTCCTAATAAGAAATTACTTCTTGTTAATTACAGTGATCTTTCAGATAACCAGCTAAAGGGATCTATCCCTGCAAATTTCTCAGACCTTCTTTCACTTCAGAGACTGTGAGAACCTTCATGCATATCAAAACTGTTATATTTTCTGTCGTTGAATGATGCTTCTACTACTACATGATGCTCTTGTGATTTCAATGGATGAATATATTTGCAGAGGCTATATTCTAAATGATGGTTTATTGCAGATCACTAGAGAACAATTTTCTGACAGGTCCTGTACCTACCAACATTTGGCAGAACATGTCCTTCGGTACTCATGCTAGACTTAAGCTGTAAGATTTGAAATTAGAGAACTCATTAACCTTAAACCATTATACGTCTTTGACGAGCTTTGTTTTCAGGCTTATTGCGAAGCATGCTGTTATGAAAGAGAATGTATTAGTAATGATTTCCCTTTGTTTGCACATCCAAAATGCAGTGATTTCCGAAACAATTCATTCTCAAGCATTCAAGGACATCTAAATCCTCCGGTGAATGTTACCTTAAGGTAAACTTGTTTAGCTGAAATTCTGCATTAGCCTTAATCAACTAATGATTTAATTTGTTCTTAATGGGATATCTCCATCAGAATATGCTTTACAAGTAAAGTGAAAATTTGAGTGAACTATACCAAAAAATTAACACTTTTATGGTTATTGTTCTCTTGGTTCATGGACGGTTACGGGGAAGGGGCAATGGCCTTGTTTCTTTTCCAAAATTCTTTCTTAGCCCATTTACTTTTCTTCATTTTTCTTATTAATATTTTCAACCTATTAGATTAATCTTTAAGTAAATTTTTACTGTATACTTGATTAAATATTCCACGACACTAAGTTACCTTCAAGAAACAACAATATCCAAGTCATAGAATCCACCGTATCTACATCAGAATTACCGTCAACTTGAAGATGATCATGATTTCTTGAAAGTAGGCCATGTTTTGAAGCACTTTCAGTTTTCTTAAGATACCCAAATGGCAACCCTACTACAATCTTCATCCAAAAGTTGACAAAGCACACTTGCCGCAAAATAAATGTTCGAACCGCGTCAAATTTAATCTACACAAAAACCGGTTCATAATTGAAAATGGTAGGATCTGTCGATCCATACTTTCTCCTTTACCACTTGTATGTCTAAAAGATTTTTCTTCTTACTTTTCTTACCATTCGGTTGTAATGAAATTATTGGCGCAATAAGAGCAAGAAGGTCATCTTTTGTCATACATTCTTTTTTTTTTTTTTTTTAAAAATTTTTTATTTCCCAAATACTTAAAATTTTAGCTGTTTTTCTCTAGGCTTGAAGGCAATCCTGTCTGCAAAAAAGGGAACTCATTAAATATAAGCATGTTCTGTGGATCTGGATCTGAATCTGAATCTGAAGAGGATCAGAAGCTTACAAACTTAAAAAACTCGAGTGAATTGCTCAATTCTTGAATGCCCCACAGACTATTTCTATGAATATGTCCCAGCATCTCCCGAGCCTTGTTTCTGTGCAGCACCTCTCAGAATTGGATATCGTCTGAAGAGCCCTAGTTTTTCTTATTTTCCTCCTTACATCTATCCTTTTGAGGTGTACTTGACTAGTTCTTTGAACTTAAGCCTATATCAACTGTCAATTGATACATATTCTTGGGACAATGGACGTCTAAGGATGCATATGAAACTTTTTCCGAGTATCAATAATAACCACTCACACTCTTTTGCTCCTAGCGAAGTTCAGAGAATCAGACACATATATGCATCATGGAATTTTCCTTCTAACGACTTCTTTGGACCCTATGAGTTGCTCAATTTCACTCTACTTGGACCTTATGCAGATAGTACGTACTTCATCTTGCAATTCTTCTGGTTCTTAATGGAATAATGCTTTTTTTCTTATAGTGACATGGTTGAAGTGGTAATTTAGTAGCTGATTTTCATTACTAACCTGAAATATATAAATGCCACTGAAATTTGTACATTCTTATTCTTGAAACTCTTAGTACAGAACTGGGACTTTAGTTTTAACCGCGTCAAGAGTGCTCTTCTAGTTATGTAGAAATTAAATTAGTATAATAATTGTTAGAATATCCATTTGTAAAAAACGAGACTACTATTATGGGCAAAATCAAGCTGCCTGGGCATGCTGTGTAGATGGTACACATTTGAGAGAAGCAAGACTGTGTCTTGTGTACAATGAGCGAGAATGTAACTAGGAAACTGGTAGATGCATATCATTTTATTCTAAGAATAAAATAGTAAGCCATTTGATAGTTTAATTATGTGTATAATATTTCTTTAACCGTTTTGCCTTTTATTCTTATTTTTATTATTAATAAATGCTTTGTTTGACTGGTTATTGCTGTAGTGAATTTTGAGAATGAAACCAAGGGTATTAGTGTGGGCATTTTGCTAGCTGCTGTAGTCGGGGGAGTTGCCTGTGCAATTGCAATATCTGCTATAGTAACAATTCTAATAACAAGAAGACATGCTAGATACCACCATGGAAGTTCAAGAAAACGTTTGTGTAAGCTCCAACTATTTCAAATTTTTTCCAATAAATTTGTCTCCAACTCTTACCCGAAAAATAGTCTGACTCTCCTATCATGCTTTGCAGTGACAAAGGTTTCCATGAAACTTGACGGGGTGAAAGACTTTACATTTGAAGAAATGGCTCTTGCTACTGACAACTTTAACAGCTCAAATCAAGTTGGACAAGGAGGATATGGAAGAGTGTATAAAGGCACTTTATCTGACAAAACAGTTGTTGCCATAAAACGT
This sequence comes from Adansonia madagascariensis, assembly GCA_038381835.1. NCBI lineage: Eukaryota > Viridiplantae > Streptophyta > Magnoliopsida > Malvales > Malvaceae > Adansonia > Adansonia madagascariensis. The sequence continues at coordinate 839,998 of JBBYHL010000013.1, forward strand.
GCAGGAGAAGGATCAATGCAGGGACAAAAAGAATTTTTGACAGAGATAAAGCTTTTGTCAAGGCTGCATCACCGCAACCTAGTGTCATTGGTTGGATATTGTGATGAAGAAGGGGAACAGGTATACTCTTGTGCTCTTGACCAATACTTACCTGTACCACGTCAATTACGTACGTTTGTTTGTATGGATTTTTAAACTTCTAAGCAGGGTATTAATTAGTTTTTAGGTACACAAGGTATGACTCAAACGTAAAATTCATATCCTTGGGGTTTTTGTGCATTTGCAGATGTTGGTATATGAGTTCATGCCCAATGGCACATTGAGGGACTGGCTTTCTGGTACAATTTTTTTCAGGATTCATTGCTTTTCAAGTTCTATTAACCGCATACTACCTATCCTTTTCTCACTTTATTTATAAAATCTAGAAAAAAAAATTACTATAGAAAATTTTGGTGTTAGCGTATAAAGATTGCACTTGGATCATTTTATGATTGGACTAGATTTTTTTTGAGTGTTTGTTTATTTGAAGCAAATTGTATGTCATCTGCTATTTTAACTTTCTATTCTTGGCAATTATAATAAATCTTATCATCAGCCTTAGAATCCTCATGTGTTTGGTGGGCCTATAAGTTCAGCATTGGTAATGGAATGTCACCAATGTGAAGCCATTAAGTGGCTACTTCGCTTGTAGATACTTGGAAATTTATTAGGGCTGATGCCTCCTTCCCTCCTATCCCTCCCTTCTGAACGCTTAAGGGTTATAAAGATGCTTCAAATTTATGTTGATGCTGATATGCTTTCAAAATCTCTTCTTAGCTCATAAAATTAATGTAAAACATGTTAAGCGGCCAAAGCAAAAGGAAGCCTAAATTCTGGAATGAGATTACGTATTGCACTGGGTTCAGCCAAGGGAATTCTTTACCTCCATACTGAAGCACATCCTCCAGTATTCCACCGAGATATCAAAGCTAGCAACATTCTTCTTGACTCCAAGCTTAATGCAAAAGTTGCTGATTTTGGTCTCTCCCGTTTAGCTCCAGCCCTGGAAGAAGAAGGGACTGTGCCAGATCATGTGTCCACGGTTGTGAAGGGAACACCGGTGAGTTTGGCTTTGTTTAGCATGTAGGACTAAATGGAAGATATTGTAGGAAAGGTAGTATAAGACTCTTGTAGGATGTATGACTAAAAGATATCCCATTATAATTTATACTTTGTGCTTTGATTCATTGTCGGATTAAGCTATAGCAAAATTTGTCAGATTAAGCAGGTATGAGAAAATTATTTGGATATATGGTAAAATAAACTCAGAAGTGTAATTTATTTTTCACTTCCAGTAGAGATTTCACCATTGCAAGTGCACTATTTTTTGAGCTTGCAATTCCAGTCTGCGGATTGGATCCCTTTCTTTTAGACATACTTCTGCATGTTAATCACCGCATTGCATACTATTTATCGCTTTCTTGTTGTATTGTCCGCAGGGTTACCTTGATCCAGAATACTTTTTGACCCATAAGTTGACTGACAAAAGTGATGTTTATAGCCTTGGAGTTGTTTTTCTGGAGCTGTTGACGGGTATGCAACCAATATCGCATGGCAAAAACATTGTCCGTGAGGTACTCTCTTACGTAGTGCTCTCTCTACTCCTAGCAAAATCCTAAAGCTGCAAGACCATTTGTCTTGCAAATTTTATAATTTTTGTCAATGTTAATATTCTTATGGATCTTAAAGCTCCTGATCAGTTAATCTGGAATCTATGTTCAGGTGAATACGGCTTATCGGTCAGGCACGATGTTCTCAATGATAGACAGTAGAATGGGTTGTTATCCATCTGAATGTATAGAGAAATTTATAGGTCTAGCCTTCAGTTGTTGCCGAGACAAGCCTGAGAAGCGTCCATCGATGTTGGATGTGGTAAGGGAGCTAGAACACATACTGAAAATGATGCCAGAAACTGATCCGGTTTCTTCAGAATCCATTTCCTTTTATTCTTCTAGCAAGTTATCGGCATCTTCATCGTCCAATGCTACCAGGGAGGCATACGTTTCATCTTTGAATGTTTCCGGCAGTGATCTTATCAGTGGCGTTATTCCATCAATCACACCTCGCTAAGAGACAGGCAGGCAAGACTAGCCTATATGTATACCATCATCTCGTATTTCCCGTTCCCTCATTCTTGCCTACTGTATTTGGTACAAGCTAGTGTCTCGGCCCGAGACTCCAGTGGGATCAGAAGAGAATAGATAAATGAAAAATGTCGTGTGAAATTGTTGGCACGTAATGTGGTGTGTATATACATACATTCGTGTATATATATATATATATATATATATATATATATACACACATTATATATGTAATAGTTTTTTTGACAAGTACATTTGCACGTAAATTATCTAAAATATGGATACTATAAATTGTTAAAATAAATTTTATTAATAACTTTTTATTAATTAATTTAAAGTCGATATTTATAAAAATATATAATTTTCATACTTAAATGATAAGTTATATAAATTTTTACAATTATAATTATAAAAGTTACTATTATCTTAGAACATCTATCATACTATTATCTTGATTATAAAAGTTACCATACTAACAATTATTTATTTTTATGTTACATATCATTTATTATTATTTTATTCATAATATTTTTACTCATGTATTATAAATTATTTATTATTATGTTACAAAATATTTATGTTATTAATCGGGTATTACTATCTTATCATTTACTACATAATACACTAAAATTGGATACATATTTACTAAAGTGATATAGAGTTTATTGCTTTTCAATAACATTAATTTACAAAATGGAGTAATTTTTAAATGTATTATTATTTTTCGTTCCTTTGTCTATTATTTAGTAATCAAAATGTTTTGTCAATAACATTTTTTAAAAAAATTAGCAAAATTAAATAATCTTGATATTACTAAAACAGTAATTATAAAGGTACAAAATGTAATAGTTTTATATATTTTTTAGTAATCGTGGTTTGTAAAATTAGTAATCTTAAAATTTTTCATTTTTAATAACATTTATTTAATATTTAGTTATATCAAATTTGTTTAAAATAATACAACAATTAAGATAGCAACATATACCAAAACTAATTTAACAACACAAATAATATGGTTATCATATTCTTCAATATAAATATGCAAGAATATTTTTAATTAAAAACAATTTATATTCTTCAAAATTAATGTTTTTTTTTTAACTATTGACTTTGTTCTTATAAAAATCTCTTAAACATTAAGTATTTCAAAATAAACAAAAATAAAAATATAATGAAATTAATTAATTTGAGTTTACTATTGATATACATGTTAGTAATAATAAAGAACAGATGGAAAATTAATGAGCATTTGTTTATTTATAAATAAAAATTTCAGTTTTTAATATAGGAATTAAAAAAAATATTAGTCTTAGATTTTCTCTATTCAAATGAAATCATGTTATATTTCCTAAAATAAATATTCATTTAAGTATTAACTTAGTTGTGAGTTAATCCTCTAAATTGACATAATCATGAAACTTAAAATTAGAACTAAATTTTAGAGTTATAAATATGATGATAGTTTTAATCAAAAGTACAAAAATTATTTAGTGTTGTTTTACTAATTATTTATATTATCAGTTGTTTACTACCATAGTAATTTATCAATGATTCAATTTCATGTTAATTATCATTTACTAATATATTATTAATAATTATATACTATATTATAATTCATATACTAATATATTATTAAATATTTTTACATATTATTAATCATTTACTACCATATTATTGATTATATATTACCAGGTAGTTAATCTTCTACTACTATTATAATCATCATTTACTAATTATTTAAATTTTTTATAAATATTTTTAGTTAGTAAAATTTTCACTCTAAAACTAATTAATTTATTGTTGCAAATTACTACTACATATAAATTTACTAAAACATTATGTAGTTTATTAACTTTTTAATCACTTTCGTATGCAAAATTAGTAAGTACTATGTTATATTTTTCATAACTTTTATCCATTATCTAAAAAATTTCTTATGTATTTTTGTGAACAATTCTATAAAATTTCATTAATTTATAACGTTACTAAAATGAAAGATATTTATTGAAATGATTATAGTTTTATAACTTTTTTAACACTTTAATGTACAAATTATTTTTGATAATTTTTGTCTATTATATAGTAATAATGGACATACAGTCTTTCTCAATAAATTCTATAAAAAAATATTAGTGAAATTCAATAATTTAGTATTATTAAACTTTAGATAGTTTTATAATTTTTAGTAACTTTTATATGTTAAATTATTGATCTCAAAGTATTTAATTATTTTCATAGTCTAAAACTAAATTCATAAGATATGATTATTTTACATAACTTTTATATAATATGAAAGTGTATCGTCAAGAACTTTTATGGATAACATGAAAAAAAATTAGTAATTAAGGTTACTGAAGCAGTAGATAGAAGTTTCTGAAAAATTCAATAGCTTTATAATTTTTTTAATAACCATAGTTTACAATATCAATAATCTCGTATTATTTTATATTTTTCATAACATTTATCTATTATTTTGTAACTCTATATATTTTTTATAAGAAACTTCTAAAAAAAATGGTAATTTATAGTTATTAAAAATATCAGATACTTGGTTATTAAAATAATAAATATTTTATAACTTTTCAATAATCTTGATTTAGAAAATCAATAACTATTTTTTAGTGTTTATCTACTATTTAGTAATCATCGATATACGTTATTCATATTTTTTATGAAAAACTTGATTAAATTAAATAATAGGTTACTATAAAATTAAAAATAGAGTTATATCATAGATTTATGATTTATTCAGTAACTTTGGTTTATACAATCAATAACTTAAAAAAGTTTTTCCATAAGATTTATCTAATATTTAGTAGACTAAAACCTCTTTAAAATTATATAACAATTGACAAAGTTAAATGTTAATGCACAAAAATTGTGGTTTCCATATTCTTCAACAAAGGTGCTCATGGGTTGGGTTGGGTCGAGTTTATATCAAGCTTAAGTATGTATTAACATCAAACATGTTTGCCCAAGCCCACCCTGACCCAAAAATATGGGCTTTAAATTTTGCCCGAGCCTACCCGTATTTGTAAATTTATAATCCAAGCCCATTTAGTCCTGCCCATATTATTTTTTATAATTTTTTTTAAATATATTTTTTTAAATTTAGTCTTTATTAATTTAATATTTTTCTTTTATTAAATATAAATATATAAATATTTAACTTAGTTTTTAATATTTACATTATAATATTACATATATGCATTTTTTATATAATAAAAATTATATAATATATAAATATAAAATTAATATATATTATGCAATAATAAAATAGGCCAGGTCAAGCTGGGCTCGGGCCTCAGAAGTTGGAGCCAAGGCCTGGCTAATTTTTTAATCGGATCTAATTTTTTTGCCCAAGCATATATTTTCAAGCTTAATATTTTTGTTCAAATCCTTTCAAATATCAGACAGATAGCTTAGCCCTTAAGCATGTCTATTCTTCAATACAAATAAGCATTAGAGTATTTTTAATTAAAATAAATTGATTTTTATTCTTTGATGTTAATGTTTTTTAAAATTATTGACTTTTTTTATATAAAGATTTTTACACAAAATATTTCAAAAGAATAAATAATAATAGAATGAAATTAATTAACTCGAGTTTATTATGAATGCACTTATTAGAAATAACAAAAGTATTATAACATCTTTGAATGAAAATTGAAGAATAAAACGTAAAATATATACATACACATTTATCTAATACTACATATAAACTAAATCCAAAAATAAATGTTAGTAAAAAAAAATAAGGCCTTGACATAGGAATTTGCAAAATATCAATATCGGATTTTCCATATTTGAATCAAATGATGTGTGATAAAAATGGAGTTTATTATCAATTCAAGCTTACGAAAAATTATATGTTATAGAATAAAATTTTATTTTTCTTAGCAATAAATAGAATTATACAAAGTAATTTTAAAATTTATAGCTAAAGAAATCAATCATTTTTATCATCAGACCTATATATATATATATATGTATATGCAGTATGAAAATCAAACATAATATATGGTAATACATATATTCTTCTCTAATTTTTTCATAGTTTAATTTTGTTTAAACTTTAATTTTTAATTAATTTAAATTAATTAATTAAATATATATTGAGAAACTTATGAGTACTTTGTAGCCTTTAAAAAATATGATGATAAATTATGTTTATTTTTTTTGTATATCCACGTATATTTCGAAATAATTTACTTTTAAGTCATAAAAAGGAAAGAGTTTAAGCATGTATAGTTGATTTTGACAAAACAAAAAGTTGCATACAACAAATGAATTCATTGTTATAATTTTATTTGAAGATAGCATGCTTCAGTGTTAAATGACATATATAATTTTTTTTCAATATATTTAACATATTTTGCTAGAAAAATAAAAGGACTTTAACTCATTAACAATTTTATAATGTTTTTGGGACTTACAATATTAGGTTAACTTATATTAGTTATCCTCGTTATTCTCATTTAGAGTAACTACTATATTTAATTAAAATGGTTTAATTTTACATGAACCTAATTTTAAAATATTTAGTTGATTTAAATAAATTAATAAAATTACATTTTTAAATAGGGAAGTTTTATTAATTTAAAATTCATTTAATATCATGTGAACCATATTTTTAAATATTTATTAATTTAAATTTAAATAAATTAATAAAATTTCATATTTAAATGGAAAAAATTTATTAATTTAAATGTAGATTTATATAATGTGTACTCTATTTTTAAATATTTTTAATTTAAATTTAAATAAATTAGTAAAATTATATCTTTAATAGTTTGCCTTTCTTAATTTGAAAATTTAAAGGAGTATTTTTGTTTATCACTTTTACAACTCTTAAAGTTTGTACTTTTATATATAGAATATATATATATATATATGATGATATAATTACTCAATATTTACTTTAATATATATATATATATATCTATAATATTAATCTTTTTTCTTATATATCGATCATAATTTACAATTGTGTTCTCTGTTGTTAACTAATATTTTATCTATCATTTACTACAGTATTATTATTATGTCACTATAGTATAGTTAATCATGTATTACTATATTATTTATCTTTTAATAATTTGTGGAAATCATTTACTAATAATTTTATTTAATAAAGCTTTTAGTTTAGAAGTATTTAACATGATTACTAAATTGTGAATTACCAGGTAAATTGAAATAATTTTCAACACTTAAAAGTATAATTAAAGCATTAAGTTATAAAAATTTTGATAGTTTTAAATATGAAAATTATTTTACTTTCTCTTAATAGCTTATGTAATTTTTACAATTATAATTATAAAATTGATTTTTATGTTATCCGCAATTCACTATTATCTTGTTCATTATTTTTACTAATAATTTTATTTTAATAAGGATTTTTTTATCTAAAAAACACATACCCTTAATTTTGAGTTAACCTATACAAAATTGTAATATTTTCAAATTTTAAATGTTTAATAATAGTTGTCTCATAAAGATGATTATGTTTGCAGACCTTTAAAATTCTTTTATCATTTATATTAATAGCTTATCATTTATATTAATCGCTTATGTAAAATTTTAAAATTATATATAATTATTCTATGATGTATTCATTTACTATTATTTTATCTATCAATTATTAAATGTCCAAAAATTTCTTCTAATATTTTTTTTATTTAAAAAAATCAATCTAAAAGTTTACAATTTAATGATTGAATTGCATTAAGTTAACATAATTTCAAAATATAAAAACTTAATGCTATAGAAATGAAGTTCTAAAAGTATCAAATTATTCTATCCTTTATTAATAGTTTATATAAATTTTTTACAATTAAAATTTATATATTATTTTGCCAATGATTCACTATCACATTACATTATTAATATGTTATCAATTTATTTACCATATTTTCAATAATTTATGAATATGTTATTAATAATTAGTACTATGTTATCAGTCATTTACTAATATATTATAAAAATATAATAAACTTCTTAATCAATTACTATTGTGCTATTAATTTTTTTACTTCTATGTTATTCATTATTTATTAATTATTTAAAAATTTTTACTAAACAATTTTTAATAACATTTTCAATCTAGATGCATCCAATATGATAACAGAATTATGAATTAATAGTAGATATTAATTTATTAAAATATTATATAACTTTTTCAATAATATTGAGATAGAAAATCAATAACCACTTTTTTTTTTGTAATCTCTATCTGTAATTTAGAAACTTCACATGTATTTGATAAGAAAATTCTATAAATATTCTTCAACTTAAGATTACTGAGATATAAGCCTTCTACTTGTTCAACATAAACCTCATCCTTCAAATAGTCATTTGCAAAGGCTGATTTGACATCTAAATGGTGAATCTTCCACTGTTGTTCAGTTACTATAACTAGTACCAATCTAATGGTGTCTAACCTTGCCACTGGTGCAAAAGTTTCTAAAAAATCCACAACATGCTCTTGAGCATATCCCTTCATAACCCGTCTAGCCTTCAATCTATTGACAAATCCATGAGCATTGAGCTTTGTTCTATAAACCCACTTTCCACCGATTACTTTTTTGTTCTTTGACCTATCAACCAAAGTCCAGGTATAGTTTTTCTGGATCATGCTCATCTCTTCTTGCATGGCTTTCATCTAGCTGTTTATGTTCGCTGCCTCATCAAAAATGCTAGGTTCTATTGTCCCTAAAAAACTGCTAGGTTCTAAAACAACAAGATTACACTTTTCATATATGATTGAAAGAGTTTTGATTCCCTTTATAGCTCTATCATCATTAGTGTCATTATCAAAAGTAGCTGCCGATTCATCCTAAAGCTTATAAGTTTAGTGATCCTGTCTTTAATAGATTCAGCTTGATTTCTTTCCTAGTTCTAAGCTGCATTTCCATCAAATTTGACATCCCTATTAACAGTAATCTTTTCATACAATGGTTTAAAAATTCGGTACCACTTTTGCTTGTTGCCATAGCCAACAAAGATTCTAACTTGAGCCTTGTTGTCTAGCTTACCTCTCTTGATAGCTGAAATATATGCATAAAAATGCAATCAAAGATCTTAAGATGATGCATATTAGGCTTGAGTTTAAACCAAGATTCATAAAGAGTTGTGGAAGAGTTGTGGACTTTAAGGCTTTAGTTGGAAGCTTGTTTTGCATGTAAACTACAATGTTGACTTCTTTTACCCAGAATTTCTTTAGCAAATTTTTCTCAAGCAAAAAACACTTTGCCATTTCCATCATAGTCTTATTCTTTTTCTCACTCACCTCATTCTGTTATGGGTTGTAAGTGATAGTGAACTGATGCTCAATCCTTACCGTAGCACCAAATTCTTCAAATTTGTCTAAGGTATACTCAATTCCATTTTATAGACCTTATGATTTTCAAATTGCATGCAGTTTGTGTTTCAACACAGGCCTTAAACCTCAAAAACATTATGACAACTTTAGACTTCTGCTTTAAAAAGTAAACCCAGCATAACCTGGTATCATCATCAATAAACAAAATAAAGTATCTATTCCTATTAAGTGATGAGGTCTTCATAAGACCACATACATCAATATATACTAACTGAAGCTTTTCTGAAACTCTCCAAGCTGCTTTTACTGGAAAAAATAATATGCTTAGTTTTTCCATTTCCAATTTTGATTTTTAAAGTGTAGGCTTTGTCAATCTATTGGAACATGCTTTCATCTGTAATCATATGATTTGTGCCACTATTAATCAGCTAGTTTGTTTTGGATTCAATTTAAGTTGCAAAACAGGATACAATAAACATATGCTCCTCTTGAAGCTGGTTCCTGTCTGCAACTTGGACTTGTGTGTTCTATTGTTGGCCCTTATTTTTGGAGACTCTTTCTATATGCTCCATTTGCTTATAGGCTTGACACTTAATATTAGCTTAAACCAACAGTTCTTCTGCATGTGAGTTGTTTTCTGGCAATATGCACATGGTGGATACTTTTTCTTGCCACCATATTTGGTGCTTTCTTTCTTTTTTCTTTACTTCTCTCGTATGTCATTATAATTCTTTTTCTCCTTGCTAGATAAGTAGCCTGCCTTCTTTTTGCTTTTTGCTTGAAAAGCATTTTCAATATGCTCTTCTTGCCTATTAGCATTTCTTTGCTCTTGTGCATATAGAGCATTAATCAGTTCTGATAAGAAGATGCCAGCAAAGTTTCTGAAGTTTTCAAGGGATGAAATTTTGGACTCATACTTCTCAGGTGGTGTAATTATCACTTTCTCAACTACTCTATTGTCACTAAACTCATTTCCAAGCAGCCTTATGCTGTTAATGTTGTCAAAGTTCCACGTAAGTGCACGTATCATAAACAAGGAATTTAAAGATGAAGTAGAGTATTGTTCCCATGAGGAATTGAACTAAATTTTGCCAAATACTAAAATTAAAACAATTTAATCTTATCTAAACAACTAATTAAAGGATTGTAAAGTAAAATTATTATTAAACTAAAATGAACTAAATTAACAAAGCAAATTAAATAGGGTTTACTTAATGAATGAAAAAGGCCTAACGTTATAATTTCTCTCAGCACTTCATTTGAACTTGTTTTACCTTTTTAACTTGACTAATGATAATGATTTGTTAACATAGAGTTCTAATTTATTTAAAAATATCTTCCAATGGTTTCCTAAAAATATTTCTCCTAACCAATTTACTATATTCCTATGCAAATTGAATTTAAAACACTTATAAGCTTAGACTCTAATTTGGTTATATATGGCATGCTCGTACATTCCTATCTAATATGTAGATCAATTCACCCTAATGAATAAATATGAAACATATGTCATTTAATTTAGGTAAACACAAAATTCCCTTTTCTAAGTTCATTAAGATAACTAAATCAATCTAATTAGTGGCCAAACAACTAGAAGCATTAAGAACAAGATTGAACAAATAACTCAAATATCATTAAATCAAGAAAAGATAATAAAATAATCCAAACTATATGTTGAGTTCCATTGTAACACTAGAAAAATAAATTTAGTTAATATTAATTAAATAAAATACAAAACATTGGAGTTTCAACATTATAAACATTACAATAAAAATAAAAAGATTAAGTAAAAGAGCAAACTAATAGTTGTCTTGGTCTTCAATTTCTCTATCCTTTTCTAATTGTAAAATCTTTGATGGCTACTCTCCTCTTTAGAAGACTAAAGATAAATAAAATAATAAAGTATCTGGGGGATATATCTAAGTTTAATCTTAAGAGTTCTATATATAGGCAAAATCCTAAAGTAAATAGATTTGGTTTCCAAGTAGCATGAATAGATTATTTTTTAAAACTATCAAACCTAATCCTTTGCTTGATTGAGTTCATCTTACTTTTTCATTAACTTGTTGCACTTTTAGAAACTCTTTTGGATTTGGACCTACAAAAAATATGGAAAGTATTTGAATAACTAAGCAATTGAAATATAAAGAAAGTAAAAATACTAAATTAAAAACTATTAAAATATATAAAATCTAAATAAAAATCTCTAAGACTTAGCTAATTTAATATATATAATGAACTAAATAACTTTATTTTATACAATTATCATTTAAAAACAACCATGATTCTATCTGCATACTGCTTAATTCTTTTACTCTCTTTCATCTTCAAGTTTTCAAAATCCCTCCTTAAGTTTATGAGTTGCTATTGCCTTGTCTGCTCAGAATCTTGAAACTCCTCTTTTAGCTTGTCCCAAGCTTGTTTTGGTGTTTCACAAGTCATGATTCTTGTGAAAATAACATCATAAACTCAGGACACTGCCTTATGCTTCTTGGCAAGTTTCGTACTATGCTACTTCACTTGAACAATTATAGGATTAGCCCTTAAAGGTTGTGGATCTTTATCAGTGTCCATTAACTTCTTAGAGGTCATGTGATTTAAGATTGGTTTTCATTTTCACCATCCACATGTGGTAATTTTCTCCTATAAACATAGGAGAAAGGGATGAGGAGCCACTTGAAGACATATTTCTTGAGAGCTACTACTCATTTTAGTTTGCTGTGATGACTAAGCCTTACTCTTTTTTCTTCTTTAATTGATCATACATAGTTTCAAGGAACTTAGGTCCCTTAAGAATGCAACTCTGATACCATATGTTGGAGTAAGATCCAGTAAACATGAAAAAGCAAGAAGGAAAATAAAAAAGGAAAAAAAAAACTTTTTTAAAAGCAAAAGCACATTAAGCTTTGTTGATGCAAGGATTGTCGAACTAGGCCCGCTATGAGGTATTATTTACTTTAGAGCAGTACTTAGACTGTCCTTACGGTTTTATCCTTTGAGAAAAATGTGCCTCAATAATGGTAGCCTTTGCTTTATAAGTCATAGTCTATATCCTTGGCTAATCGATATGAGATTGTTGTCTTACCCCAATACTAGACCCCCAAGCAAGGGTATGGACTGTGTAGGTTGAGTGGGCAAGTTCAGTCGTAGATTGAGTGATCAAGTTACTACTGCATAAGTCATAGATCGAGTGGGCATATTACGATTGCGTAAGTCGAATAACTCGGAGTTATTTGTTTATATGCCTAAATGAAATTTTGATTATGAGCTTATAGCTTGTCGGTTCCCATAGACGATGCCATTATTGATGCAAGGATTATCGGATTATGCCCGCTATGAGGTATTGTCCGCTTTGGAGCAGTGCACAGACTATTCTCACGATAACTTAACTACTCAATCTACGACTGAACTTACCCACTTGACCTACATAGTCCACACCTTTGCCTAGGGGGCTAGTGTTAGGGCAAGACAACAATCCCACATCGGTTAGCCAATGATGTGGATTGTTGCTTTTAAAGCAAGGGCACCCTTCCCCTATTGAGGCACTTTTTTTCAAAGGATAAAACTATGATGACAGTCTGTACATTATTTTAAAATAGACAATACCTCATAGCGGACACAGTCCGATAATCCTTGTATCAACAAGCTTATAATTTCATTGAATTTGTCAAGTTATAGACAAAAGGTACGTACAAAGTACACCAACTTTTACTAACTTCAAGACTTCAAATTTCATTTAAATCTTACACAAAAATGAAGTGATAATGTACCAATTCAGTCAAAACTAAAATGACATTTAGCTTAATTCTAAATCCAGCAAAAGAAACAAACACAGGAGCTGCAAATTGTATGTTCTGGCAGCATGGATAGCCACTTGATCAGTAGCTATGCTGTACCCTACGGCTGTATTATAAAAGTCGGGTTTATTAACATGCTTTTTAATAGGTTGGCTGGCCAAGGAGACCATTGTCAAAACAAGCAGCGACTTTGAAAAATAGTTACATGTTAGCCACACTGCATTCTGTTAGGAAATTGCCTGGCTCAGGTATGCGGTTAATGTTGAAATGGCTGCTGTTTAATTGCAATAATTCAACTGTATTTCTGTTCCTAAAACTATTGATAGACATCTTAGCGTACTTGGAGAAGTTATTTGACCGAAGGGAATGAGCAAAAGAAGCTAATTGGCATGGACTGTGCTACGTCAAATCATGCACTCAATGCTACAATCTGGGATGTTCTTGTTGATCCTATCCATCAGGTACTTGACTAGGCAATGGCAAAAAAAAAGTGTGAAGTGGCATAATTATTTCATGCAATCTTCAACGTTGCTTTCTAATAGTATAAATGGAAATGCAAGGCAGGGCCAAGGCCTTGGTAAGGCCATGGTTGAAAAGCTGAGAAGGACTCTTCTACAGATGGATAGTGGTAAGATAACACTTTCTGCAGACAGTCAAGGTATCATGCCCTTTGAAATTAACTTCATTGCCATGAAAATTAAACTCGAATCTGGAAAGGTCAAAACAGATGGGCTCTTCCATTATTCTGCAAAAGTTATGTTACATTTGTATATGTATATAAGTTGTTGAATTGCTTCCAAATAATGTTATTATATACTTTGATTGCAGTTATGGTCCTTGTGGAGTTCTATTGGAACTTAGGTTTCGAACCCGATCCAGAGGGCATTAAGGGTATGTTTTGGTGTCTGGGGTATTAATTACGATTTCAACTAGGAAAAGAATAAGTTCTTACATCAAAGAGGTGCTTTGATAATGTTGGTTCAGGTATCAGAGAGAGGTTAGAGCTGAGGGGGCTTTGGGACATTAGAGGAGGGAATTAATCATACATTTGTCATTCTAACACAATAGAGGGGCATATTTTTAGACCAACTGAATGCATGGGGGTGGGGTTTGAAATGCTGAAAATTCATGGGACTGCGGGTTTGAATGTCTGATTACAATTCGATACGTAGTCAAATTATTACCAATAAGTTGAGCCCTTTCATCTTTAAGTTTCAAGTTTCATGGTGCCTTGTATTTATTTATTTAATCTCAACATGGTCAGAAGATAAATTTCTGTCTGGATGATATCCTCAGCTGTCCCCCTTTTTTTTTTTTTTTTTGAGGGGGGGGGTTTAATTTTTTAACATATGCCATCAAGATTTTATATTTTATATTTAAAATATTTTCTCGAAAATTGAATCTGAATTCAAAAAATTTCTGCCCTTACCAACTAATCGAATCAAAGCCTTGATTCTCTCGTTTTCAAAGGTTGCCAAAATTTCCCAACAAACTACTCAACTCAACTTATACTGTAATTGTAATGTAATTGTTTGTCTCTGTCGCAGGTAGAAATAAAACCAAAAGTTGTTGGCATTTCGGCTTTATTTGTTTAACTTTTTCCAAATAATAAAAATAATAAATAAATAAATGGCATCCTGATCTCCGAACGTTTGTGATTTCATTGCTAAGATGTGGATAAACAAACCTTGAGCTTGATTGAGCACGCTGACAGAGTCTTCGTTGGCAAAAGGTCAAGAGCCATCTCCATCAATATTCCTTTTGTCATTTTAGCAAACACCTTGGGTTCGTCTCATTCACTCATCATCTCCATCTGTTTCCTTCCTTCTACTTCTACCTTCCAACTTAGCTGCTAAGTAATAAATAATTTAATAGGTAAGAGATAAAATTTTCGTAAGTATTTGTTTTGCATATTTGATTAGTTGAAGTTGTGACCTTGGTTGGGGATGATGATGATGATGATGATGATGATGATGTGGAGAGTGGGAGTGGGAGTGGGAATGGGTGGACGCATATTGTCCCTCTGGCTATGGTGTGGTTGTCTCCTGCTTCTTACTGCACCTGCTGCACCTGCACCAATTACGGATCCTTCCGAAGGTTTGAATTGAATATGATTCTTATCTTGTTTTACTCCTTCATTATTTTAGATATTTTTGAAGCTTAAACAAATCTGTCTTCCTTCTTTTAAGTTCCATCTCTAACAATAATAATCCAAAGCAACATCTTTACGCTTGCTATAGATGTTCAAAGGATGAAGAATCTAACATATAGATAGACAAATTTTCTATATCAAGTATCAACACTTTTTTTAAAAAACGCTGGATGGCTAGCTCCAGCTAAAAGACTTGGAGCTTACCTTGATTAATTATGAATTTAAAAATTAAATCCAAATAACAATAGTAAAAACAATAATCTTGACTGGATTAGCAATATGGACTTTTTTCTTCATGTCTGATTCTGCTCTTTGAGAATTCAGGATCATTCTATTGGTATAGGATAAGGATAATTCATGTTGCTTCTACATCTAAGCATGTTTTGGTGTGAAATACGTGATTTTGCTTTTGACCGATGCTAATCTTGAAGCCGCAGGTGCAGCCCGGAATTTATTAGTTACTATTTGTTACATTATTAACTTCATTTACGGGTTCAAGTCAGAATATATGTATATATGTTTCGTTTTCCCAATTGCAGTTAGTGCATTACTGGCAGTGAAGAAGCAATTGGTTGATCCCATGAACCATCTCAGAAATTGGAACAAAGGGGATCCTTGCACATCCAACTGGACTGGAATTCTATGTTTGAATGATCTTGGGAATGATGGATATTTTCATGTTCAGGAGATGTACGTTTTCTCTTACCACTTTCTGCATTCTCCACGTCTACTTGTGATAGGGTTGCTGCTCTTCTTTCGGGCATTTTTATTTTGTTGATTATTGAAAAAGTTGGTACAAGTCATTATTGCTAACTGCTTTCTATAATTGATGCAGTCAGCTACTAAATATGAATCTCTCTGGAACTTTAGCTCCTGGACTTGGCCAACTTTCTCATCTAAAAATACTGTGAGTTGGGAAATAAAATATATTGTAAACATTCCTTACAGATTTCCAGGGGGTCTAACACCTTTTTTCCTTTATTTCTGGAAGAGATTTCATGTGGAATGAATTGAGTGGCAGTATACCCAAGGAGATAGGACATATCTCTACCTTAAAACTCCTGTAAGTTGGAATTTTCTTATGCCTTCTTCTTCTTTAATAATAAAATTTGAGTTAATATTAAATTTCTCTTCTAAAGACGGATCCAAGAGGATACTTTATGGAAAAAGTACATCTTTTTTATAGCTGTATTTTTATCTCAATCTAAGCCCATGTATGAATTTATGGTGCGGAAAAGGATCTTTGAGTTTGAGAGTGACGTATGTGTTTATCCAAAAAAAGTAAAAAGAATAAAAAGATGAAATTTGTTAGTCTTAACCTTTTATCTGGCCTTATGCATGCAGACTCTTGAATGGAAACAAATTATCAGGTGCTTTGCCAAATGAACTTGGCTACCTCTCAAATCTGAATAGACTTCAAGTAGATCAGAACAACATCTATGGTCAAATACCAAAAACCTTTTCCAACTTGAGCAGTATGAGACATCTGTAAGTAAATCTACAAGCTAAATGCTATTTCAACTTCACAAGGGAGATTAACGCTCAAATGCATTTCAACTTAACAAGGAGATAAGTGCTTTTCCACTTAATTTATATGCTTGTTTGTAATGTGCAGCCACTTAAACAACAACTCCTTTAGTGGTCAAATCCCCCCTGAGCTATCTCAGATATCCACTTTGCTTCACTTGTAAGTTCATATAAAATATGCTTTCCTACATATGTGTTTTCTTTTTGAATGGTTATCCATGTTTATTTATTCTTGTTTAGTGGTGCGTGATTGGTGATATAAATTTCTATTCTCTGCAGGCTTTTGGATAACAATAACTTATCTGGATATCTTCCTCCAGAGTTCTCAAACTTGCTCGATTTGCACATACTGTATTTTTCTTCCCTTCAATCATCTTCCTCACTATGTGATTTAGTTATTGACATAATCTTCCAGGTTTAACGTGCTTCGTATTGATGTTATGCCTTTTTCTTATCCTGCTAAGTGTTGGCTATTTGTTAAAATCTTAAGGAGCACACTTTGATAAGGCATACATATGTCATTTTTCTTATATTTCTGTTTATCTTGGCATTAACTGTTTTGTTCATCTCTGCAGTCAGCTTGATAACAACGACTTCAGTGGATCTGATATTCCTGCTTCTTACAGTAACTTTTCCAGATTAGTGAAATTGTGAGTGTTAGTAAACCATTTACTTGGCCTAAGTGAGGTAATATCAATGTTTAAGCTTACAAAGGTAGTGATTTTTTGTGCCACTAATGAATTAAAAATGAGGGACTTGCCCTTGGGATAGAAATACATGAAATCCAATGTTGAAGATAACATACCAAATTCACTCTTCAACGTTCATTTCTGTTTGGCTTTTGTATTTAATAAGATGAAAAAACTGTAGAGGCAGTATGCTTTTGCACCAATCTGCTGAAGACTGCTGATGCTATTTTATTTCTCATGTTGGCTTTCAGAAGTCTGAGAAATTGCCTCTTGAAGGGAGCAGTTCCTGACCTTAGCCGGATACCAAGCCTTACCTATCTGTATGTCTGGGTTACTCTTTAAGTTATTTTATTTCTCATGGGCTGCATTTATTTTTTGCAGTAATGCAAATTTCCATCTTGTTACAGCCACCAAACCTAACTTCTTTTCTTGTTTCTGTATTCATGTGGCAGGGATCTTAGCCGTAATCATCTTACTGGACCCATACCAACAAATAAGCTCTCAGATAATATGACAACCATGTAAGTAAAGTACTAATTTAAACTTCTCAAGTGTTCTGTTCTAATTGCCTCATTTTTAAACTGAATGATAAGTTAATATTTTGAAATTTGTACTGTTACCTTCTTTTTATTATTAAATAAAAATGCAATTAAGACAGATTCCCAGTACGAAATTACTTCTTGTTAATTGCAGTGATCTTTCAGATAACCAGCTAAACGGATCTATCCCAGGAAATTTCTCAGACCTTCCTTCACTTCAGACTCTGTGAGAACCTATATGCGTATCAAAACTTTTCTATATTTCTTGTTGTTGAATGATGCTTCTAATACTCTTATGATGCTCTTGTGACTATAATAGACAAATACATTTGTGAGTTTAGATTCTAAATGATGGTTTATTGCAGATCACTCGAGAATAATTTTCTGACAGGTCCTGTACCTACCAACATTTGGCAGAACATGTCCTTCAGTACTAGTGCTAGGCTTAAGCTGTAAGATCTGAAAGTAGAGAACTAGTTAACCTTAACCCATTATATGTCTTTGACGAGCTTTGTTTTCATGCACATTGCTAAGCAATGCTGTTATGAAATACAATGTATGGTTAATGGTTTTCTTTGTTTGCTTATCCAAAATGCAGTGATCTCAGAAACAATTCATTCTCAAGGATTCAAGGACATCTAAATCCTCCGGTGAATGTTACCTTGAGGTAAACTTGTTCTTTTTCTGTAATCGTGCATTAGCCTCGATCAACTAATGGTTTAATTTGTTCTTAATTGGATATCTCCATCAAAGTAAGTTTTACTAGTACACTGAAAATTCGAGTGAACTTTGCCTGGAAACACTTTATGGCTATTGTTCCCTTGGGTTCGTGGATGGAGAGGGGCCAACAGCCTCAAATGTCTTTTCCAAAATTGTTTCTTAGCCCATATACTTTTCTTCATTTTTCTCCTTAACATTTTCAAACTATTTGATTAGTCTTTGAGTACATCTCAAAAATTTTACCATATACTTACATAAATCTTCCAAGACACGAAGCTACCTCCAAAAAACAACAATATCCGAGTGGTCGATCTCAAATGGGGATCCATTAAATCTGCATCTGAATTAATCTCAACTTGAAGATTATCATGATTTCTATAAAGTAAGCCATGTTTTGGAGCACCTTTGAGATATCTTAAGGTACTAAAATAGCATCCCTACTACATTCTTCAAGATTCCAAAAGTTGACTAACCATACGTACTTCAAAAGAAATGTTTGACACCACATCAAATTCATCCTACACAAAAAATGGCCCATAATTGAAAATGTGAGGATCTATCATAGCATATTTTCTCTTTTCCCCCTTATATGTCTAAATGATTTCGCTTCTTTTCTTCTTTCTTTTCTTACCTTCGATTGTAATGAATTATCAGCGCATTAATAGAGAGAAGGTCATTCTTTGTCATGCATTTTTTTTTTATTTCCCCAATACTTACAATTTTAGCAGTTTTTCTTTAGGCTTGAAGGCAATCCTGTCTGCAAAAATGCAAACTTATTGAATATAAGCCTGTTCTGTGGATCCGAATCTGGAGAGGCTGAGATGCTTACAAACTTAAATAACTCAACAGTGAATTGCCCAATTCAAGCATGCCCTACAGACAATTTCTATGAATATGTCCCTGCATCTCCTGAGCGTTGTTTCTGTGCAGCACCTCTCAGAATTGGATATCGTCTGAAGAGCCCTAGTTTTTCTTATTTTCCTCCTTACATCCAACCTTTTGAGGTGTACTTGACTAGTTCTTTGAACTTAAGCCTATATCAACTGTCAATTGATACATATTCTTGGGAAAAAGGACCACGTCTAAGGATGTACTTGAAGCTTTTTCCTAGTATCAATGGTAGCCATACTTTTAATGTTAGTGAAGTTCAGAGAATCAGACACATGTATACATCATGGAGTTTTCCTGGTAGCGACTTGTTTGGGCCCTATGAGTTGCTAAATTTCACTCTACTTGGACCTTATGCAGATAGTACGTACTTCATCTTGCAATTCTTCTGGTTCTTAATCGAATAGTGCTTTTTTATTTATAGTCACATGGTTGAAGTAGAAATTTAGTAGCTATTTTCATTACTAACCTGAAATATATAAATGCCACCGAAATTTGTACCTTCTTATTCTTGAAACTTTTAGGACAGAACTGGAATTTCAGTTTTAACCATGTCAAGAGTGCTCTTCTAGTTTTATAGAAATTAAATTAGTATAATAATTGTTAGAATATCCATTTGTACAAAACCAGAATGCTACGATGGGCAAAATCAAGCTGCCTTGGCATGTTATGTAGATGGTACATATTTGAGAGAAGCAAGACTGTGCTTTGCAGTATCCAAAAAAAAAAAAGAAAAGAATGCTTTGTGAACAATGGGTGAGAATGTACCTAGGAAACTGGTTGATGCATATCATTTTATTCTAAGAATAAAATGGTAAGCCATTTGATAGTTTAATTATGTGTATAATATTTCTTTAACAGTTTTGCCTTTTATTCTTATTTTTATTATTAATAAATGCCTTGTTTGACTGGTTATTGCTGTAGTGAATTTTGAGAATGAAACCAAGGGTATTAGTGTGGGCATTTTGCTAGCTGTTGTAGTCGGGGGAGTTGCCTGTGCAATTGCAACGTCTGCTATAGTAACAATTCTAATAACAAGAAGATGTGCTAGAGACCACCGTGCAATGTCAAGAAAACGTTTGTGTAAGCTTCTTAATAGAACTATTTAAAATCTCCAACTGTCACTGAAAAAGTAGTCTAAGTTTCTTATCACGCTTTGCAGCTACAAAGGTTTCAATGAAACTTGATGGGGTGAAAGACTTTACATTTAAAGAAATGGCACTGGCTACTGACAACTTTAGCAGCTCAAGTCAAGTTGGACAAGGAGGATATGGAAAAGTGTATAAAGGTACTTTATCTGACAAAACAGTTGTTGCCATAAAACGTGCAGAAGAAGGATCATTGCAGGGACAAAAGGAATTTTTGACAGAGATAAAGCTTTTGTCAAGGCTGCATCACCGAAACCTAGTTTCATTGGTTGGATATTGTGATGAAGAAGGGGAACAGGTATACTCTTGTGGTCTTGACCAATATGTACCAGTATTTTGTCAATTAGATGTGTGGTTTGGGGGTGTGCATGCACATTTGTTTGTGTCTGTAATGTTGTGTGGACAGGCTATTAATTAGTTTTAAGTTACATAAGGTGTGACTCGATTAAATGTAAAATTCATATGCTTGGGTTATTGGTGCATTTGCAGATGTTGGTATATGAGTTCATGCCCAATGGTAACTTGAGGGACTGGCTTTCTGGTATGGATTTTTCAAGATTCATTCAATGCCTTTTCAAGTTCTATTATGCTCGTATGCCTTTTGAAGTTCTATTATGCGCATACTTCCTATATTTGTTTTCAGTTTATTTATAAAATCTTAAAAAAATACTATTGAAAATTTTGGTGTTAGCATATAAATATTGCACTTGGTTCATTTTAGGATTGGACTAGATTTTTGAAGCATTTGTTTATTAGAACCAAATCGTTTGTCATCTGCTATTATAACTTTCCATTCTTGGTAATTTTAACAAATCTTATTGTCGGCCTTCGAATTCTCAAGTGTTTGGATGGCTATAAGTTCAGTGTAATGTTACCAATGTGAAGCAATTAATTGGCTACGTAGCTTGTAAAATACTTGGAACATTTGTTAGGGCTGATACCTACTTCCCCAGTCTGCCTCTCTTCTGAACGCTTAAAGGTCATAAAGATGCTTTAAATTTGCCTGTCATTCAAGTTGAGGCTGTAAGTTGCAGACTATGTATGCTGATGCTGATATGGTTTCCAAGTTTCTTCTTAGCTCATGAAAAAAAATGTGAAACATGATCTGCAGCTAAAGCGAAAGAAAGCCTAAATTTTGGAATGAGATTACGTATTGCACTGGGTTCAGCCAAGGGAATTCTTTACCTCCATACCGAAGCACATCCTCCAGTATTCCACCGAGATATCAAAGCTAGCAACATTCTTCTTGACTCCAAGCTTAATGCAAAAGTTGCTGATTTTGGTCTCTCACGTTTAGCTCCAGCCCTGGAAGAAGAGGGGACAGTGCCACATCATGTGTCCACCGTTGTGAGGGGAACACCAGTGAGTTTGGTTGCACTATTGGCTGAGCATGTGCTTCCAATCTGTGGATTGGATCCCTTTAGACATAAAAAACTTCTGCTTGTTAGTCACCATATTGCATTCTATCATTGCTCTCTTGTTTTGTGCAGGGTTACCTTGATCCAGAATACTTTCTGACCCATAAGTTGACTGACAAAAGTGATGTTTATAGCCTTGGAGTTGTTTTCCTGGAGCTGTTGACGGGTATGCAGCCAATATCGCATGGCAAGAACATTGTCCGTGAGGTACTCTCTCACATAGTGCTCTCTGTTTTCCTAGCAAAATCCTGTTGGAAAGCTGCAAGTGCATTTTGTCTTGCAAATTTTATAATTTTGGCCAATGTTAATGTTCTTGTGGATCTTAATGCTACTTATTAATTAGTCTGAAATCTATGTTCAGGTGAATACGGCTTATCACTCAGGCATGATGTTCTCGATAATAGACAGTAGAATGGGTTGTTATCCGTCCGAATGTATGGAGAGATTTGTAGGTCTAGCTGTTAGTTGTTGCCAAGACAAGCCAGAGGATCGTCCATCCATGTTGGAAGTGGTGAGGCAGCTAGAACACATACTGAATATGATGCCAGAAACTGATTCAGTTTCTTCAGAATCCAGTTCCTTATATTCTTCTGGCAAGTCATCGACATGTACGTCATCCAATGGTGCCAGGGACGCATATGTTTCATCATCCAATGTCGCAGGAAGTGATCTTATCAGTGGCGTTATTCCTTCTATCATACCTCGCTGACAACCAGGCAAGACTAACTTATACGTACCATCATTTAGCATCTCCCGTTCCTTCATTCTTGCCTACTGTTTTTGGTGTAGCGAGTGTCACAGGCCGAGACTCAGGTGAGATCAGAATAGACAAATGAAAAATGTTGTGTAAAATTATTGGCATCTAATATAAGTATATATTATACAAGTAGTTTTATTTTATGATTTATCCTTTTTTTTTTTACTAGAATAAACCAAGTGCATATTAATTTACCTTTTTTTTTTTTTAAAAAAAGAATATCTGTATTTAATTTGACTCAACTTAGAAAACATGAATGCTTTTGATAGGATGTTGATATGGATGGTGGAGCTTTACAAGGATTTTTGCTACATTTTTTAAAAACAAAATTTGGTAGAAAAGACTAATTTCTTTTTGTGAAAGACGTGATTAACGAATTTACTTTTTTTTTTTTGGGGTAGGTACTTACAAATTGGTAAGCAATTTTGATGACCTTTCAAAGTGGATACCATGAAGCAATCATTTCTAGTGGATCCTAAAATATTTTTAAAATAAAATAATATTTTAAGAATCGACTTTGTGTAATTGAGATTAAACAACATTTATTTAATACTTTACAAAATTTTGTTAATAGTGAAATTAGAATTTGGACTTCTTAAAAATAATCTTATCTATTGAGTCAAAATGTATTTTTAATAATTTTACATTAATTTAATAACATTTTTTCAATTATTATTAGAATTTGATATATCCACAAGCGATAAAAAATTATAAATTAAAAATAAATAATTTTTTAAGCAGATAATTTTTTTGATAAAATGGGTGGCTTTTTATGAAGTGGGTAAATTTTTTTAGAATAAATATATTATATATATATATATATATATATATGAAAATTGGAAAGGTAATTTATTCTTATTTTGTTTTTGATATTATGAGTTGGGAAATAAAATTCAGCAGCACATTATAAATATAATAATTTTGTTAAGGACTTAAAATTAATTAAATTATTAATTATAATAATATTTTATATTAAAATTAAATTAATAAATGTCGATACATTAAAAATAAAAATTTACCCTTGTAATTATAATTAATTAATATAATAACGTAATTGAATCTAATCTATATACTGATCTCTGACTCAACCTCACCGACTCAATGACCAATGCGTCATCAAGTTATTAAAAAAAAATAATTGTTATAAATTAAATAAAACCTGATTTTATGTCAACATTGCTTTGATGCTTTCCACTCTCGCAAGTCTACCGGTTTTGCTTAAAGCCGTCGGTTTGTTTGCATATAAGCCAGCCAGCGACGGAAAACAACGTGCGCAACCCTTTTTTTTGAAAAACAAGTTCAGCTGCTAGCTATGTTATGCATTCTAATATATTATATTTGCTTTATTTTGTTATATATGTAAAAGAGTGATTGTTATTAATTTATTATTATTTGATCAGTAGGGTTTATTTTATAATTGCTTCTTCCTGCCTGGCGTGAGCTGTAAGAAATTAACATCAAGAAGAAAGAAAATCTTTTAATTGAAGATCCTTACTTTTGTTTTTTTTTTTTATTTTTCCTGCAGGCAAGTTTCTTTTAGGGCCTTTCTCTGATTTCTCTTATTATTATTATTCATCTATCTAATCTGCAATTTTTTTCATTGCAAAATTCCAGCCTTTCCTTTTCCACCATTAATTCTCTCCCTTTCATCCTTCTTCCCATCTTTCATTTTAGGCTTTACATTATTATTTATCATTATATTGGGGAACGAGGGGGGAGGGGATTCTTAAGGATCTTGCTTAGGGTTTTGGATTTTTGTTCAGATTTTATCTTTGGAAGTTCCCGCTTATTTGGTTGGTTGTTTCAGATGAGAATGTTCAGTTTCTTTTGATCATCAAATTTTCATTTTAGCCTCTAATTTATTGGAACATAACAGTTGTTATTGTTGGTAGTTTATTTCTGATTATTCTCAATTGTCAAAGCCTCAATGGCCCTTCCAGCTTATGTTTGGAGTTATTTGGTTGACAAAACTTTGTTTTTCACGAAAATTCTGCTTCTAATTTGAACCTTGTATTTCTCAGGTGCGATTACCGCAGGATTGACTTTTCTGGATTGCCAGCAGGGGGAATTCGTTTAATTAATAACTTTCGTTACCGGTGATATATTTTTGGGAAAAATAAAAGCAATGCAGTTCAGATTCAAGCACCTGCTTCTCTTTCTATTCTTCATTGTGGTCTTCCTTCAATGCATTACAGCAGATAGTCAAAGTTATTTTTCGCAAGTGATAAGAGCTCCCCACAAAAATGTAGGGAACAATGTTATAGATGGGACTGGTACAGAGAAGGTCATAAGTTTTGAGGACAAGGACAGTGCAATAGGTGACTGGAAGGGTTACAATAGAGTTTCTGTGTCCACAGTTGCACTTTTTACATTAGCAATGGCTGCAGCAACAGGCTTAGGTGCAGTTCCATTTTTCTTTGTGGAGCTTGATCCTCAGTGGGCTGGTATATGCAATGGAATGGCTGCTGGTGTCATGTTGGCTGCAAGTTTTGATCTCATACAGGAGGGGCAGGAACATGGTGCTGGAACTTGGGTTGTGATTGGGATTTTAGCAGGTGGCATTTTTATCTTGCTGTGTAAGAAGGTGATCACTGTCTCTCGTATCAGTTATTAGTTTTGATCTACTGCCGTTGTAGACTTACGATATACCTAGGCTCTCGTAAAGGGCTACTATTCTTGTCCCACTTTCAATGCATACAGTAATTGGTAAATATACCATGCGCATATTAAGTTTCTATTTCAAACCATGCAAATGAGCAGTTATCAGACATGAGGATAATTATTGCTTCTGCTGAGAGTTTAAGACTGCTGATGTTGCATGTTAGACACAGTGCTTTCCTTTTGACTTGTAATCTTTTGGTGTCTTCGTGCTTGTAGGTGATTTTAACATCTTTTAATTTTTCTGGTTGTTTTTGTGTTTCAGTTTCTTGAACAATATGGGGAAATAAGTATGCTGGATATAAAAGGAGCTGATGCGACCAAAGTTGTCCTTGTCATTGGAATTATGACCCTCCATTCATTTGGAGAGGGCTCTGGGGTTGGAGTTTCCTTCGCCGGCTCAAAAGGTTTTACTCAAGGCCTTTTGGTAACTTTGGCCATAGCTGTACATAACATACCAGAGGGATTGGCTGTGAGCATGGTGCTTGCGTCAAGGGGTGTTTCTCCTCAGAATGCAATGCTATGGAGTGTAATTACTTCCTTACCGCAGGTATCTAATTATTTAATGGTGTTTGTCAGGCTTTGAGCATATCTGTCTGTATCAAAGGAAATAGTTCTAACTTAGAACTTCCAAGATCAGGTTGAAAAAGGAAAGCAAAAGAAGCAATAGTGAAGTAGTAAAGTTAGATAAATAAAATTAAAGACCAGGTAAATATTTTCAATGGAGGATCCATTGTCAACAGATGATGAGTGAGGAACCTCTTGGTTATTCCAAGCCATCTTACAAACTGTCAAGTGCATTCTTGATTGATATTACAATAGTAAATGACTGTTTCTTGGTGTCATCTGTTGAAACTGATAAAAGAAAGATAAAAATCAAATATCAAGGTTCAGATTATGGGATGGTAAATCAATTAAACTTGTGTTCTTATTTGAGTATGATATCTATGTAAAGTTAGCCTCCTCAAACGGTTGTTTATTCTCTTATCTTTAATTTTTTGGCAGCCCATTGTAGCAGTTCCTTCTTTCATATGTGCTGATGCATTTAACAAATTCCTGCCCTTTTGTACTGGCTTTGCTGCTGGATGTATGATCTGGATGGTTGTTGCTGAGGTTCTCCCTGATGCATTTAAGGTGACTGCGTTTATTGCATTTGAAATACATTTTGAAATCTTCAAGAATAAAGATTTTACTCTGATATAATCTTTCAAGACCTTTTGTTCTATTTTGCCTTGTATCCTATCAGGAACACCATTAGAATTTTTCAAATCTTGGTTGCTTCGTAAAATAAACAACTGCCCAAGCTATGGTAATGGATAACTACTACTACCATCCACTTCAGTTTCTTTCTTTTGCAAAGCCTTAAAAGTCTAAAGCAACTTTTATTTGAACATCAAACTGTAAATTGGAAGAGATTAATCTTGTTTGACCATGGTTTATTTTTTAAGACTTCTTCTATGTTCTAGATGCATGATGCCTTCCCCCTCCCCCCTCTTTTCTTCAATAGGAAGCTTTGCCAACTCCAGTGGCATCGGCAGCTACGCTTTCAGTTGCATTCATGGAAGCACTAGGCGCTCTGTTCCAGAACTTCAGTCATGACTACAAGTGAGTTAATTGAACCATAGTTTGTTGAGATGAATGTGTGGCCAGATATTACATCATTGCATGAGTAAATGCAACTACTTTGGGTTTCTTTGCTATTGTCTATCATACATCTTGCTGGAGTTATAACCTTTTGTATGTTAAAGATGATATCAATTTTTGTTTCAACAATATTATACTTTTTGAGTGTATATTCCATTTTGTAGATCTCTGGTCATAGCTTTCTGTGAATGATATCATATAACCATGTTATTTGATTCGGATGGATTATGCTTGATGTAGCTTGTACTAGGCTTGATAAGTGGGCTTGTTGCCCCTGATACAATCTGGCATCTGCTTTTTTTTTCCATTAAATGTTGCTCCCACTTTTAGCTGCATTATTGTGATTTCATTGGCTTGTCTCATTAACTAAATTGTATTGTTTCAAATTCCAGTTCTGAGGATGCTTCTGGCTTCTTTGTTTCATTACTTTTTGGTCTTGGACCTTTACTTGGTGGGTTTGTTCTTGTTGCTTTTGCTTTTGCTTTCCGCCTTAAGCATGCCTTTCTCATGGGTGCTGGATCTGGCATTGCCTTCATCCTCGGTGCCTGGCGACCCCTACAACTACTTGTTTCTTCAAAGATGGGATTCTTCCCACTTATTTTGCTACTTACTGTAGGCGCTGCATTTGTCCATGTTTCAAGCTCTAGCATTTTGAAGATTGTGTGTAACAAAAGAGCTTCTGCAAATAACGTACCATCAGTAACAGGATTTCCAGTGAGTGTTCTCACGCTTCAGTCATTTTTAGCATGTGGAGCAGTGGCTTTCCATGCACTGGCTGAGGGGCTTGCACTAGGAGTGGCTGTACCAAAAGCTTATGGACTTGGCCAGCACATGGTGCTTCCTGTCTCCCTTCACGGTCTTCCTCGTGGTGCTGCAGTGGCGAGCTGCATCTTTGGAGCTACTGACAGTTGGCATGGCTCTCTTGCAGCAGCTGCTCTTATTGGCTTCGTGGGCCCAATATCAGCAATCGGATCAATATTGGCAGGAATTGACTACAGTGGTCTGGACCATGTGACGGTTTTGGCCTGTGGAGGATTGTTCCCATGCTTTGTTAGAGTAGTGCAAAGAGCAGTTAGGTTGGATATGCGGAAAAGCAGCTGTGGGCTTGTAGTAGGAGTTGGTTTTGCTTCTCTCTGTTTAACATGCACCAAGTTAGTTTGCTTGCACACACCTTACTGCAATTCTGCTCCAGAGGCTGTCAGATAAGACGATTGTGTTCAAGCACGGCGGTGCTAAACAATGCTTGTTCATGGCCTTTGCACAGGTTTTTTCTCGAAAGTAAGAAGACATATAGGTGGGCCTCAATAGTATTTACAGTTCAACATGAGAAGATAAGGGCTTATGTTGTACACTAGTTTTCATGTTGGTACACAATTTTAAGGGACAGCAGGGGATTGGGATTGCTCTCGTTGGGCTTCTCTGGGAGTTTTTATTTCACATGGGAGACCTTAGTTGTGATAAAGGTTTTAAGAATTTTAACGTTGAGAGATGAGTACATTTCACGTCAGATTGTTCATACATTCTCCCGCTGCTGAATAGAAAAGTCTCCATAACTGTTTCATTCAAGGATTTAATAATAATAGACAGAACTTCTTTTTATTTTTAAGTTTTTAGCTAAATCTTATTCAGATTGGATTACTACGAAACCATTGAAGGAAGATAGACGAGTTGAATGATCAAATCCTGCTCTTTTAAGGCCACCTCTAGAACCAGATAACCTCATTACTGCTCCACGAGCAAGGCAATGCAATGCAATGCAAGACCTGTCCGTAACGACTGCTAAAAAATTGTCCATTGCCGCACTATTTGTCACTTGCAATTTCAACACAGTTAAAGGGGTTCGAAGAGAGAATTTCTACAAAAATCAAAGAGGCAAAGCAACTTTGAAACTTTGAAAATAACAAAGTTTGAGAAATGCAACTGAAAACCACACTGTGTGGGGGGGATCTTAACCAAACCCCATCGACTGTGTCATCAAACCCGAATACATATTGGATCTTATTAAAAAGTATTATGACATGCTAAATCTAAGGAAGAAAACATTAAGTGAAAATCACTTAAGAATGGATTGACTGGTCTCCAAATTGTCACCACCATCCACCAACTTCTCCTTCTCGGGTGCAGATCCAACCTCCACCATTGCTGGTTTCTCTTCAACACTCTGTGACCCTGTCATCCTTGCCAATATTACAAATGACATTCCTCCAAGTACGTTATTTAAGCATCGCAAAACCACCACGGATGACTTAAATACCAAGGGGGGAACTCCCTTGGCCAACAAGAACTCAATCCCATTCAAGGTTTGGTACCTCAAATTACTGCTAACACCCATGTGAGTAGCCCAGGTGAGGGCATTCAACAAGGTTGGAGGAGGTTTGTTGGGTGTTTCAAAACTAGGATCCATTTTCTTCCTCAGCTTGATCAACCCATTTGAGATGGCGGTCCCAACAAGGCCTGCAGCAAATCCAACAGCAGCAAACACAGCTCCTTTGTAGACAAAAGTCCCAAAACGGTTCATAAAGGTATAAGCACCTGGTTCAAACATATGACTTTGTGGACAATTCGCAAAGACAGCAGGGAGGCTTGAAGAAGCAGCCGAGGCTGCTGGTGCTAAGAGATACATGAGAGTGAAATTCAAAATGGATCCGACAATGAGAGTTGAGAAAACGAAGTCAAGCTCATTGAGACCAAAATTAGGACGTGAAGCCATGTCGCCAAGAACACAAGCAGTGACTCCCACCAATTCCTCCATTAAAACCTTGAATGGAAACTGGGGATCTGCTGCGACCCTGTCTCTCCATCCGCTTAGGAAAAGACCCAGAATGCCTAAACCCTCCGATGAATTATCCTTGGAGTTGGGGTTGGAATCGTCATCTCCTCTACCTCCCCCTCCTCCGCTGTGGCCTTGCCCATTGTTTCCATCGCCTCCTCCTCCTCCTCCAGCAGCGCAAGAAATGTGAAGTTTTGAAAAAGAAGTGTTGGTGTGGTGAAAGCGGATTGGTTGATTTTGAGGGAATGAAACAACATCAGGTGATTGTGAATTGAGACGGCGATTCTCACTCATGTTAGGGAACTGTTTTGTCAGCATCGACAAACGATACTGAGACATGGCCGCCATCAGAGCGATCGATCGATCCACCGATTTGATCCGTCAAACTCAAATCTCTGGATGGCAGTACGACAGCATTCGCAAGGGGAGGTTTGGTGGGAAAGGGCAAGGGTTATACTTATATATAGAGAGAGAGAGGAAACGTTGAGAAAAAACAGAGGAACCCTAAGGCCCGGCCCGGCCGTTCGGTGTAGTCCTAATGTCCAATGCTATTCCGTTGGAAGCTGACGGCCCACAGTTCTTGATGCCCAATCCCTACCACTTTCTTCAATTATAACTTTATTAATAATATTATTTAGTAATTTTGTTTTTTATTGTATGTATAACGTATGTTAGGTTTTTAATTCTTCATATTTATATTACTCTATTGTTTCTTTTTTTTTTTTTTTTTTGCACTATTCATAATTGATAGTGTTTTGTTTAATTTATAAAAGGAATTAGATCATCAGATTACAGAGCTCTTGACACAGTATTTACAAACCCAACCCCAACTACATAATATAACACTTAATTCCCACCTTACCAACCCCTAAAGTGCTTAATTTGGTTGCCACATAAATCATTCATATATATATATATATATATATATATATATTGCACACTCAAAACTTCCAACACATGAATAAATCCAATGAATGTATTGAGTTTATACAGAGGAAATCTCACCTCACTAAAAACCTATATTCACTCGGAGACCCAACTATATAATTCTCTTCTTCCTCTTCTTTTTTAATTTCATTTTTGTTTTTCTTTTTTTATTTTTTTTCCAAGTGCAAAACCATTTACTACTGAAATACACACCAATAACAACAGTTAGCCTAATCTTTTGAAGCTGTGCCGTGCTGTGCTGAACTGATATGTAGTATGCTTGCTATGAAATTCTGGAGCCGTAGGGTAGATTACATTTTCAGATTGATTGAAGGATGGTTCAACGCTCACCGTCCTGTTTTTGGACGTTTCATTCCGCTGGAATTAAAAGGAGAAACAATATCGCTTGGACCAGGACTATCCTCTCTGAAATTCGAATTCAGCATCGCCAGTTCACGCAACTGCTGCCTCTTAATAAAATCTTGTATCTCATCCTACGTATCAATACAACACATGAAGTTTAGCATATACAAGATGACAATATTTATTAATATTAACAGTTTAAGTAACACCAAGATGCATGCAATGTTATTAAAAAGAAAGGCGAATGGAACGAAAATTGTCCTACAGCACAATCATGCAGATGGCAAAGTTTCATTGAGGAAATAGCTTACACAAGCTAATGCAGGTAATTTTTATGACAATTAATGGAGTTTTAAGATTGAAGCATATATGAGAACAGCCTATGACTAATAAACTTTCTACCAGAGGAGAACAAGATTGCGATACGTACCACAGGTTTGAGTAATTCCTCAATGATTTCCCGTGCCTGTCTAAGCCTTACATCAACAATATTAGCAGGTAAATCAGCCTCAATTAAGATGTGGAGTGGATCATTCAGGTGCTCATAGCCTGGTCTGCCTCTGAGCTTTTCTTCCTTCAGTTGCACAAAAGATGGGTATTATTATCCAACAATTTTATGCTAAAAGAAAAAGAAAAGGGGGTGGGGGGAGGGGCTCCTCGGATGCAGCCATCCAGAAATTCATTGCATTGTCCTACCAGTTTCGGCCGAATCGCAACTGAGATATCTAGCAGAAACTAGTGGAATCAGACCTTCACAAACAATGAGAACAACAATGATTATAACTTTTGTAGCTTTACCTTGTCTGGATCCTTTATTGATCCTTTGCCTCTAATGTATACACGGCAACCAGTAGTAGCTTCTACCCGCTTCAACGAATTGCCTCTGGGGCCTAGAAGTCGTCCAACAAAATTGAACTAACAACAAAGGATAAGCAGACTCTAAACATGAATACTCATAAAAACATTTGTTTCATTCTTCTGAGAATATAATTAATAAACAAATTTTAATCTGACGTAGAAGCATTTTCCATGTAAAACTTACATTTGGATATGTATCAACAGGAATTTCAAGACGCAAAATCCTCTTCACAATGTATGAACTAGGGCTTGCCGGTGCACCTTGCCAGTCCATTGTCATCCCAGGAGGTCCACTGAGTCTCTATCAAATTACCAAAAAGCAACAACAGCACAAAAGATCATAAGGCTCAATCCAGAAAACGGATATCAAAACAAGTTCTAGCTTGAAATAACCTTTGTGCACACTAACTCAACTTTCCTTCACCAACAAACAGGCACTAAAATGCTATAAAATAGATTTAGAATGTTAACCGATTGAAATAAGAACTGGGAAAAATAGAAGGGACAAAAGTTGAATAAATCTTAGCAACTATAAACGAACTGATAGATAGCAATTATATGGAGCAGAGCCTTCTGCACTTCAAGCAAATTTGGCGAGCATAACATTTTGGACATGAAACAAACTAGGTCCTCATCTGTGTTACTTAAGACGATCCATCTTTAGTAATATATAGGTGATTAAACAATCGGTGTGTGCAAGTAATAACCAGATGAGAGAAGGATTAATATGAAACTCAGATATTCACCATTTGGCAGGAACGCTTTCATTTAGTTATGATAAGGCCATTTTCCTTGTTCTTATTTAATGAAATTATTTAGCAACCAAAATAGAAAGCCATAGCTCTAGAATAGTCACATAGCATTCACATTAGCATATATGTTCATTCAGATAGGACTACGCACACACCAATAAATATTGAAGTGGTTCATGTTAGCAAGCATTTTGTCTTGTATTTGCTGCATAGAGGTGTAATGTACCAGATAAAGTATGAAAGAAAGTAGCGGGAAACTAAAATCATAATCCCTTTGACATGGTCTGCAATTTGAAGCACAAATAGAAGTGTAAGAACTGCTTTTTAAAGCTCATTGGTCATACTAATAAAGCAACAGAAACCAGTTTATACTTCATTGTTTGTTTGAGATCTTTATGATGCAAAAGGAAAAGAATTCAGCATGTTATGATTCTCCTTTGCAATGATTTAGACACTCAAATTATAATGGTGTCTACCAAAAATAATCTTAAATCGCACTTCACAAAATAAAAAATAAAAGAATAGAACTTGTCACTTTTCGTTTTACCAAACTCAATCAACCGAACAAGAAAAAGGTAAATGTTTACACACACACAAAAACAAACTGAAGATAAAGATGCAAAAATGAAATTTCAAAAATAGTTACCTCTTGAGGAAGACTATTCCAGCCGCCTAAGCCTCTACCAGAAACATTTGGAATACGGTTTGAAGAAGCCATGGGACTGGGGCTTCTATGCCTCATCCGGTCAAAGTCACTAAAACCTTGGTTCAACATCATTCCCGAGACCCGAAACATCTCTGCATATGAAATTACGAAAACATCCCAACAGTATATATGAGAAACAAATGAAGTTACGAAAACATACCGATGCGTGAAAAGAGTATAGCATCCAAAATCAAAATAGAATGACATAGAAGGACCACAGTGGATGATGAAGGTTGTAAAGAATGGTTAGAACATTGACCAAAAGCAAATAAAAACATCTCCATTAATTAACAATTTCAAGGCAAGACTTAGAACCTAAAAAAATCCTAAAAATATGAACAGAATATAAACGAAAAAAGAAACACATTTAGAATGCCACTATTGGCTGTCGGAAGGTGAGCCTGCTGGAAAAAATATAATCTTCTCTTTGCTGCTAAACGAGGGATGTGTATGACATTTCTTGTCCAAAATAATCAAGATAACCAGCTCAACATTCTTGCACTCAGATTAAATGTCGGAAGATTTTCCGAAATTCAAATTTACCAAAGCAATTGGTCCTTTTTTTCTTTCTTTCTTTTTTTTTTTGGGTTATACTTTCACCTACATTAACTCAATCTATCTACTTAAAAATGCTACTCCTTTTATATGCTAGCTTTCCTATATAGTCAAGCTTTCTTCTAATGTCTCCAAATCCGAAACTTAAGAATCTCTTCAAATGCATCTTCGACAAACACAGAGCAAACAAATTAAAAAGGAAAGAAAAATCACACCATAACCCAGGTAGTCCAGAGGATTGGAATTCCTGATTGATACTCAAGAATGTGTGCCTGCTGAATGTGATGGTATTTTAAGTCCATTTAATTAAAACAACAATGACCATTAAGTGATACTGTTATAAACAACTAATTCTAGTGTTGAGGCACTATTCAAAAAACAATGGTGTTATGAGAGCTGTGATGCTTCAGCATTGGAACGCTTAGCTAACTAACAAACATAGGATTACGTAGGTGATGAAGCCTAGAGCATAACAATCAAAGTGGATAGGTATTATTAGAAATGGAAACACAGCTGAACATGTCATCACTACACTATCAGACTGATCTACCAAGGGTAACTAAAATGAAGGGGAAAAAACGTAGATCCAAGAGTACGAGAGTAAAGAGGTAACCTTGATTTAACAGTCGGGTACATATCGGAAGTACTTGCGTGAAAGGTCCAAGCTTTTGATGCTCTGCCAACAGCTCTGATAAGTACTGACTGAGGAAAAAGGAAAAGAATCCAAAATCCCACAAACATAAAAAATTGGTAAATCACAAAAGGAAAAAAAAAAAAGTCAAAATTGAGGAACACAAACAAGAGTGAAGCTTTTTTTTTTTTAATTTATTTTACTTGTCAGCATCTGGGGTGCTTCTAATCTGTGGAGAGGTAGTTCTTGCGGGTGAGAAGTTGTGATTATACAGACCTGACATTTCTCTGTATTTTGAGGATTCAAAAAAATTTTTTTCGGGTTAAGGAAAAGAAAAGGGTTTTTAGGTGTGGTTGTTGCAGATGAAGAAAATAGAGGAAAAATCACCCTGGATTGGATTTGTACAAACGTCCGACACAAAATTAAAAATAAATAAATAAATAAAAGGGCTCTATGTGAAATTTCCAGGATTTTCCTCTTTTTTCTTTTTTTTCCTTTTTTCCTACTAATTTACTCTCAAAGTGACAGTAACAGGTGCTAAAAATAACATGGTATTGGCAGCAAAATGTTATTTTACTTTTTTTATTATTATTATATTGGGGAAGGGCAAGAGGAAGATTAGGAAGAAGGTATGAAAGAGAAAGAGCTTTGTTTTTTTTTTTTTTAACTGCTTTGACTGTTGAGTGAGGAGTTGTATAGTGGTGCTGACTGCTGCGCCTCACAGAGAGGGAGAGAAGCAAAGGAGGAATGCAATGAATGAAGGGCTGTAGCATCAAAAATGACTCGTGTCATCCATGCAGAGGATCAGATTTGGATTGAGACGAGAAGGAAGAGCCCACATAACAGAAGCAAGAGAAAGCGAACGGTGAATGAATGGTAAAATATCATTCGTCCCTTCTCATCGCTGGATTGACTGTAGGAGTGGCCAATGCCTGATACCCCCCGCTCCACCAACTTTTCCTTCCACCCTTTTTTTTTTTTTTTTAAATTTTTATAATTAATATTTTTGTTAACCTCATACGACGTCGTTTAAATATTCTCTTTCTCTACCTTTTATTTGCTTGCGTTGTAGTTCCCTTTGAGGTTTAGCAATTAGCATAGAGAATTTTTTCGGCGTCTTTTTGTGGCTTTTTGCTCTAAGTCTCATCTCCTACTTGTTTGGATATGAATGTGGCATGATATCTGCGGCACACGCTGACTCTTTATTTTGACACTACATTATTATTAATGTATGTTCATGTCCTTTTTTATTGGGTATATAAGATGTAAAATGTGGTGTAAAATAGAAATACTATTTGTTAAATTTTTGTATATATATATATACTAATATTTTAAACTCATACGATGCATGGTGAATATTTTGATAAATATAAATTTAATCTTTAATTTATAATAAAATTTATATATTAAATTAGATGCTCTAGTATTTTAATCTTGCAAAAATATTTTGTTATAATAAAAGTATTGTGACAAATAGGTGCTTACTTGTGGTTCAAGAGCCCATAATCTTGATTCATTTATAGCATCATTCCACTCTTTATCATCACTAATTAATCCCAATGCATAACATGCTTGCTTGAATGTTGGATACTCAACTCCATCAGCGATTCTTGAGCAAAACTTTGTAAGACCTTTAATGATATTGAGCAAGATCCTGAGATATAATAGTTATTGGCTAATCTTTCTCTTATAGTTGGATGAACATAAACAAATACATTAGAATTCTAACTTAGTGCAGCATATTTATAAAATGTAAGAATATTTATAATATAGCAAGCTTTCATACATATTTGTAAAATATTTATACGAAAGTAGTTTTATACTTCATGAGACATACAAAATAAAATAAAATAAAATAAAAGGTCTTAAAAACTAATAAATAAAACTTGTTGCATGACAGGGACGGTGATGGAGATCTACTTGCACAAACGCCTATTTCCAACCATTCTCATGATCCTTTGCAAGGAATTGGAGGTCCAATGACTAGGGCAAAGACAAAACGCATGGAGCAAGCTTTGCAAGGACTAATCATGGAAATGCAAGCAAATGAGGCTATTCAAAATGAATCAGATGCATTGCCAAGATTGATCACTTTTCTACATTGT
>JBBYHL010000013.1:881999-898679 GCA_038381835.1 Adansonia madagascariensis
TATCTTAAGCCTTTATTGAGTGCAGCATCATGCTATTGAAGTATTCAAAATGATTTTGAAAAAAAAAAACCTTTTTTCGCAGCGAAATGTTTGACCAATTCAAATGGCTATATTAGAAATAAAAAATGGCCTTTTTTTTCTATCTTTTCTTAAATATAGAAAATTATTCCCTTTGCAATCCCCTTTAAGCCTAATAGTTCATTTTCTTTCTCTAAACCTAATTAAGGATCACCATCCACACTGAGGGGCAAGTAAAGCAAAGCTTCAAGATTAGAAGCGGCAAATTCCATTATAAAGTTATGAGAAGAATAAATCAAACGTCATGAAGTAAATTTTAAAGAAAGAAGAAAGTTTGAATTTCAAGTGCAAATATTCCAAGTGAAGAATGGAGAAAATTTCAAGTTCTTTCAGAACAAAGAACGATGAAAGTTTTGAAGAAAGGAAAAAAGAGAAATAAAGAAAAGTGAAGAACATAAAAGTTGCTGAAGAAACAAAATTTGTTTATCTTGAAAGACATGCCAAAATCAACTCTTTCTGAAAGGAACTGATCCTTGATTCAATTACCCTTAAAACACTTTATTTAGGCCTATTTATCCTTTTCTCTCTAAACCCTGAACCATGGCCTACACTACGTACCTAACAAAGTCCATTTTGATAAGACATAGCTATCTGGACTATCGGGCTATTCCTAAGAAGCTCTTTAAAATTTCATCTTTTTGAATGATTTTTGAATCTTTAATAATATGATGGGGCAGGCTTAAAGGCCTAAGAATTGCTCCTAAATCAAAAAATATAGTCACTAATCAGAAAAAACCCATCATCCTAATTCAGAAATGACCCCAAACCTTTGAAAATTTCATGATCTCAACAAAAGGCTAAGTTAAATGCCCTGACATTGATTCTTTTGCAAATAACCTTTTAGAACTTTGTACCTAACCTTGAGAATTGATGCTTACCAAAATCAATCCTTTGAGGCTTGGTGTTTACCAGCATTAGTTTAACACATGTTAGGCCATTGTATTTGAAGATTAAATGGATGTTATAACTTGATTGTTTATCTTTCAAGGAATTCTTTAAACGAACATCCATCTGAATTTGGTCTTAGTCCTCAACTTTGTCATATTAATTTCTTCAAGACAAATATTAGTAGTGTCACCTATTTGTGCCTCTAAATTCATTTTTTTGTTTTATTCAAAGAAATCCTGAATGGTGATCATCCATCACAAGAAAACTTTAACATCATGATGAAGATAACATATCCATTATCCTCAATGTTGGAAAATCCTGGTTGAAATTGTTTTGGAATTTTCATAAATTTTGATCAACTTGTTTTTAAGGTCAGAATGAAAATGTTGTCTCATTCCATAAATCTTGGAATTTTGATGAAACATGATGCTTTTCATGATTTCTAGAAGTAAGCAAGTATGCCTTGAGCAGATATTTATCCAATTGTATAAGTTATATCACTGAATCAATGAACACTAATTTAATATTTAATATTTAATATTTGATGATTTTTTAGGAAAGATTAAGCGATTCTCTAAAGAAATCTATCACTTTCTCATATGATCCTATGGTAAAGTATGTGAAAAATGCTCTGAAGAATATTCGGAGCATTCAAAAGTTTTTGTCAAGGAAAATGTTTTCAAAGCTTCGATGGTGATATTTGAAGCATCCAAAAATATGTTTTCAATACTTAGATGACGATATACGAATCATTTAAAAGAGTTTTTATCACCCATTCATGCAATCCTATGGTAAGGTAGGTGGAGTGGGATTTAAGTCAATTAAGTGCTTCATTTTGATAATTTATCAAGTCTCAAATGTTACACCAACCCCTTACCTATGTTGATTTGTCAGTTTCATTCCAATCAACTCTTATCCTTGTTGACTTATCGGCTTCATCTCGGTCAACCCCTTACCTATGTTGATTTATCAGTTTCATCCCAATCAACTCTTACCTAAGTGGACTTGTCGACTTTGTCCCAGTCAAACTTTACCTATATTGATTTGTCAGTTTCATCTCAATCAACTCTTACCTAAGTTGACTTATCGGCTTTGTCTCGGTCAAACTTTACCTATGTTGACTTTTTGGTTCATCTCAATCAACTCTTACCTAAGTTGACTTGTCGGCTTTGTCCCTGTCAAACCTTACCTATGTTAATTTGTTAGTTTCACCCTAATTAACTCTTACCTAAGTTGACTTGTCGGTTTTGTCCCGGTCAAACCTTACCTATGTTAATTTGTCGATTTCATCCCAATCAACTCTTACTAAGTTAACTTGTCAGCTTTATCCCAGTCAAACCTCACCTATGTTGATTTGTTGGTTTCTTACCTAAGTTGATTTGTAGGCTTCGTCCTGGCCAAACCTTACCTATGTTGATTTTTTGATTTTTATCTCAATCAACACTGACCTAAGTTGACCTGTCGGCTTCATCCCAGTCAACTCTTTTCATTTGTTAGCTTATTGGTCTTATATCGGTCAACCTTTTTCATTTGTTGACTTATTGGTTCTATCCTAGTCAACCTTTTATTTTTGTTAACTAATAAATTTTGTCTTACTCGACCATATCTTCATTAACAAGTAGGTTTTCCCTCAGTTAACCTCTTACCTCTATTCACTTGAATGGTTTTAACCTAATCAACTCCTTTTATTTGTTGACCAGCATGGTTTTGTCTTATTAAGCTACCAGTGACTTAGGCCTCGCCCTAGTCGCAGTTTAATTTAAGAATTTTCCTTAGGACTAATTAGCTTTTCCGTCTCGAGTTTAGTTTTCAAAGCTTAATGACCCGAACGAAATCGTGTCTATTTGGTCTTTGCCCTATCTCTGATTTTCAACAACGGTCAAAGAGGGGCAATTGTAGACACCTAATTTTGTTTGGGTCTCGTTTCTAATAATCCTGAATATCCGGGATCAAGAACCTAATGGCCATCCTCATTGAGACTGATATTTTCAAATGAACAAGACATTTTCGAGACCTTTTTAGTCATAATTTAAATAATCGTAAGTTCACATAACAAAAAAGTCATATTCTGATATCTAAATATATATAGGATACATATTTAAGAGAAAAAATCATTTTTTATCTTTTCTTGTCAAAATTTTGAAAATTTGATTCTACAAAAGATATCGCGATCAAATTTCCCATTTTTAGAAATTTTTAGAGAATTTTTCATTAAACTTGGAAGTTGACCATCGTATAATTATATTGATACCTGTATAGTATTTATGCCAATAGGCACCCTAAAAAATCATAAATATTCAAGGAAAAATATGTATTGGCATTTTCTACCATGAAGTGTCAAATCAAAAATTTTGTAAATTAATTTTGAATTTTGTAGTCTTACGAGTATCATGCTCGTGAATTTTACTTTTGGTTCTTGTTGATCTATTTTTAAAATTTTACAAGTTCATTTTCTTCACTTTAGAAATTAATGTTAAATAATATGTGGTCTTGAATTTGTTTTACTTCAGTGTCAATGAAATTTTGTATTTTTTTCTGTATTAAAATACAAGTTTTTCTTTACTTATAAAATTTTCAATGGAATCCTCTCCAGTTTCAAATATCAAAATTCATAAGATATTATTATTTGATCCACATTAATTCAGTTTTCAAAAATTTATTCATTTTCATGAGTTTTGATTTTTTTTATATTCCCCTATTTTTGAAATACGGAGTTTTCTACTCCATAAATGTTTTCGGGCTGATTTTTCTTGGTTTATGATTTTTAAAATTCATAAAATATTATTATTTGATCCATATTAATTTAGTTTTTTAAAATTCATTCATTTTCATGAGTTTTGATTTTTTTCTTGAAATCCCCTTATTTCCTAAATACGGAGTTTTCTACTCGATAAATGTTTTCAAGATGATTTTTCTTAGTTTATGATTTTTAAAATTCATCAAATATTATTATTTGATTCACCTTTATTTAGTTTTCAAAAATTCATTTATTTTCAAGAGTTTTGATTTTTTTCCCTGAAATTATCCCATTTTCGATTTTCTATTCCATAAATGTTTTAGGGGAATTTTATTTGGCTTAAAATTTTTAAAATTCATCTAATATTGTCATTTAACTCCCTTAAAACAGTTTTGAAAATTTTAATTTATTTCATGGGTTTTGAATTTTTTTCATCTATGTCAATTTTCCTACACTAAGGCATTTCTCGTAAAATTTTACGAGTTTTTAACTTCCAATCAGGATCTTTTGCACCATTTCATTTCTAAAATTTTGTATATGATCAATTAACATTAATTCCAATTTTATTTTGAATTTTGGAAATTTTATTTAATTTAATTTTATTTACTTTTTCCAACTAGTTACATACTAACTAGCTTGTTCTCTCATCCAATTACTTTCTAACCAAGTTGGTTACATCCCAGTTACCCATTACATCCACTGAATCTGCAATCTCTTTATACAACCCACTAATGAATCTTGCAATGGTTTGTTCTTGAGCCTTTTGCAGATTACACCGCATCATTAACATCTCAAAGTCTTTTACATAATCCTCAACACAATAAACTCATTATTGCAAAGTTTGCAACTTGAGGAATAGCTTGCTTATAGTATTGAGGTACAAACCTCTTTTCCATAAGCCTCCATGTCGAGACTGGATCTTCTCCTTCACGCCTTCTTTGTGCCTTCAGATTCTCCCACCACAGATTAGCATAATCAGTAAACTCTAAAGCTGCAAGCTTCACCTTTTTAGCCTCGGTGTATTTTTAACACTCAAAAACTTTCTCAACACATTATACCCACTCTAAGTACTCTTCGGGAGAGCTTGTTCCACGAAAAGGTGGAATTTTTATCTTGATATTATCAGAGGTTCTTGGCCGTCAGCATTGCCTTGGTGCTTTTTCAGGTTCATCTTCTATGCCTGGATCATCATAGTCGTCAACCTCGTCATGATTAACCCTTCATCGTTGCGGTTGATTGTTTCATGGCTGATTCACGGCCAATCTTTCCACCATATGCACAAGCTGATCCATACATGTACCAAGCTCTTTGTTATTACATTCAAGCGCTATAAGACGAGCTTGTTCAAAACTTATTCCTTGCTATAATCTCGGATTTGGTGGTGTATGGGTCTCGCTACCTTCTGACATGGTGTCTATAACTCTAAAACCTCAAAAGCCTTAGCTCTGATGACAATAATGATGAGCTTTATAAGAATATAACTCAATGGAAATAGGTCTCTAATGATTCAAAACAAAAATAGAAGAAAATAGAAATCTAAAATATGGAAGTTGGAAGGATGGAAGGAATAAACCTTGATTGATTGATAAGAATCCTCGCCATAATCAATATAAGGGTTGGATGCCACTTTTAGGGATGAGAAACCAAAAAGATAAGTCTCACAAACTCGCCACCAAGAAGACTTGGATAAGAGAAAAGAACTAAAAATAATTCGCTACTTTATTAATCAACTGTGAATGTCACAAAAACAAGCATAAGGTCCCCTATTTATAGTAGAGGATATGGCCAAAGGCCTTTACAAGAAAAGGAAACTAAAACCTAATTAATTAATTAAGATAATGCTTGCCATAAAGAAAGTAAAACCTTTCTAAAAAGAACTTTCTTAAAATAAAATAGTCAATGGAATTAATTTCCTTGCAAGCTAAGAAATTAAAACCTTCCTAAAATAAAAACTGAAAGCCTTGAAGATTAAGTAATAATATGCACACCAAAACTTTCCTAATTTGGATGATGCTGACTTTCTTATTTCAAGAAGACTTCTAGAATCTTCAAGGATCTTCCTTACCGAGCACATGATACACCAAGTTCACTCTTTTAACCCTTGATCATGTGATTAGGCTTGTATACTCGAACTCCTCCTTTGAGCTTGCTAACTTGGGCCAACTATGATGTGGTACATCACATACTTTGTTGTGTTTTAACTATTCTTTCCATGTTATATTAATGTGCCATATTAAATATTGCTAAGTCTATAGATAGTGTTATAGATAATGACTTAGATTCATCTATTCATGTTGTATTTATGTTATTTATATATGTACTTTACTTTAAAGTTGTTTTCAAGTTGAGATATTTTGTATAGTTTGTCATAATAATTCAATTTTAACTTTAAATTTATTTTAATTTGTGTCATAATGTTATAACATGCTGAACCCAAATTCAACATGCAAGAATACGGAAAAAGGTAACTTGGTACATAATTGGGATCAAGTCATCGAAGCAAGTTGTAGCTCAACTTTCATGGATGGCCATTGCGAAAGCACTGAAAAATTAAAGTCACCACTAATCTTTTTTCTCTAGGTGTGATTGGCCACCTATTGAGATTCGTATTTTGGGATTATAAAACCCTTAAAACTATTTCTTAAACTCTAATTATAAACCGAAAATCACTGAAAGGGTTTGGAAGTCAATTACATGTGGGAAGGATAAGCCCCCACAATGCTTGTAAATTAATGCCTATTAATCATGTATTTCATAAATCTCGGTTATAATTGTTTTAAAATTTTTCAAAATTTAGAAATAATTCCCTGAATTTATTTATTAGATGAATCGAGCTTTTTTGTGTAAAATGAAGGTTATTAGCATCCTCTAGCAAACCTAATGAAGTATGAAGTTTTTTATATTTTATTTGAAAAAAATTTCGATTTAATTATTTTAAAAAGGGTATTCATTCATTAAAAATAATCGATGAGGTCCTTCCATATTTTGGAATAAATCTATGGACTATTTCTAATTTGGGAATATTGCCTTAACTATTAAAAACATGTGCGATTATAAAAGAAATATCAAGGCTCCATTTTAACCTAAAGAAAATAAAAAAAAAAAAATTAAGGGTGCGATATTGACATGGAAGTGCTAACCTAACACTAAAAAAACTTAATTTCAATACAAAATGACCAAAATAATCTCAATAGACATATATTGATATAAAAATGCTAACATGACCCTGAATGTTTGGTTTTGGAGAGAAAAGTCTAAAATAATCTTAAAAGGTTTGATTTAGGTATGAAAACACTAATACAACCCTAAAGGCTCAATTTTGGGGAGAGAATTCTACAAAAGATCCTAAAAGCTTTGATTTAGGTATGAAAACACTAACATGACCCTAAAGACTCAGAAATGGTGTAAATGTTCCAAAATGGTCTTAAAGGTTCCGTTTTAACATAAAACTGCTAACACAATCCTAAGGACTTGACTTTGGTGTAAAATGACAAGAATAACTTTAAAAGACATATTTTGACATAAAAGTTTTAATATAACCCTAGAAGTACCAAAAATGACTCTAAAAGTTCGATTTTCACATGGAAATGCTAACATGACCCTAAAGACTGATTTTGGTGATAAATTACTAAAATGACCGTAATAGGCATACTTTGATATGAAAGTGCTAATATGACTCTGAAAGTACCAAAGTGGCATTCAAAGTTCAATTTTAACATGAAGTACTAAAAATATCCCTAAGGCTCAGT
The DNA here is from genome assembly GCA_038381835.1 of Adansonia madagascariensis. Lineage (NCBI taxonomy): Eukaryota > Viridiplantae > Streptophyta > Magnoliopsida > Malvales > Malvaceae > Adansonia > Adansonia madagascariensis. Next base: position 889,452 of record JBBYHL010000013.1, read on the forward strand.
ATTAACTAGAAAGTGCTAATACGATATTAAAGTTTAGGAAATGGCATAAAAATGCTAAAATACCTTAAGGTCCAATTTTAACTAGAAAATGCTTAACACGACCCTAAACATTAAGAATATGACATAAAAGTATCAAAATGGCCATAAAGGTTCAGTTCTGACATGAAAGTGCTAACATGATTCTAAGGACCTAGTTTTAGTGTAAAATGATTAGAATGACTTTAAGGACATATGTTGACATGAAAGACCTTAAAAATACCAAAGTGGCCCTAAAGGTTCAATTTTGAGATGGAAGTGGTAACTTGATCCTAAAAGCTCAGTTTTGGTGCAAAATAACTAAAATGACTTGGGTGGGCGTATTTTGATGTTGAAGTGCTAATACAACCCTAAAAATATTAAAATGGCTTTAAAAGTTTTAGTTTTTATGTGATCCGGTTGACATGACCTTAAAGACTCAATTTTGTATAAAAATTACTTAAATAATCTTAAAGGATATATTTTGATGTGAAAGTGCTAATACAAAACTAAGAACTCAATTTTGATGTAATGAACTCGTTTTTGACTTAAGTGCCTCAATTTGACTCTAGGTTCAGCCAAGTTAGAAAAAGAGTCCAAAATATGTAATGAACTCGTTGTGAAAGTGCTAATAACCTTTTTTTTTTTTTTTTTCCCTGTAGTCATTTGGCCAAGGTCATTTTATCATGTCCATTTTTTTTTTCTGCGTAGTTCTTAAGCACGATGACTCATCCTTTCTACCAACTTTCTCCAAGGTTCTATCAAGGATGAGCCATCCTTTATTTTAAATGTTTTATAATATTTATTAAATATTCATAAATATAAAGTTAATTTAAAAATTCAATCCAAATTCTTTGTAAAAAAAAGTTAAATTGAAAAATTTTCAGGTAACAAACTTGAAACTTTTATGTTAAGAAATTTAGTATAAAAAGTGTAATTACAAATATTTTACATGATTAAAAAAATTTAAAATCATTTTAAATAATTAAAATATATATATATTATTTGAGTGATTAAATATTCGAAGTAAGTTTTTAGATGTAGGATAAAATTAAGTATTTATAATAATTTTATGCAATAATTAATAACAATAATAAAATCAAAACAATGCAAAAATTTAAATACTAAATTATAGTATATCAGAGTACTCTTTTTGGATTTGATCAAAATTAGATTATAATTAAATAAAATTTATATGTTTAAGGTTTAAGCTTATAAATTCTTAAAATATTATATTTTTGATATATTTTTATAAATAAATTTAAAAAATTAAATTTTAATTTATTAAATGATAATTAAATTAAATCAATTAAACTATATTTAAAATATTCTATTTTAAATCATACTATATTAATCAAATTGGACCAATATCCTGATCTTTAAATAAATGTAAACCATCCCACCAAAGTTTAATTTTTTTACGTAATAATAATTTATCTTTTTTTATTAATTAATTATATGAATAATCAGTTCTTCCCCTCTTCAACTTCGACCTCGAATCTTGGTTTAGGGTTTCAGGTGTCTACTTTCTATCGAGTCGTTGACATGGCGGGTGCTGGGATCCACCCTTATCACCAGCAATGGCCTCCGGCACCAGCTCCTCCGCCCCCACCAGCCGCAGCATCAGCCATTCCTCCACCTCCTCCTGCTGTCCACCATCCTCCTCCACCTGCTCCCTCTAATGACGAGGTCAATTCCTTCTTTCTCACTCGATTTACTCCAGTTCCCTTTGTTGTTCTTTTTCAAGCTTAGATTTGAGCCTGAATTGATCGATTTGATGGTAATCAAACCGAAATCGGCTCTCTTTTTGAGTTTTTTTTTTTTTTTATAAGTAATTACAAATATAATAGTTCCTTTTCATCCTGCTTAGTCCATAGCTTTTCTCCCTAAAAGCATTTGTGTATAGATATGTTATATAGATATTGTCAATGGCTTTGATTTTGTTCTTGCTTTTTCTTTCTCAAAAGTAAGAATACTGTATATTTTAATATATTAATAATTAAAAATTAATTCTTGTACTGACAACTTATACTACGTCATGATTTTGTTTCTAATAGGAAACAATTCTATTTGAATGTACATTACGACAGTTTGAGTTATCTGTTCCTATTTCAGTGAAAGATGATTTTTCCTTTGCTTTTTAGTGAAGAAGCAGAAAATAATATGAAGTAAAACAAAATAAAGGGCTTTGCTTTTTGTAGATATGTAGTTATATACGCGTTTATGGTGTGTACCAATGTTTGTGGAGCATGTATTTTGTTTCCACGTTCAAGTTCATTGCCATTTCCTTGGATATTGTAATATTAATAGAAATATTTGTGCTGGATTCAGGTGCGGACTATCTTCATTTCGGGTCTTCCTGAAGATGTCAAAGAGAGAGAGCTGCAGAATTTACTGAGATGGCTTCCAGGTTATGAAGCTTCACAAGTGAACTACAAGGGAGAAAAGCCTATGGGTTTTGCTCTCTTCTCGAGTGCACGATTTGCAGTTGCTGCCAAAGATGCCCTTCAGGTGTTATAAATTTATCTAAAGAAGCGTTTTTTATTTACTCATCTGAGTTATGTCATCCATTTTCGAATCACTGATTGCATTTGATTTTGGGGGGTACTAGGACATGCTTTTTGATGCTGAGTCGAAGTCCGTATTGCACATAGAGATGGCCAAGAAGAATCTATTTGTTAAAAGAGGTGAGTCATCATTTTAACACCTTGTTTCATGCCAGAGTGAAAAAGACTTTACATAGTTATCAAGAAATGCAGAGACAGAAAGTATGTTAATCTAGAGATAAATTAGTGCATAACGTATAATTTGGTTCAAAATGATCCTGAAGTATGAAAAACAATGAGATGATGGTTCAAAGTAGAGAAGAGGACTGTGAAAAGGAAATGTGTAGGAGCTAGATTTTGGTTGAATGTGACTGAAATATTGTTAATACTTTTTTCTTAATGCGATCAATTTTAAATGTCTGCTCTTGGTATTCTTCCAATATTTGTAATGGATTGTTAAAATGCAAATAATAATAAGAAGCAGGCATGTTAAAAAGAAGTAAATAAATACTTGTTAGCATTATTTTGTATAATAGTAATGATTATATGTGGTTTCTTTGTAGCTTACTCTCGAGTCAATGCTTCAACAAAGTTGAATATTTATTCTCGAACAGCTATCCCTTTTTGGGAACTGTAATTTAGAAGTTGGAAAACTTCCATTTAGATAAGCTAATTTTGGCAATTGATCTCTTTGTTTGCATTTCCTGCCTTGTTTTTTGTTTTCCCTATGGCAATACAGAGTGATATCATAAGTTTTGACCCAAAAAAAAAAAAAAAGGCTAGAATTATGGAAATTGTGGACCAAGTGGCAGGAAGAAGTTTTTCGGTTGTCACACGTTTGAATTTTGATTAGGCTGTTTCCTTTTGTTGTTGAAATCTGATTTTATTGATTAAGGTCTATATAGTTTGAAGTTTCCATTGAAGAGTTCTAGTATTTTCTTCTGAAGTTTATTTCTCCCCTCAGGAATCCAATCTTTAGTGGCCTGTTCCAGGCTTCCAGCTTATTCTCTAGATGCACATGAATAGTTCCTATTTTTTGAAATGCCATATTATAGTTCTCAACACTCATTGACTACTAATTAAGTATTTCTTCCAGGGTTCTTGTGTTATTTTCAAAATCCGAATATAAATTGTGGAACATCCTTTTACCTTGAGAAGCCTTTAAGATATAAAACCTTTGGTTATCCACCACTTTATGGTTGTAATGCATTTGAGTGGGCGTGTGGGAGTTGTAAGTGGGTGAGGAGAGAGAGAGACAATGTGATCTGATAAAATTATGCAAAATTTGCCATAATCTGGAGCATACTTTTATTTTTTGATATTTATTCTATAGGAATAGTAACAGATTCTGATGCATATGATCAAAGCAAACGATTGCGAACTGTTGGCAATTATTCTCACAGTCCCTATACAACTCCATCTCCATTTCACCCTCCTGCGCCTGTTTGGGGACCACATGGGTAAGAAGCTATGCCAGGATGTTGAGTACTTCTGTGTTCAAGTTTGCTTAGTAGTAAATAATTTCAGTTGTATTTACAGTATTTCTTGTTAAGTTGAACATCATTTGGCATAGGTATATGGCTCCAACTCCCCCTCCATACGACCCTTATGGAGGTTATCCTGTTCCTCCAGTGCCAATGCCTACTCCGGCTCCTGTACCAGCTCCAAGCAGTTATGTGCCTGTTCAGGTAATTTCTGTGTTCCAGTTGCCATTTTCTCCTCTGGTTTAGATTTTGTATCAATTTTTATTAGCCATTTATTTCCTTCTAAATTAGGGAAACGGTGGGTTTTTACTCTTTATCTATAATAATCGACTTTGATGTAACAAAAATACTAAGTATTTATCAGCTTATTGTATACCTTGATCGCAATGAACTTCTACTGAAAAGTTGGCTTGTCGGATGCTAGATATGACCATTGAGTCCAATGCTTTTGTGGGTAATTGTCAGTACATGGGTCTTAATTTTTCCAAGACCAGCATCTTATAAAGATGCTGGTCATTTTTCCTGAGAAACTTAGATGTGGTATCCATCTTGTGTAATTTTCTCTGGAAATAAATGGAGACTACTTATATATAAGTATAAATGTAGATACTCGCCATTATAGATCATTATATACCAAAAGAACATTTAAAATCGTCAAAAATACTTTTATGTAGCCCTGTTTTCTCTGTTGTGATTTTCTGGCGGTTGCAAAGTTGAACTTCCCTTGTTTAGGGTAACTTGTGTCCACGTACACTTGTCATCTGTGATTAAGTTTTTCATATGCTTGTTTAATATGTTATCCATGTAACATGTTCAAGTATAAACAAATGATTTCAATATTATTTTCCACTTTTTTTCTTGTTAATTTTCCCTGTATGTTTTTTTATATCACATTTCTAATCCGTAGAACTCTTTTATTATTCTAACTTCATTACCTATTATGTTTTGATGGACCAAGCAATCTTTTTTATCTAAGAAGATATTTTCTAGGATTATTATGCTTTGTATTTTGCAAGGGTTAGGATTTTTATTGATGGGTTTCTAAGAACCTCGGGTGAATGTATTTCTTCAAATACTGCGTGTGCCAGAAAGATCTCCTTTTGGGACTCTTTTAGCCTGAAAATCTTTCCTGTCTTAGCCATAAATTTGATGCACATCCCTTGCAACCTTCCATTTTTGATGTTATAGAAAGGGAAGGAGTTGGGGAAGATGTCCACTGTGGTGTAACAATCGCATTAGCAAAGAATCTGTGTATTCTGTGGAGAGGTTCAGATCTGCTACATTTTCTGAAATTTCTTAGAGAAAAATTTTCTGAGAGGAACATGCCTGAGGTGAACTTGAGCAACTACCTTGGCTACCATGTGATAGCTGTTTGGTTCTGTATTATGGTGGTATTTTCCTATACGAGGACATTTTCTTCTAGCTGTTTGGTTCTCTCTAGTTTCTGTACCTTGTTATAACTAGGGTATTTTGTGAGAGTTTGAGGCGGAATGGTGTTTTATTTATTTATTTTTTTCTCTAGTATGATACACGCAGCTGAGAGTTGTCACATGAGTAGCCTAGTAAATTTTACATATTCTTCATTACTTCGTTTTTAACAATTTTTTGTTGGCAGAATACCAAAGATAACCCTCCTTGCAATACCTTATTTATTGGCAATCTTGGAGAGAATATTAATGAGGAAGAATTAAGGGGCCTATTCAGCGCGTAAGAAAGTCTTAGTCCTTGGCTAGTTTATGAGCTGTTTTATTTCTTGTGTGAGTTTTGGGTTGTCCGCTGATGACTGCCTAGTTTATTTCGTACTTCTGATTTACATGCAGTCAACCTGGTTTTAAGCAAATGAAGATCTTGAGACAAGAAAGGCACACTGTTTGCTTTATAGAGTTTGAAGTAAGTTTCTTCTTTATCTGCTTGGATGCAGCCAGTTTTTCGTGGAATGAAAATTTCTTGGGTTTAATTTAAGCTTAAGAGTTTGTTCCCCAACTTGCAGGATGTGAATACTGCAACCAATGTGCACCACAGTTTGCAGGGTGCTGTGATCCCTAGTTCTGGTTCTGTTGGCATGCGAATACAGTATCCTTTTTAACCTTTCATTGTGGCTTTACTGTTTTAAATGTTTTTGTTTTCCTTCTTTTCATTGTTATATGTCAACTGTTGCATGATATATGGGTGCTTTATTCATGTGCTATTCTTGGGATTATGTCTTGATTCTTGTATGTTACAGTCCTGACAAGTTGTGTAACTAATAATTACCCCTCCTGCTTCTTGTTATCTTAGTGTAGGAAGATGGCATCTACGAAACATCTTTTTCAATGAACAAGATATGTTTAAATGTCCAATTTTGATTCTAAGAACTTCAATCTGTAAGAAGGGTGCGGATTAGGAAAAATTCTTTAATTTCTTTTTGGTCAGGGATGGAGCTAGGGTTTGGAAGAAAAAAAAAAAAAGAGGGGGTGGGGTTTAGAATTCTTAACTTAAGAAAACTGACACAACAATGTTTGATAGTCTTTATATTTCAAAACATTTTTTTTAAGGAAATGATATAAAATGTAACTTTTGAACTTATAATTTTTTCATAATTTCTCTATAATAGAATTATTATTCTTACTTTTATTCTTTAGAACTTGAATTTTAAATTATATGTCATCTTTTATTTGTTGATGTTTGTACATCCGTGTACATTATTTTTAAACATTAAAATACATCCCTATGTACCAAGTGCTATATTTTATTTACCTTTCTTGTGTGTTTCACATATTCAAAACTAGTAAGTGTACTTATTATATGTTGTTAACAATATGCAATGTATAAGAAATTATATACATTCAAGAAATAACTTAAAAAGGTTAAAGAGTATGAAAAATAAAGTACGTATAGTTGAGAATATATATATAATATGTAAATATAGCTTTTCAGAAATTAAAAGATGTAATTATATGTTTTTAGCAAGTACTCTAGAATGCAGAACAATTTAGAAATGTTGAATGCCCAAGAATGAAATTAGGAAAATCAAGGGGGTCATGTTACTCTAATTGAGAAAAGTAAAAATTTCCCCGGGGCTAGAACAAGAATATGTGAGAAGCCAAGGGGACTCCATGGCACTCATGAGCCCCAGCTGGCTGTGCACCTGTTTTTGGTAATGTTATTAGCTTTACATGTTTCATCTGTAACTTTACTATATGTAAATGCTTCTATGAACATGGTTTTCTTTCTTGACTTCATAATAGATATTCCAAGAATCCTTTTGGTAAAAGGAAGGACTCCAGTCATCCTGTTGCTTCCCCTGGTGCAAATGGGGCTCCACCAGCTATGGCTTACCAGTAGATCATGGGGATGTTCTGTGTTTTCTGTGTTCCGCCAAATACAACTGCTATATGCTAGGATGCATCTTGCAGGCTATTGCATGCATCCATTTCATTCTCAACATCAACATCAACATCAGCATCAGCATCTCTTCTCATGTGTTTGAATTCACATAGCGGTATCACGAGATTTGCACATGTTATATCGTTCTACCTAAGACTTGCATTTGTCTGCAGCATTTGTTATGGCAGTTTAACTTTATAGGTTTCAGATAACTTTAATATTAGTAGAAGTAGAGCATTGTCTACAGTTTTGGTTAATTTGTGTGCTATTCCACCTCATATTGAACATTGACCATTCCACGATGCTGGATTACCATTGTTCTATTTAGGTTCAACTGCATCTCACAGCATACATCTGGAATTGATCCACCAATACATTACTAACATGACATTCAAAGATGATGCTCAGTTCACTTCATGGCACTATTTTGATTTAAAAAAAGCAGAAAATCATGCCATTTTTCATTCTATACATGGAATTGTTATACCATTGTTGACTTATCATAGCCATAGGCACTCTCCGTTCCAGTCATATGGAAAAATGATTGCCATGTTTTTAACATATTAGGGGATCTCCAAAGCATAATTATAGAAGCAATTTTAGAAATATTTATGCCATTGTGACTTAATACATTACATTAGAAGAAAATCCTGATTTTCATATCGTGGCACTGCTATGATCTGAAAAAAAATGTGGGAAAGCATAACATTGCTCATTTATCATGAGGAAGTATTATAACCATTGCCATATCCTTAGGCACTATTTATTCCATTGGGCCCAGCACATTGGAATTGCCTACCTAGTTTCAAGAGTGCTTGGTATCAGTTGTGACCCCGCTTACTCTTTTAAGAGCGATTGGTGTCACATCACATATTTTGATATTGTCCTTTTGGGCCCGTTGCCAACCCTACTGGATGTGCATTTCAGGCTCGAACCTGAGACATTTCCCTCAAAAGGGATCCCTTTGCAACCCTAGTGCAAATTGAGGTGATGCCAAGCGCCTCGAAGGTTGGGTAGGCGGGACTATTGGGCTGGGCCTTCGCATAGTGCAAGGATGATGATCATCTTGTAAACATTTAGAATCTTGAAAGCCTAATTAAGGGAGTATTAGAAGAACGCGGGTGTGATTACATGCAGGATAAGCTACTCTGCTTGAGGTGAACAGTGCTTCAGCCAATAGTTTGTTCCGGGTAACCTTTTAGTGGTAGTCGAAACTTTCCCACGTGGATGATCAGTTGGTAGCATTTAGGAATAAATGCTTGTTGGTGATATAGCTCTAGCTGCGGTTTTTGATTTGCTCTCCATTTTAAGGAACTCTCTCTTGGGTCTTTTTTGTACATGGTATGGTTTTTGAAGTAGAGCAGAAAAGTGTAGCGTAGGGTGAAAAGAAATGAAAAATGGTAAAATGGATGGATAATTGTGTTTACACTTGGAGTGAATAATTTTTTCTAGCAGTGGCTAAGTGGTTATTTTTAATCCTTTGCTCATATATAATGAATTTTTCATTTATATATAATGCACTGAGAGTGTATATATTTATATTTTTTCAATAAACCAAAGGATGTCATATTATTAAATATAAAGTTATTTATATTTATTTTAGATTTGTATTTAATGCATTAAAACCGTTAATGAAACAGATAATGTCATCTCATTAAAAATAAAGTTAGTGTTTTTCTATTTTTTTCTATAAAAATTTTTTAATGAGGTGCATTATTGATTTGTATGCTGTTGGTGAATCAAACATAAACTCATTTAATTTTAAAAATTTTAATGAGGGAACGTTAGCTGATTTTGATATATATATATATATATAT
>JBBYHL010000013.1:920500-992794 GCA_038381835.1 Adansonia madagascariensis
TTCTTTTTGTGATTAGGTACTATACACAAGTTCTTCTTTTTGGGATACACGATTCTAATGCTTTGTTTTGGCAAGAAAACCTTATCTTTCCACAATTTTCCATACGTCAAAGTTTATCCACTGAATGGTATAAACTTTGATTCTTGTAATAATCTCTTTTCTTGGTGTGATTTGGCATTAGAAACACATTCTCCTTATTGGGATACATGATATTAACACTTTGTTTTTACAAGAAAAGCTTTTCTTTCCACCAATTTTTATAGAATCAAAGTTCATCCATCGAATGGGTCAAAACTTGGATTCTTGTAACAATCTCCATTCTTTCTGTGATTAGGCATTATAAATACTTTCTCCTTATTGGGGTACATGATATTGATAATTTGGCCTGGCAGGAGTAGCTTGTCCACCGTTTTCCTCAAAATCAAAGTTCATCCATCAAATGGGAGAAACTAAGATTCTCATAATAATCTCTATTCCTTTTATGATTGGGCACCATAAGCACATTTTCCTCATTAGGATGCACAATATTGATGCTTTGGTCTTACAGGATATGCTTTTCATTCCACCCTTTATCATGGAGTCAAAGTTCATCTATTGAATGGGATGAACATGGATTCTCATAATAATCTCTATTCTTTATGTGATTGGGCCTTATAAACACATTCTCCTTATTAAGAAACATTATATTGATGCTTTGGTTTTGTAAGAAATGTTTTTCTTTTCATCAATTTCCATAGAATCAAAGTTCATCTGTCAAATGGGACAAACTTTGATTCTCATAGTAATCTTCATTTTTTTTGTGATTGGGCACTATAAACACATTTTCCTCATTGGGATACAGATATTGATGCTTCGGTTTGGCAAGAAAAGCTTTTCTTTGCACCATTTTCCTTAGAATCATAGTTCAACTTTCAAGTGGGTTGAACTTGAATACTCATACTAATCTCCATTCCTTTTACGATTAGGCACTATACACACGTTCTTCTTTTTGGGATACATGGTTTTGATGCTTTATTTTGGCAAGAAAACCTTTTCTTTCCATAATTTTCCATACGTCAAAGTTTATCCATTAAATGGTACAAACTTAGATTCTTGTAATAATCTCCATTCTTTGTGTGATTTGGCATTACAAACATATTCTCCTCATTGGGGTACATAATATTAACACTTTATTTTTGCAAGTGAAGCTTTTCTTTCCACCAATTTCTGTAGAATCAAAGTTTATCCATCGAATGGGTCAAACTTGGATTCTTGTAACAATCTCCATTCTTTCTGTGATTAGGCATTATAAATACTTTCTTCTCATTGGGGTACATGATATTGATGATTTGGCTTGGCAAGAATAGCTTGTCCATCATTTTTCTCAGAGTCAAAGTTCATCCATCAAATGAGACAAACTAAGATTCTTGCAATAATCTCTATTTCTTTTGTGCTTGGGCACCATAAACACATTCTCCTTATTGGGATGCACAATATTAATGCTTTGGTTTTACAGGATATGCTTTTCTTTCCACCCTTTTCCATAAAGTCAAAGTTCATCTATTGAATGGGACAAACATGGATTCTCGTAATAATCTCCATTCTTTATGTGATTGGATCCTATAAACACATTCTCCTCATTGGGAAACATTATATTGATGCTTTGGTTTTGCAAGAAATGTTTTTCTTTTCATCGATTTCCATAGTATCAAATTTCATCTATCGAATGGGACAAACTTCGATTCTCATAGTAATCTTTATTTTTTTTATGATTGGGCACTATAAACACATTTTCCTCATTGGGATATAGATATTGATGCTTCAATTTGGCAAGAAAAGCTTTTCTTTGCACCATTTTCCATAGAATCATAGTTTAACTTTCAAGTGGGACAAACTTGAATACTCATACTAATCTCTATTCTTTTTATGTTGGGCACTATACGCACGTTCTTCTAGTTAGGATACATGGTTCTGATGCTTTGTTTTGGCAAGAAAACCTTTTTTTCCATAATTTTCCATACGTCAAAGTTTATCCATTGAATGGTACAAACTTAGATTCTTGTAATAATCTCTATTCTTTGTGCGATTTGGCATCACAAACATATTCTCCTTATTGGGATACACAATATTAACACTTTGTTTTTGCAGGTAAAGCTTTTCTTTCCCCCAATTTCTATATAAATCAAAGTTTATCCATCGAATGGGTCAAACTTGGATTCTTGTAACAATCTCCATTCTTTCTGTGATTGGGCATTATAAATACTTTTTTCTCATTGAGGTACATGATATTGATGATTTGGCTTGGTAAGAATAGCTTGTCCATCATTTTTGTCAGAATCAAAGTTCATCCATCAAATGAGACAAACTAAGATTTTCGCAATAATCTCTATTCCTTTTGTGATTGGGCACCATAAACATATTCTCCTCATTAAGGTGCACAATATTGATGCTTTGGTTTTACAAGAAATGCTTTTCTTTCCACCCTTTTTCATAAAGTCAAAGTTCATCTATCGAATGGGACAAACATGGATTTTTGCAATGATCTCCATTCTTTGTGTGATTGAGCCTATAAGCACATTCTTCTTATTGGGAAACATGATATTGATGCTTTGGTTTTGCAAGAAAGGTTTTTCTTTCCATCGATTTCCATTAAATCAAAGTTCATCTATCGAATGGGACAAACTTGGATTCTCATAGTCATCTCCATTCTTTTTGTGATTGGGCACTATAAACACATTCTCCTTATTGGGATACACGATATTGTTGCTTGGGTTTGGCAAGAAAAGGTTTTTTATCCACCATTTTCCTTAGAATAAATGTTTATCCATCAAATAAGAAAAATAAAGATCTTTGCAATAATCTCTATTCTTTTTGTGATCGGGCACTATAAACACATACTCTTCATTGGGATACATAATATTAATGCTTTGATTTTGCATGAAAAGCTTTTCTTTCTACCAATTTCCGTATAATCAAAGTTCATACGTTGAATGGGATACATTTGGATTCTTGTAATAATCTTAAATTTTTTTTGATTAGGCAATATAAACACTTTCTCCTCATTGGGACACATGAGATTCATGATTTGGTTTGGCAAGAATAGCTTATCTTTTCTACCATTTTTCCTTAGAATCTAAGTTTATTCCTTAACTAAGACAAACTAAGATTCTCACAATAATCTCTGCTCCTTTTGTGATTAGGCACTGTAAACACAATGACACTTTGGTTTTGTAAGAAAAGTTTTTCTTTCCACCAATTTTAATAGAATCAAAGCTCATTTGCCAAATAAGATAGGTTAAAATTCTCACAATAATCTCTATTCTTTTATAATTGGGCACCATAAACACATTCTCCTCATTCGGATGGACAATATTAATGCCTTGCTTTTGTAAGAGAAGCATTTTCAAACATATTTCATAGCATCAAAATTCGTCCATCGAATCGAACAAACTTGGATTCTTGTAATAATCTCCATTCTTCATGTGATTGAGCACTATAAACACATTCTCCTCCTTGGGATACACAACATTGATGCTTTGGTTTGGAAGAAACGTTTTTCTTTCCACCATTTTCGTTAGAATAAATGTTTATCCATCAAATGAGACAAGCTAAGATCTTCATGATAATCTCTGTTCTTTTTATGATTGGGCACCAGAAATATATTCTCCTCATTGGGATACACAACATAAATGCTTTGGTTTTGCAAGAAAAGCTTTTCTTTTGATCATTTTCCACAGAGTCAAAGTTCATCCATCGAATAGATCAAGCATAGATTTTTATAATAATCTCCATTCTTTGTGTGATTGGGTGCCATAATAGATTCACCTCATGATATTGGTGCTTTGGTTTGGCAAGAAAAACTTTTGTTTCCACTAAATTCCATAGAATCAAAGTTTATCTATCGAATGGGACAAACTTGGATTCTGGTAATAATCTCTATTCTTTCTATGATTGGGCACCTAAACACTTTCTCCTCATTAAGACACATGATATTGATGATTTGGTTTGGCAAGAATAGCTTATCTTTCCACCATTTTTCTTATAATCAAACTTCATCTGTCAAATGAGATAAACTAAGATTCTCGCAATAATCTCCATTCCTTCTATGATTGGGCACCATAAACACGTTTTCCCTATTGGGATTCACAACATTGATGCTTTGGTTTTACAAGAAAAGCTTTGCTTTCTACCATTTTCCATAGCATCAAAGTTTATCCATTGAATGGGACAAACTTGGATTCTCGTAATAATCCCTGTTCTTTATGTGATTAGGCACTATAAACACATTCTCATCATTGGGATACTCGATATTGGCCTGTTGGTTTTGCAAGAAAAGCTTTTTTCCACCATTTTCCATTGAAACAAAGCTCATCCGTCGAATGCAACAAACTTGGATTGTCATAATAATCTTCGTTCTTTTTGTGATTAGTCACTATAGACACTTTCTCTTCATTAGAATACATGATACTGATGCTTTGATTTGGCAAGAAAAGCTTTTTTTCCACCATTTTCCTTAAAATCAAAGTTCATCTATCAAGTCATAGAAACTAAGATTCTCGCAATAATCTCCATTCTTGTTGTGATTAGGCATAATAAAAACATTCTCCTAATTGGGATACACAATATTAATGCTTTGGTTTTGCAAGAAAAGTTTCCTTTCCACCATTTTTCATAGAATCAAAGTTTATCCATTGAATGGGACAAACTTGGATTCCCATAATAGTCTCTATTCTTTTTATGATTAGGCACTATAAACATTTTCTCCTTATTAGGATACATGATATTGATGATTTGGTTTTGCAAGAAAGCTTTTCTTTCCACCATTTTCCTTAGAATGAAAGTTCATCTGCCAAATAGGACAAAGTTGAATTCTCATAACAAACTTCATTCTCTTTATGATAGGCATGCTAAATACATTCTTCTTATTAGGAAACATGATATTGATGCTTTGGTTTGCCAAGAAAAGCCTTTTTTGCCATTTTCCTTAGAATTAAAGCTCGTCTGTCAAATGAGACAAACTTAGATTCTTGTAATAATCTCAATTCTTTTTGTGATTGGGCACTATAAACACATTTTCCTTATTAGGATACATAGTTTTGATGCTTTGGTTTGGCAAGAAAATTTTTTCTTTCCAAAAATTTCCTAAGTATTAAAGCTTATCCTTCAAATGGGACAAACTTGGATTCTCATTATAATCTCCCTTTATTTTATGATTAGGCGCTATAAAAGCTTTTTTCTCATTGGACACATGATATTAATGCTTTGGTTTGGATGGAAAAGCTTTTTCTTCCATCATTTTCCTTAAAATCAAAGTTTATCAATTAAACAAACTACGATTCTCACATAATCTGTAATTATTTTCTAATTGGCCATTGTAAACACATTCTCCTCATTTGGATACACGATATTGATGCTTTGGTTTGCCAAGTAAAGCTTTGCTCTCCACTATTTTCTATTGAATGAAAGTTTATTTATTGAATGAGATAAACTTAGATTCTCATAATAAACTTCATTCCTTTTATGATTTGGCACCATAAACACTTTCTCCTCATAGGGATACATGATATTGATGCTTTGGTTTGGCAAGAAAAGCTTTTTTTCCACCATTTTCCTTAGAATAAATGTTTATCCATCAAATAAGAAAAATAAAGATCTTCGCAATAATCTCTATTCTTTTTGTGATTGGGCACTATAAACACATTCTCTTCATTGGGATACACAATATTAATGCTTTGATTTTGCAAAAAAAGCTTTTTTTTGGTCATTTTCCATGGACTTAAAGTTCGTCCATCGACTGGGACAAACATGGATTGTCATAGTAATCTCCATTCTTTTTGTGATTGGGCACTATAAACACATTCCCCTTATTGGGATACACGATATTAATGCTTTGGTTTTGCAAGAAGAGCTTTTCTTTCTACTAATTTTCAAATCATCAAAGTTGATCTATCAAATGGGATAAACTTGGATTCTCATAATAATCTCTATTTTTTTATGATTGGGCAATATAAACACTTTCTCCTCATTAGAATACTGAGTTTTGATGCTTTGGTTTGGAAAGAAAAGCTTTCTTTCCTCTATTTTCCCTAGAATCAAAGTTTATCCATCAAATAGGTCAAACTTGGATTCCTATAATAATCTCCATTCTTTTTACTATTAGGCACTATAAACATATTCTCCTCATTGGGATACAGATATTGATGCTTTAGTTTGGTAAGAAAAGCTTTCTTTCCACCATTTTCCTTAGAATCCCAATTCATCCATCATGCGAGACAAACTTGGATACTCATAATAATCTCCATTCTTTTTGTGATTGGGCACTATAAACATGTTCTCCTCTTTAGGATACATGATTGTAATGCTTTGTTTTGGCAAGAGAAGCTTTTTTTTCCATAATTTTCCATAAGCTAAAGTTCATCCACTGAATGGGACAAATTTGGATTCTCATAATAATGTCCATTCTTTGTGTGATTTGGCACTATAAACACATTTTCCTCATTGGGATATAGATATTGATGCTTTGGCTTTGCAAGAAAAGATTTTTTTCCTACCATTTTCCATAGTATCAAAGTTCATCTATCAAATAGGATAAATAGGATAAACTTAAATTCTCATAATAATCTCCTTTCTTTGTGTGATTGGGCATGCATTTTCCTAATTGGGATACACGATATCGATGGTTTGGTTTTACAAGTAAAGATTTTCTTTCCACCATTTTCCTTAGAATCACAGTTCATTTATCGAATAGGACAAACTTGGATTCTCATAATAATCTCTATTTATTTTGTGATTGGGCACTATAAATGCTTTCTCTTTATTAGGACACATGATATTGATGCTTCGATAGGCTTGTCCTTCCACCATTTACCTTAGAATCAGAGTTCATTTTTCAAATGAGACAAACTAAAATTCTTGCAATAATCTCCATTCTCTTTATGATTGGGTACCATACCATAAGCACTTTCTCCTCATCAGGATACACAATATTGATACTTTGGTTTTGCAAGAAATGGTTTTCTTTCTATTATCTTCCAGAGAATCAAAGTTCATTCAACGAATGGGACAAACTAGTATTCTTATAATAACCTCTATTCTTTTTGCAATTGGGTGCTATAAACACTTTCTTCTCATTAGGATACATCATATTAATGCTTTAGGTTGGCAAGAAAAGCTTTTCTTTCCACCATTTTTCATAGAATCAAAGTTCATCCACTAAATAAGAGTAACTAAGATTCAAGTAATAATCTTTGTTCTTTCTGTGATTGAGCATATAAACACATTCTCTTCATTGGGATGCACCGATATTGATGCTTTGGTTTTGCAAGAAAAACTTTTCTTTCCACCATTTTCATAGAATCAAAGTTCATCCATTAAATGGATAAACTTGTACTCTCGTAATAATCTCTATTTTTTATGATTGGGCACTACAACCACTTTTACCTCATTGGGATACATGATATTGATGCTTTGGTTTGGCAAGAAAGGTTTCTTTTCCACTATTTTCCTTAAAATCAAAGTTCATCTATCAAATGAGACAAACAAAGATTCCCACAATAATCTATGTTCTTTTTGTGATTGGGCACTATAAACACATACTCCTCATTGGGATACCCGATATCAATGCTTTGATTTTTGTAAGAAAAGCTTTTCTCTCTGCTATTTTCCATAGAATCAAAGTTTATCCACTAAATGGGACAAACTTTGATTCTTGTAATAATCTTTATCCTTTTTGTGATTGGGCGCTATAAACACATTTTCCTCTTAGGTATAGACAATATTGGTACCTTTACTTAACAAGAAAAGCTTTCTTTTCACTATTTTCCTTAGAATCAAAGTTCATCCGTCAAATGAAACAAACTAAGATTCTCATAATAATCTCTATTTTTTTGTGGTTAGGCTCCATAAACACATTCTCCTCATTGGGATACACAATTTTGATTTTTTGGCTTGGCAAAAAAGGCTTTTCCCTCCATAAATTTCCTTAAAATCAAAGTTCATCCATCAAATGGGACAAACATAGATTCTCGTAATCTCCTTTTTCTTTTGATTGGGAGTTATAAAGACTTTCTCCCTATTGGGATAACGATATTGATGCTTTCGTTTGGTAGAAAAAGCTTTTCTTCTCACCACTTTCCTTAAAATCAAAGTTCATCTATCAAATGAGACAAACTAAGATTCTCATAATAATCTTTATTCTTTTTATGATTGGGCACTGTAAATACATTCTTCTTATTGGGAAATATGATACTGATGCTTTGGTCTAACAAGAAAGCTTTCCTTTCTACCATTTTCCATAGAATCAAGGTTCATTCATCAAATGAAACAAACTTAGATTCTCATAATTATCTCTATTCTTTTTGTGTTTCAGCACTAAAAACATATTCTCCTTATTGGCATGCATAGTTTTGACACTTTGGTTTGGCAAGAAAAGCTTTTCATTATGCAAATATCCTTGAATCAAACTTTATCCTTGAAATAGGACAAAGTTAGATTCCTACAATACTCTCTCTTCCTTTTATGATTAGGCGCTATAAACATTTTCTCCTCATTAGGATAATGATATTGATGCTTTTGTTTGGTAAGAAAAGCTTTTCTTTCTGCCATTTTCCTTAAAATTAAAGCTAATCTATCAAATAGCATAAACTTGGATTCTCTTAGTAATTTTTGTTCTTTTTGTGATTGGCACTATAAACACATTCTCCTCATTAGGATAATGATATTGATGCTTTTGTTTGGCAAGAAAAGCTTTTCTTTCTGCCATTTTCCTTAGAATTAAAGCTAATCTATCAAATAGGATAAACTTGGATTCTCATAGTAATTTTTGTTCTTTTTGTGATTGGCACTATAAACACATTCTCTTCATTTGGATACACAGTTTTGATGCTTTGGTTTGGCAAGAAAAGCTTTTTCTTTCCACCATTTTGCTTAGAATCAAAGTTCACCCATCAATTGGGTTAAACTAGGATTCCTATAATAATCTCTATTCTTTTTTAGATTAGGAATTTTAAACACATTCTACTATTTGGGATACATGGTTCTAATGCTTTTCTTTGGCAAAGAAAGCTTTTCTCTCCACCATATTCCTTAGAATCAAAGTTCATCTGTAAAATGAGATAAACTAAGATTTTCACAATAATCTTCGTTCATTTTATGATTGGGCACTATAAACACATTCTCCTCATTTGGGTACACGATAGAAATGCTTTGGTTTGATAACAAAAGCTTTTCTCTCCACCATTTTCCATAAAATCTAATCTAAGTTCATCTGTTGAATGGGTTAAACTAGGATTCTCATAATAATCTCCATTTTTTTTAGATTGGGAACTATTAACACATTCTACTATTTGGGATACATGGTTTTGATGCTTTTCTTTGGCAAGGAAAGATTTTCTCTCCACCATATTCCTTAGAATCAAAGTTCATCCATTAAATGGGACAAACTTCGATTCTCGTAATAATCTTCGCTTTTTTTATGATTAGGTACTATAAACATTTTCTCCTCATTGGGATACATGATATTGATGCTTTGGTTTAGCAAGAAAAGCATTTCTTTCCACCATTTTTCTTAGAATAAATGTTTATCCATCAAATGAAACAAACTAAGATTTTGGCAATAATCTTCATTTTTTTTGTGATTGGACACTATGAACCCATTCCCTTTATTGGGATACAAATTGTTGATGCTTGGGTTTTGCAAAAAGAGCTTTTCTTTCCACTATTTTCCATAAAGTCAAAGTTCATATATTGAATGGGATAAATATGGATTCTCATAATAATCTCCATTCTTTGTGTGATTGGGCACTATAAACATATTCTCCTCATTAGGATATACGTTGTTGATGCTTTAGATTTGTAAGAAATGCTTTTCTTTCCACCAATTTTCATAGAATGTAAGTTTATCCATTAAATGGGACAAACTTGGATTCTCATAACAATCTCTATTCTTTTTGTGATTATGCACTATAAATACATTCTTCTTATTAGGATATGCGAAATTGATGCTTTGGTTTTGTAAGAAAAGCCTTTCTTTCCACCACTTTCCATAGAAACAAAGTTTATCCATCGAATGCGACAAACTTGGATTCTTATAATAATATCTATTGTTCTTGTGACTAGGCACTATAAAAAAGTTATACACATTGGGATACATAATATTAATGTTTCAGTTTGGCAAGAAAAGCTTTTCTTTTTACTATTTTCTTTAGAATCAAAGTTTTTTTGTTAAGTAAGACAAACTAAGATTCTCGCAATAATCTCCATTCTTTCTATGATTGAGAATCATAAACACATTCCCATCATTGGGATACACAATATTGATAGTTTGGCTTTGCAAGAAAAGCTTTTTTTTCTACTATCTTCCATAGAATCAAAGTTCATCCATCGAATTGGACAAACTAGGATTCTCATAATAATCTCTATTCCTTTTGCGAGTAGGTGCTATAAACACTTTTTTCTCATTAGGATACATCATATTGATGCTTTGGGTTAGCAAGAAAATCTTTTCTCTCCACCATTTTCTTAGAATCAAAGTTCATCTGTTAAATGAGACAAACTAAGATTCAAGCAATAATCTCTATCCTCTTTATGATTGAGCATGATAAACACATTCTTTTAATTGGGATACATGATATTGATGCTTTGGTTTTGCACGAAAAGCTTTTTCTTCCACCATTTTCATAGAATCAAAGATCATCCATTAATTGGACAAACTTGTATTCTCGTAACAATCTCCATTCTTTTTGTGATTGGGCACACAACCACTTTTTCAATGTTTTGGTTTGGCAAGAAAGGTTTTTTTCCACCATTTTCCTTAGAATCAAAGTTCATCTATCGAATGAGACAAACAAAGATTCTCGTAATAATCTATGTTTTTTTTGTGATTGTGCACTATAAACACATTCTCCTCATTAGGATACACGATAATGATGCTTTGATTTTTGAAAGAAAAGCTTTTCTCTCTGCCATTTTCCATAGAATCAAAGTTCATCCATTGAATGGGACAAACTTGGATTCTTGGAATAATCTCTATCCTTTTTGTGATTTGGCACTATAAACACATTCTCCTCTTAGGGATAAAAAAGATTGATGCCTTTATCTGACAAGAAAATCTTTTTTTTTTCTCCATTTTTCTTAGAATCAAAGTTCATCTGTCAAAATGAGATAAACTTGGATTCTCAAAATAATCTCCACTCTTTTTGTGATTGGGCGCTATAAACACATTCACCTTATCAGGATACATAGTTTTGATGCTTTGGTTTGGCAAGAAAAGCTTTTCCCTCCACAAATTTCCTTTGAATCATAGTTTGTGCTTCAAATGGGAAAACTTAGATTCTTACAATAATCTCCCTTCTTTTTGTGATTGGGCATTATAAATACTTTCTCCTTATTGCGATATATGATATTAATACCTTGGTTTGGCAGGAAAAGCTTTTCTTCCCACCATTTTCCTAGTAATCAAAGTTCTTTTGTCAAATGAGGTAAACTAAAATTCTCACAATAGTCTCCATCCTTTTGGTGATTGGGTACTGTAAACACATTCTTCTCATTGGGATACATAATATTGAAGCTTTTTTCTAACAAGAAAAGCTTTTCTTTTTGCAATTTTCCTTAGAATCAAAGTTCATCTGTCAAATGGGACAAACTTGGATTCTCGTAATAATCACTATCTTTTTTGTGATTGGGTGCTATAAACACATTCTCCTTATCAGGATACATAGTTTTGATGCTTTGGTTTGGCAAGAAAAGCTTTTCCCTCCATAAATTTCCTTCGAATCATAGTTTGTGCTTCAAATGGGAAAAACTTGGATTCTTACAATAATCTCCCTTCTTTTTGTGAGTGGGCATTATAAATACTTTCTCCTCATTGCGATATATGATATTAATACCTAGGTTTGGCAGGAAAAACTTTTCTTCCCACCATTTTCCTAATAATCAAAGTTTATTTGTCAAATAAGGCAAACTAAAATTCTCACAATAATCTTTATTCTTTTGGTGATTGGGTACTGTAAATACATTCTTCTCATTGGGATACATAATATTGATGTTTTTTCTAACAAGAAAAGCTTTTCTTTTTGCAATTTTCCTTAGAATCAAAGTTTATCTGTCAAATAGGATAAACTTGGATTCTTGTAATAATCACTATCCTTTTTGTGATTAGGCACTAAAACCACATTCTTGTTATTGGGATACATAGTTTTGATGCTTCAGTTTGGCAAGAAATGCTTTTCTTTCCATAAATTTCCTTAGAATCAAAGTTCATTTTTCAAATAGGACAAACTTGGATTCTTACAATAATCTCTTTTTTTTTTTTGTGATTAGGCTCTATAAACATTTTTTCCTCATTAAGATACAGGATATTTATGCTTTTGTTTAGCAAGAAAGCTTTTCTTTCTATTATTTTGCTTGAAATTGAAGTTCATCCATCAAATGGAACAAACTTGAATTCTCATAATAATCTTTGCTCTTTGTTTGATTGGCCCTATAAACACATTATCCTTATTGGGATCTTTGGTTTGGTAGGAAAAGATTTTTTTAACCATTTTGCTTAGAATTACAGCTCATTCATCAAATAGGTCAAACTAGGATTCTGGTAATAATCTCTATTCTTTTAGAGATTGGGTACTATAAACAAATTATCCTATTTGGGATGCATGGTTCTGATGCTTTGGTTTGGCAAGGAAAGTTGTTTTCTCCACCATATTCCTTAGAATCAAAATTTATCCGTCAAATGAGAGAAACTAAGATTCTAGCAATAATCTGTATTCATTTGTGATTGGGCACTATAAACACATTCTCCTTACTGTGATGCATGATATTGATGCTTTAGTCTGACAGGGAAAGCTTTTCTTATCACTATTTCCCACAGAATCAAAGTTCATCTATTGAATGGGACAAACTTGAATTCTCATAATAATCTTCATTCTTCTTTTGATTAAGCACTATAAACACTTTCTCCTCATTGGGGTACATGATATTGATGCTTGGGTTTGGTAAGAAAAGCTTTTCTTTCCTCCATTTTCCTTAGAATCAAAGTTCATCCGTCAAATGAGACAAATTAATATTCTCACAATAATCTTTGTTTTTTTATGATTGGGCATTATAAACACATTCTCTTTACTATGATACATGATATTTTTGATCTAACATGAAAAGCTTTTCTCTCTACCATCTTCTATAGAATCAAAGTTCATCCATTGAATGGGATAAACTTGGATTCTCATAATAATTTCCATTCTTTTTATGATGGGGCACTATAAACGCTTTCTTCTGATTGGGATACATGATATTGATGCTTTGGTTTGTAAAGAAATGCTTGTGTTTGCATCATTTTCCTTAGAATCAAAGTTCATGAATCAAATGAGACAAACTAAAATTCTCATAATAGTCTCCTTTCTTTTGGTAATTGGGCTTTGGTTTTGTGATTATGCACTATAAATACATTCTTCTTATTAGGATATGCGAAATTGATGCTTTGGTTTTGTAAGAAAAGCCTTTCTTTCCACCACTTTCCATAGAAACAAAGTTTATCCATCGAATGCGACAAACTTGGATTCTTATAATAATATCTATTGTTCTTGTGACTAGGCACTATAAAAAAGTTATACACATTGGGATACATAATATTAATGTTTCAGTTTGGCAAGAAAAGCTTTTCTTTTTACTATTTTCTTTAGAATCAAAGTTTTTTTGTTAAGTAAGACAAACTAAGATTCTCGCAATAATCTCCATTCTTTCTATGATTGAGAATCATAAACACATTCCCATCATTGGGATACACAATATTGATAGTTTGGCTTTGCAAGAAAAGCTTTTTTTTCTACTATCTTCCATAGAATCAAAGTTCATCCATCGAATTGGACAAACTAGGATTCTCATAATAATCTCTATTCCTTTTGCGAGTAGGTGCTATAAACACTTTTTTCTCATTAGGATACATCATATTGATGCTTTGGGTTAGCAAGAAAATCTTTTCTCTCCACCATTTTCTTAGAATCAAAGTTCATCTGTTAAATGAGACAAACTAAGATTCAAGCAATAATCTCTATCCTCTTTATGATTGAGCATGATAAACACATTCTTTTAATTGGGATACATGATATTGATGCTTTGGTTTTGCACGAAAAGCTTTTTCTTCCACCATTTTCATAGAATCAAAGATCATCCATTAATTGGACAAACTTGTATTCTCGTAACAATCTCCATTCTTTTTGTGATTGGGCACACAACCACTTTTTCAATGTTTTGGTTTGGCAAGAAAGGTTTTTTTCCACCATTTTCCTTAGAATCAAAGTTCATCTATCGAATGAGACAAACAAAGATTCTCGTAATAATCTATGTTTTTTTTGTGATTGTGCACTATAAACACATTCTCCTCATTAGGATACACGATAATGATGCTTTGATTTTTGAAAGAAAAGCTTTTCTCTCTGCCATTTTCCATAGAATCAAAGTTCATCCATTGAATGGGACAAACTTGGATTCTTGGAATAATCTCTATCCTTTTTGTGATTTGGCACTATAAACACATTCTCCTCTTAGGGATAAAAAAGATTGATGCCTTTATCTGACAAGAAAATCTTTTTTTTTTCTCCATTTTTCTTAGAATCAAAGTTCATCTGTCAAAATGAGATAAACTTGGATTCTCAAAATAATCTCCACTCTTTTTGTGATTGGGCGCTATAAACACATTCACCTTATCAGGATACATAGTTTTGATGCTTTGGTTTGGCAAGAAAAGCTTTTCCCTCCACAAATTTCCTTTGAATCATAGTTTGTGCTTCAAATGGGAAAACTTAGATTCTTACAATAATCTCCCTTCTTTTTGTGATTGGGCATTATAAATACTTTCTCCTTATTGCGATATATGATATTAATACCTTGGTTTGGCAGGAAAAGCTTTTCTTCCCACCATTTTCCTAGTAATCAAAGTTCTTTTGTCAAATGAGGTAAACTAAAATTCTCACAATAGTCTCCATCCTTTTGGTGATTGGGTACTGTAAACACATTCTTCTCATTGGGATACATAATATTGAAGCTTTTTTCTAACAAGAAAAGCTTTTCTTTTTGCAATTTTCCTTAGAATCAAAGTTCATCTGTCAAATGGGACAAACTTGGATTCTCGTAATAATCACTATCTTTTTTGTGATTGGGTGCTATAAACACATTCTCCTTATCAGGATACATAGTTTTGATGCTTTGGTTTGGCAAGAAAAGCTTTTCCCTCCATAAATTTCCTTCGAATCATAGTTTGTGCTTCAAATGGGAAAAACTTGGATTCTTACAATAATCTCCCTTCTTTTTGTGAGTGGGCATTATAAATACTTTCTCCTCATTGCGATATATGATATTAATACCTAGGTTTGGCAGGAAAAACTTTTCTTCCCACCATTTTCCTAATAATCAAAGTTTATTTGTCAAATAAGGCAAACTAAAATTCTCACAATAATCTTTATTCTTTTGGTGATTGGGTACTGTAAATACATTCTTCTCATTGGGATACATAATATTGATGTTTTTTCTAACAAGAAAAGCTTTTCTTTTTGCAATTTTCCTTAGAATCAAAGTTTATCTGTCAAATAGGATAAACTTGGATTCTTGTAATAATCACTATCCTTTTTGTGATTAGGCACTAAAACCACATTCTTGTTATTGGGATACATAGTTTTGATGCTTCAGTTTGGCAAGAAATGCTTTTCTTTCCATAAATTTCCTTAGAATCAAAGTTCATTTTTCAAATAGGACAAACTTGGATTCTTACAATAATCTCTTTTTTTTTTTTGTGATTAGGCTCTATAAACATTTTTTCCTCATTAAGATACAGGATATTTATGCTTTTGTTTAGCAAGAAAGCTTTTCTTTCTATTATTTTGCTTGAAATTGAAGTTCATCCATCAAATGGAACAAACTTGAATTCTCATAATAATCTTTGCTCTTTGTTTGATTGGCCCTATAAACACATTATCCTTATTGGGATCTTTGGTTTGGTAGGAAAAGATTTTTTTAACCATTTTGCTTAGAATTACAGCTCATTCATCAAATAGGTCAAACTAGGATTCTGGTAATAATCTCTATTCTTTTAGAGATTGGGTACTATAAACAAATTATCCTATTTGGGATGCATGGTTCTGATGCTTTGGTTTGGCAAGGAAAGTTGTTTTCTCCACCATATTCCTTAGAATCAAAATTTATCCGTCAAATGAGAGAAACTAAGATTCTAGCAATAATCTGTATTCATTTGTGATTGGGCACTATAAACACATTCTCCTTACTGTGATGCATGATATTGATGCTTTAGTCTGACAGGGAAAGCTTTTCTTATCACTATTTCCCACAGAATCAAAGTTCATCTATTGAATGGGACAAACTTGAATTCTCATAATAATCTTCATTCTTCTTTTGATTAAGCACTATAAACACTTTCTCCTCATTGGGGTACATGATATTGATGCTTGGGTTTGGTAAGAAAAGCTTTTCTTTCCTCCATTTTCCTTAGAATCAAAGTTCATCCGTCAAATGAGACAAATTAATATTCTCACAATAATCTTTGTTTTTTTATGATTGGGCATTATAAACACATTCTCTTTACTATGATACATGATATTTTTGATCTAACATGAAAAGCTTTTCTCTCTACCATCTTCTATAGAATCAAAGTTCATCCATTGAATGGGATAAACTTGGATTCTCATAATAATTTCCATTCTTTTTATGATGGGGCACTATAAACGCTTTCTTCTGATTGGGATACATGATATTGATGCTTTGGTTTGTAAAGAAATGCTTGTGTTTGCATCATTTTCCTTAGAATCAAAGTTCATGAATCAAATGAGACAAACTAAAATTCTCATAATAGTCTCCTTTCTTTTGGTAATTGGGCACCATAGACACATTCTTCTCAGTAGGATGCATAATATTGATACTTTGGTTTTGCAAGAAAAGCTTCTATTTCCACTATTTTTTGTAGAATCAACATTCATCGAATGGGATAAGCTTAGAGTCTCATAATAATCTCCATTCCTTTTGTAATTCAGAAATATAAACACTTTTTCCTCGTTGGGATGCATAATACTAACGCTTTGGTTTGGTAAAAAAAGTTTTTTTTTCACCGTTTACCTTAGAATCAAAGTTCATCCGTCAAATGGAATAAATTAAGATTCTCGCAATAATCTCTATTCTTTTTATCATTAGGCAAAAACACATTCTCCTCAATGGGATACACGATATTCATGCTTATATTTTGCAAAAAAACCTTTCTTTCCCTCTTTTTCCTTAGAATCAAAGTTCGTCCATCAAATGGGACAAACTTTGATTCTCATAATAATCTTTATTCTTTTTGTGATTTCGTACTATAAACACTTTCTCCTCATTAGGACACATGATATTGATGCTCTAGTTTTGTAAGAAAGCTTTTCTTTCCACCATTTTCCTTAGAATCAAAGTTCATTTGTCAAATAAGACAAACTATGATTTTCACAATAATCTCTGTTCCTTCTATGATTGGGCATCATAAACACATTGTCTTCATTGGGATGCATGATATTGATGGTTTGGTTTTGCAAGAAAAGCTTTTCTTTCCACCATTTTCCATAGAATCAAGGTTCATCCATCGAATGGGATAAACTTGGATTCTCGTAGCAATCTCTATTCTTTTTATGGTTGGGCACTACAACCACTTTTTCCTCATTGAGATACATAATATTGATGCTTTGGTTTGGCAAGAAAGGTTTTTTCCACCATTTTCCTTAGAATCAAAATTCATCTGTCAAATGAGACAAACTAAGATTGTTGCAATGATATATGTTCTTTTTGTGATTAGGTGATAAACACAATCTCTTAATTGGGATGCATTATATTGATGCTTTGGTTTTATAAGAAAAGCTTTTTTTTCCACCATTTTTCATAGAATCAAAGGTCATCCATCGAATGGGATAAACTTGGATTCTAGTAAGAATTTTAATTTTTTTCGTGGTTGGGCACTGCAACCACTTTTTCCTTATTTGGATATATAATATTGATGCTTTGGCTTGGCAAGAAAGGTTTTTTTTCCACCATTTTCCTTAGAATCAAAGTTCACTTGTCAAATGAGAAAAAGTCAGATTCTCATAATAATCAATGTTGTTTTGGTGATTGGGCACCATAAACAAATTCTTCTTATTAGGATAAACAATGTTGATGCTTTGGTTTTTGCAAGAAAAGCTTTTCTCTCTGCCATTTTCCATAGAATCAATATTCATCTATCAAATGGGACAAACATGGCCTCTCATAATAATCTCCATTTTTTTTGTGATTCGGCACTATAAACACTTTCTCCTCATTGGGATACATAATATTAATGCTTTGGTTTGGCAAGAAAAGTTTTTCTTTCCACCATTTTCCTTAAAAATAAAGTTCATATATCAAATGGGATAAATTAAGATTCTTGTAATAGTCTCTATTTTTTTTGTCATTGGGCATAAACACATTCTCCTTATTGGGATATATGGCATTGATGTTTATTTTTTGCAAGAAAAACTTTTTCCCCTTTTTCCTTAAAATCAAAGTTTCTCCATCGAATGGGACAAACTTGGCTTTTCAGAATAATCTCCAATCTTTTTATGATTTGGCACTATAAACACTTTTTCCTAATTGGGATACATGATATTGATGCTTTGGTTTTGCAAGAAAGCTTTCCTTCCACCATTTTCCTTAGAATCAAAGTTCATCTCTCAAATGTGACTAGGCACGATAAAAACATTTTTTTCATTAGGATGCATGATATTGATGCTTTAGTCTAACAAGAAAAGCTTTTCCTTTTACTATTTTCCTTAGAATCAAAGTTCATCCATCAAATGGGACAAACTTGGAATCTCATAATAATCTCTATTTTTTTTTTTTTGTGATTAGGCAGTAAAAACACATTCTCCTTGTTGGGATACATAGTTTTGGTGCCTTGGTTTAGAAAGAAAAGATTTTTTCCACAAATTTCCTTAGAATCAAAGTTCATCCATTAAATGGATAAACTTGTATTCTCGTAACAATCTCCATTGTTTTTGTGATTGGGCACTACAACCACTTTTTCCTCGTTGGGATGCATGACATTGATGCTTTGGTTTGGCAAGAAAGGTTTTTCTCCACCATTTTCCTTAGAATTAATGTTTATATGTCAAATGAGACAAACAAAGATTCTCATAACAATCTATGTTCTTTTTGTGACTGGGCACCATAAACACATTCTCCTAATTAAGATACATAATATCGATGCTTTGATTTTTGCAAGAAAAACTTTTCTCTCTACCATTTTCCATAGAATCAAAGTTCCTCCATTGAATGGGACAAACTTGGATTCTTGTAATAATCTTTGTCCTCTTTGTGATTGGGCACTATAAACACATTCTCCTCTTACGAATAAATAATATTGATGCCTTCATCTAACAAAAAAAGTTTTTTTTCCACCATTTTCCTTAGAATCAAAGTTTATCCATCAAATGAGACAAACATGGATTCTCGTAATAATCTCTAATCTTTTTGTGATTGGGCACTATAAACACATTCTCCTTATCGAGATACATAGTTTTGGTGCTTTGGTTTGGCAAGAAAAGCTTTTCCCTCCATAAATTTCCTAAAAACCAAAGTTTGTGCTCAAATAGGAAAAACTTAGATTCTCATAATAATCTCCCTTCCTTTTGTGATTAGGCACTATAAACAATTTCTCCTCATTAGGATATATGAAATTGATGCTTTGGTTTGGTAGGAAAAGCTTTTCTTCCCACCATTTTCGTTGGAATCAAAGTTTATCTATTAAATGAGACAAACTAAGATTCTCATAATAATCTCCATTCTTTTGTTGATTGGGTACTGTAAACACATTTTTCTCATTGAGATACATAATATTGATTTTTTTTCTAACAAGAAAAGCTTTTCCTTCTACCATTTTTCCTATAATCAAAATTCATCCATCAAGTGGGATAAACTTAGACTCTCATAATAATCTCCATTTTTTTTGTGATTAGGCACTAAAAACACATTTTGCCTATTAAGATACATAGTTTTGATACTTTGGTTTAGTGGGAAAAGATTTTCTTTCCATGAATTTCCTTAGAATCAAAGTTCATCCTTCAAATGGGATAAATTTGGATTCTTACAGTAGTCTCGCTTCTTTTTGTGATTAGGAACTATAAATATCTTCTCCTCGTTAGGATACCTGACATTAATGCTTTTGTTTGACAAGAAAAACTTTTTTCTGCTATTTTCCTAAGAATTGAGGTTCATCCATCAAATAGGATAAACTTAGACTCTCTTAATAATCTTCATTCTTTGTCTAATCAGTGCTATAAACACATTATCCTCATCTGGGATACATAATTTTGATGCTTTGTTTTTGCAAGAAAAGATTACTTTTAAACCATTTTACTTAGAATCAAACTTCATCCATCAAATGGGTCAAACTTGGATTTCTGTAATAATATCCTTTCTTTTTGACATTTGGTACTGTAAACACTTTCTTTTCATTAGGATACATGATATTGATGCTTTGGTTTGGAAAGAAATGCTTCTCTTTCCAACATTTCCTTAAAATCAAAGTTCATTTGTCAAATAAGACAAACTAAAATTCTCACAATAATCTCCGTTCTTTTTCTAATTGGGTACTATAAACACATTCTCCTCATTGGGATACACAATATTGATGCTTTGGTTTTACAAGAAAAGCTTTTTTTTAGCCAATTTTCGTAGAATCAATATTCATCCATCAAATGGGCTAAACTTGGATTCTTGTAATAATCTCCATTCTTTTTATGATTGGGCATTATAAACACATTCTTCTTGTTAGGATACATAATATTGATGCTTTTGTCTAACAAGAAAAGCTTTTCCTTCTACCATTTTCCTTGGAACAAAAGTTTATTTGTCAAATAGGATAAACTTAGATTCTCGTAATAATCTCTATTTTTTTTGTGATTAGGCACTTAGGCACTAAAAGCACATTCTTCTTATTAGGATACACAGTTTTGATGCTTTGGTTCAGCGAGAAAAGCTTTTCTTTCCACAAATTTCCTTGAAATCAAAGTTCATCCTTCAAATAGGATAAACTTGGATTCTTATAATAATCTCCCTTATTTTGTGATTGGGCATTATAAACACATTATTCTCATTGGGATATATGATATTAATGCTTTGACTAGGTAGGAAATGTTTTTCTTCCCATAATTTTCCTTAGAATCAAAGTTCATTTGTTAAATGAGACAAACTAAGATTCTCACAATAATCTCCATTCTTTTTGTGATTGGGCAGTATAAACACATTCTTCTCATTGGGATATATAATATTGATGCTTTTCTATGATAAGAAAAGCTTTGCTTTCTACCATTTTCCTTAAAATCAAAATTTATCCGTCTAATAAGCAAACTTGGATTCTCGTAATAATCTCCATTCTTTTTTATGATTAGGCACTAAAAACACATTCTTATTGGGATAAACAGTTTTGATGCTATGGTTTGGCGAGAAAACCTTTTTTTTCCATGAATTTCCTTATAATCAAGTTCATCCTTCAAATGGGACAAACTTGGATTCTTATAATAATCTCCCCTCTTTTTGTGGTTATATGCTATAAACATTTTTTCCTCATTAGGATACATGATATTAATGCTTTTGTTTCGCAAGAAAGGCTTTTCTTTATGCTATTTTCTTATAATTAAAGTTCATCCATTAAACAGGACAAACTTGGATTCTCATAATAATCTTCGTTCATTGCTTGATTGGCGTTATAAACACATTTTCCTCATTGGGATACAGGGTTTTGATTGCAGGAAAAAAATTTTCTCAACTATTTTGCCTAGAATCAAACTTCATCCATCAAATGGGTCAAACTAGGACTTTCATAATAATCTCCATTCATTTTGAGATTGGGCACTATAAACGCTTTCTTCTCATTAGGATACATGATATTGATGCTTTCTTTTGGAAAGAAATGCCTGCCTTTTTACAATTTTCCTTAGAATCAAAGTTCATCCATCAAATGAGATAAACTAAAATTCTCATAATAATCTCCATTCATTTTGTGATTGGGCACTTCTCCTTACTAGGATACACAATATTGGTGCTTTGGTCTAACAAGAAAAGCTTTTCTCTCTACCTTTTTCCATAGAATCAAAGTTTATCCGTTGAATGGAACAAACTTGGATTTTCATAATAATCTCTATTCTTTCTATGATTTGGCACTATAAACGTTTTCTTCTCATTGATATGCATGATATTGATACTTTGGTTTAGAAAAAAATGCTTGTTTTTAGACCATTCTTCTTAGAATCAAAGTTCATCCATTAAATGAGACAAACTAAAATTCTCGTACTAATCTCCATTCTTTTTGTGATTGGGCACCACAAACACATTCTCCTCGTTGGGATACACAATATTGATGCTTTGGTTTTGCAAGAAGAGCTTATCTTTCCATCATTTTTTATAGAATCAATATTCGTCCATCATACAGGACAAACTCAGATTCTCATAATAATTCTGTTCTTTTTGTTATTGGGCAATATAAACACTTTCCCCCTATTGGGATACATAATATTAAAGCTTTGGTTTGGCAAGAAAAGCTTTTCTGTCCATCATTTTCCTTAGAATAAATGTTTATCCGTCAAATGAGACAAACTAAGATTCTTACAATTGTCTCTATTTTTTTGTGATTGGGCACCATAAAAACATTTTTCTGATTGTGATGCACAATATCGATGCTTTGGTTTTATGAAGAGCTTTTGCTTTCCACTATTTTTCATAGCATCAAAGTTCATCCATCAAATAGGACAAACTTGGATACTCATAATAATCTCTATTCCTTGTCCGATTGGGCACACATTCTTCTAATTGGGATACACAATATTGATGGTTTGGTTCTGAAAGTGAAGCTTTTTTTTCCATCATTTTTTATAGAATTAAGTTCATTTACTGAATAAGACAAACTTGGATTCTTGTAATAATCTCCATTCGTTTTGTGATTGGGCACTATAAACTATTTCTTCTCATTAGGATACATGATATTAATGCTTTGGTTTGGAGAGAAATACTTGTTTTTCTACCATTTTTCTTAGAATCAAATTTCATTTGTCAAATAAGACAAACTAAAATTCTTGTAATAATCTCATTTCTTTTTGTGATTGGGCATTACAAACACATTCTCCTCATTAGGATACATAATATTAATGTTTTGGTTTTGCAAGAAAAGCTTTTCTTTCCACCAATTTTTGTAGAACCAATGTTCATCCATCGAATGGGGCAAACTTGGATTTTGTAATAATCCCTATTCTTTTTGTGATTCGGCAATATAAACACTTTCTCCTCATTGGGATATATAATATTGATGCTTTGGTTTAGCAAGAAAAGCTTTTTTTTCTGTCATTTTCCTTAAAATCAAAGTTCATCTGTTAAATAGGACGAAGTAGAATTCTCGTAATAATCTCTGTTCCTTTTGTCATTGGGCAAAAACACATTCTCCTTATTGGGATACATAATATTGATGCTTATGTTTTGCAAGAAAAACTTTTCTTCCCCCCTTTCTACTTAAAATTAAAGTTCATCCATCGAATGGGATAAACTTGGATTCTCATAATAATCTCCATTCATTTTGTGATTCGGCATTATAAACACTTTCTCCTCATTGGGATGCATGATATTGATGCTTTGGTTTTGCAAGAAAGCTTTCCTTTCCACTATTTTCATGTGAATCAAAGTTCATCCATCAAATGAGAGAACCTAAGATTCGCGCAATAATCTCTATTCTTTTTGTGATTGGGCATGATAAACACATTCTCTTTATTGGAATGCATGATATTGATGCTTTGATAAAAGCTTTTCTTTCCATCATTTTTCATAGAATTGAAGTTCATCAATCTAATGGTACAAACTTGGATTCTTATAACAATCTCCATTCTTTTTATGGTTGGGCACTATAACCACTTTCTCCTAATTAGGATACATGATAGCGATGCATTGGTTTTGCAAGAAAGCTTTTCTTTCCACCATTTTCCTTAGAATCAAAGTTCATCTATCAAATGAGACAAACTAAGATTGTCGCAATAATTTTTTTTTTTTTGTGATTCGGCATGATTAACACATTCTCTTCATTGGGATACATGATATTGATGCTTTGGTAAAAGCTTTTTTTTCCACCATTTCCCAAAGAATCAAAGTTCATCCATCCAATGGGATAAACTTAGATTCTCATAACAATCTCTACTCCCTTTGTGGTTGGGCACTACAACCACTTTCTCCCTAGTGGATACATGATATTAATGCTTTGGTTTTGCAAGAAAGCTTTCCTTTCCACCATTTTCCTTAGAAAAGTATAAATTTGATACAAGTAAAATGAAGAATTTAAAGACTTTTAAGCTTTTGTTGTTCAATGTTTGATTGATCTTTGTATCTCTTGCTTTTTCAGCTATTGGGAACGTCTATTTATAGCTTGAAATTGATTTATAGACATTGGGCATTTAATATGATCGTTGGAGAGCCGTTGTAGCCTTCATAAAATACTTGTTTTTGTTCAGACCTGCACTATAGTATCGATACCAGAATAAAAAAAAGTGACCATTACAACTTCTTGCTGTATCGATACAGACACACCTGTATCGATATATTCGAGGGTTTCAGCCAAACCCTGGTTACTGCCATGCATCGTATTGATACATATGGGGTGAGTATTGATACTCACTATAATGTATCGATACATGCTTAAAAATATCAATACAAATTAGATTTTTAAGCATAGCATCGATACATTTATGCATTGTGTCGATACATATCTTCAAAATCCTTTGTAAAACAATTTTTTCCTGGCTTGATATTAACTCAAACATATCTCAAGAATATTTTAAGTGTAAATATACATTTTAGATCATATATTTTTGAGAAAATACAAACTTAGTACTTTTCAAAATGTTTTTTAGTTTTAACACAAATACTAAGTTGAGTATAAATTAATTTAGCTTAAGTTGTTTGTTATATCAAAATCGAATTCAAAGTTAACAATCTCCCCCTTTTTGATATAACAAAACTTCAGATAAATCTGCTTGTTTTTTAGATTAAAGAAAAACTCCCCCTCAAGTTTTAATTTGAGCAAATGGGATCTATTAAAGCTACAACATTTCAAATCGATAATATTGCACAAGATTTTCAGAATTCAAGCTATAACATGCAAAAAATGTTTAATATCAACATGTTATTTGGGTTCCAACACAGTAATACAATCATGATCAAGTGCATAATAATTTCATGAAGACTTTTTGCATTGTGCATAATAATATCATGGAAGACATTTAGCAACACATTGCAAATTTATGACATTTCTCCCCTTTTTTGTTATATCAAAACACAAGAAAGAGCAATTCAAAGCAATGGAGAAAACGCAAGCAAAGATGATGCATTGAGAAGAAAACATTAAATAGAGTCAATAAAATAAGTAAAAGAAGTTCAACCAGATCCAAAAAAAAAAACTTAAATATCATCCTAAAATAAACCTAAGATGACTAAGTTTCATCGGTCGAAGGATTCACGATGGGTGGAGTAGTAGGCAATGATGCATGATGAAAGGTCACAGAGAAGCTATGGAATTGCTCGATCAACACCTGATGACTATGCTCGAGACTAGAAAGATGAGCATCAATAGAATCAAATCTATGATTCCAAGAGTCAAAGTATCGCTCCCATGTGTCAAGATGCCCCATGATGGATTCATACATATGTTGGAGGTCCATGGGTACGGATGATAAGGTGGAGGGAGTGGGGTGGAGGAGGTGCATCATGCTTGTAGACACCTTATTTTGTCCGGGCTAATTTTCAGCAAGCTAGGGGACAATTAAAATACTGCAAGGATATGGCATCAAAGGACGTAGTTCCAAGTGTTCAGGGACAAAAGATAATGGGAAATTTATAATTTTGCCAAAATGTATCGATACATGGTTCTCATGTATCGATATAATGCTCTAACGACCTAAAAATTCAAAATGTTCCCATTAGTATCGATACAATGTGTAAATGTATCGATACATGAGTTTGTGTATCTTTACATGAACCATGTATCGATACTAGGCCATCCTAGAACCAAAACTTGCATTCTATAAAGTATATGTATCGATACACATTAACATGTATTGATACACTTAAACTTCGCAGTTGAGAAGTTGGCTTTGCTTTGGTGTGGATAGCCAAGAGTCTCAAGCAGTACATGCTATATCACACAACATGGTTGATTACAAGGCTTGATCTTATAAAGTATCTATGCGAAGCCCTTACACTATCAGGAAGCTAGCTAGATGGCAAGTCCTATTTTTTGAATACAACATTGCCTATGTCAGCTAAAAGGCCATCAAGGGCAGTGTGATAGCTGACTTTTTGGCAAGTTGAGCCATAGATAATTATGAACCCTTAAGTTTTGACTTTCCAGATGAAAATGTAATATGCATTCTTGAAGACAAAATTTCTCTAACCAAGATCCTGGAAAATATATTTTAATAGAACATCAAACGCTCTAGGACATAAAATTAGGGTAATATTGATGTCACCCGATGGAAGTCATTACTTGTTCACAGCAAGGCTAAATTCTGATTACACAAATAATATCGCAGAATATGAAGCTTGTGTCATAGGACTTCAAGCAGCCATTGAGAGGAATGTCAAGACATTATAGGTGTTTAGTGATTTGGCCCTAGTCATCTGCCAATTGAAAGAGGAATGGCAAACTTGCAATGCCAAGTTGATGCAGTATAGGAAGCTGATAGCAAAACTCAAGAAAGAATTTGATGGAATTAGTTTTCAACGCTTACCTTAAAAAAGAACCAAATAGCCATGCTTTTGCTACTTTGTCATCCATGTTTAAATTTAACCAAGAATTGGATGTTGTTCCCATCCAGATAAGCATCTATACAACTCCAGTTCATTGTCATAGTGTCAAAAAAGAGAAAGACAACCTACTGTGGTACTCTGACGTCCTTTGTTACATCAAGGATCAGCAATATCCCAAACATGCAACTTAGACTAATAAAAGGACTATCAGGAGGCTGGCTATGGGATTTATTCTAGATAGAAAAATCTTACACAAGAAAAGTCATGATTAAGTATTGCTCAGATGCGTCGACACTATTGAAGCCAAAAGGATCCTAGAAGAAGTTCATGAAGGGATTTGCAACACACATGCTAATGGACATCGGATGGCCAAGCAAATCATGAGAGTGGGTTATTACTGGTTAACCCTCGAAGGAGACTGCATCAATTATGCCCGAAAATGCCATAAGTGTAAAATCTATGTAGACAAGATCAATGTCCCTCCAGCACCACTTCACATCATGATAGCCCCGTGGCCCTTTTCCATGTGGGGTATGGATATGATCGAGCCGATCACCCCTAAAGCTTTTAAATGGGCATCCTTTCATTTTGGTAGCAATTGACTATTTCACCAAATGGGTGGAGGCTACCTCGTATGCTAATGTCACTGATCGATCATCTATAAGTTTGTCAAGAAGGACATTATCTAGAGATATGGCCTCCCGAACCAAATCATCACAGATAACTTAAGCAATTTATAGAATAAAATGATGCAACCGGTCTGCTTTCAGTTTAATATCTAGCACTATAATTCTGTCCCTTACCGTTAAAAAATGAATGGGGCAATTAAGGCAACCAAGAAAAACATCAAAAGAATAGTTGAGAAAATGGCTGAGACTTCAAAGACTAGCATAAGAAGCTATTTTTTGCATTTCATGCCTACCAAACCTCAGTTCGCACATCCATGGGCACTACCCCATTCTCTTTTGTCTATGGGATGGAAACTGTATTGCCTATCAAAGTCGAGATCCCTTCTTTCAGAGCCTTAATGGAAACCAAACTTGAAGAGGCTAAATGGGTTAAGAACAAATATGACTAACTCAACCTCATCGAAGAAAAATGCATGAAAGCCATCTACCATGGTCAAATGTATCAAAGACGTATGATCGAAGCCCATGATAAAAAGATGCGCCAACGACAATTTCACCCAGGTGAATTGGTATTGAAAAAGATCCTCCCAATTCATAAAGATACACAGGGCAAGTGGACCCCTAATTGGGAAAGACCATATGATGTGAAGCAAGCCTTCTCCGGAAGGGCCCTAATGTTGTCAGAAATGGACGGCAATGCATTGCCCAACCCAGTCAACTTAAATTTCATCAAGAAATATTACACATCGAGGGCAAAAACCTAAAAAAAGTCTTTTAAAGAAAATAAAAAAAACCTAAACAAAAAAAATAAAATAAAAAAAGGGGTTCAAATAAAAATCTAAAAAGGGCATCTTGGTAGCCAACTCGACTAAAGTTAAAAAACTATAAGGGCAACTTGTGAAGATCAATTCTAATAGGGCACGAACTAAGAGTAGCTGCAAGATAATGCATAGCAATCCTAAGGATCTCCCAAAGATCAGCTCATGCTCGTCACATTCATTGCTCGAGAAATATCCTGAAAAATAGCTAAAGAACATCCATGTCATGATTGTCAGAGGCTTCTTTCACCTAAAAGATCATCCTTCTGACTACTCTATCACTTGTTCGTCAAATTGTATACCGACTTATATCTCTTTATTGTCATGAATAAATATTACCTTGTTTTTTTTAACCTTTGTATAATTCACATTGCACTCGTCATTTAATTGATAATGTTTGATAATCAACTGAAATATGCATTAGGACATCTCGATATTACATTGAAAGGAAAAGAAAAGCACAATGAAACTCTACTTATGCCCTAATTGTCAAGATCATGAACTTTTCGCATCCAAACACCCGTTCAACATGATCATCATTTTTACAATATCACTTCAAGCCAAGTTTATTAAACCTTTAAGGAATTCCTACTAATAACTTTAAGCTTCGCAAACCAAGTGTCATTCAGGTAAGGTTCTTTTCTTCTCATCACTTTATGTCAAAACCATTTTTATCAAGAAAATACTATCAAAATGCAGTGTCAAGAAATCATTGTACAAAAACTATCTTCAGAAACTTTTGTCAAGAACATTTGTCAGAAGCTTTGGCAAGAATTTTGTCAAGAACAAGGGTTAAAACCTTTTCATCAAGAAATTTTGTCATGAACTTTTGTTAAGAAAAACTTGTATTAGAAGTTTTATAAAAAACTTTGTCAACTTTTTTTCAAAGCCAAAAAGTCAGTGGCATTCTCTTCAAAGCCCACAAGTCAGTGCACCCTATTCAAAGCCCACAAGTCAGTGACATTTTTTCAAAGCCCACAAGTCAGTGACATTTTTTCAAAGCCCACAAGTCAGTGACATTTTTTCAAAGCCTATAAGTCAGTGGCACCTTTTCGAAGCCCATAAGTCAGTGACACCATTTTTAAAGCCCACAAGTCAGTGGCACTTTTTTGAAGCCCACAAATCAGTGGCACTTTTCCAAGTCCATAAGTCAGTGGCACCCTTTTCAAGGCCCACGAGTTAGTGGTACCTTTTTGAAGCCCACAAGTTAGTGGCACTTTTTCCTAGTCCATAAGTTAGTAGCACTCTATTCAATGCCCATAAGGTTAGTGGAACTTTTTTAAAGCCCATATAAGCTGGTGGCACCTAGTCTAAGTTAAAGCCCACACAAGCTAGTGGCACCCGAGTTAAGACCCTCACAAGCTGGTGGCACCCAAGTCTATGTCAAAACCAGCACAAGTTGGCGACACCCATATCAAAGTCCATATTACCCCTTACGTATCTAAGAGGACCAAGCCTTAAAAAACCTAACACCTTAGTAGAAAGGGAAAACCCTACAAAATTCACTTAAACCTCTATCAAGGTCATTGCGAATACACTGCACTTATCATAATGAAGTATTAATTAAAATTTATTTCTTTGCTGGTGTTATGGGGAACATTATTCCACCCTAGACAAAATAGTGTCTATTTGCCTTTGCCCTATTCTTGATTCTCAGCAACGATCAAAGAGGGGTAGCTATAGATACCTTATTTTATCTGAGCTAATTTCAGCAAGCTGAGGGATGATCATTGAGCGATTGAGGAGGTTACGAATGCCTATGGATCATATTAAAGAAATTCAAGGATGTAGCATCAAAGGATGTAGTTTCAGGTGTTCGGGGATAAAAGATACGGGAAAATTTATAATTTTGCCTAAATGTATCGATACAATGCTCCAACGACCTAAAAAGTCGAAATGTTCCCATTGGTATCGATAAAATGTGTAAATGTATCGATACATGAGTTTATGTATCGATACATGAACTCATGTATCGATACTAGACCATGCCAGAACCAAAACTTGCATTCTATAAAGTAGATGTATTAGTACACATCAATATGTATCGATGCAATGTTTCACTATATCGATACAATGTTTTATAGTATCGATACAATGATCATTGTATCGATACATTTTGGGTTTTTTGAACTAAATGTATCGATACATTCTTTAATCTATCGATACATGCAGGCCATTTTCCATGATCGAGGAATTTTTAACTTGTCCACCATTAATCCAAAGCTCGATTTTAACTCGTTTTGCATAAGAATATATCAAAATCCATATCAAATTATGAATTTGGACTTGTGAATTAATCAAAACATTTTTTTGAACTCTAGATTAGATCATAAAGGGTTAATGTCATATGATCACCCTACTCCTCTCTTGTTTGTTGATAAAGATCACCATCAGCCAACCTATGTCCATCACATTGGTAGCAAATTGCTTCCTACAGCCACCCTATAGCCATTAGCTGTCATAACTCTGTCCCCTTGAGAAATGACTAAAAAGACCTCCAATTTAGCTCTAAAGTGCTGGTATAAATAGGCCATTAATATCTTAGCAAAAAAAAGTTTTTTCTAGCTTGTTTTAGCTCTTCTAACTCATTCACACGTCAAAAAAATAAAATCTCGTAGCCCTTCACTCAGCATCTAAAAGTAGCCTCAAACACTCACTCCTAGCCACTATACACTCTGAAAAATCATCTTCACCTATACCAAAACTAAAACCTTTCTTTTACTTTCGTTTCTTGCTAATTAACCCATCTCTGCTATTCCAACCTTTGACCAAAAATTAAAGCTTTATTGGTATAACTTTCTACTAAATCACTTTTATTTTCTATTTTTCAGCATCTTTATAATTTAGTGAGCCTTTCATGCTTCCATCACCCTCTTAGGATTCTCATGTGTTATTATGGCTTTTGGTTATGGTAGCTTAGGATTTGGATGTCTTGATGCCTCTTTTGATGTGCAAAGTGTCTTATTTCATTCTCATTATTTTTTACAGCTCTTATTCATGCATTTTATGCCATATCCGTGCATCATGTTATGTTCAATCCATGCATAAATCCTTAGCCTAGCATGTTTCAAGCATGTTTATATGTTAACTTATATTTTGTCATGAATCATTGTCATTTTTAGCATGCTTCACTTCATGAGATGTGTGCATATCATTTTTTTTTTGTCAAGACAATTAGTAAAATTAGTATCCCTATTCATGTTATGTGCCATCCCTTTGAATGTTCATTATCTTCTCCTTATCTAAGTGTATGTTTGATGGCTGTCAAAAACTAATTTTCAAAACCTCCTTAAGCCAAGCATGTTACCTTAACCAATGATAATTAACATAAACATCGTATTTTCCTTAAAGTTAGCAAAAAAATCTTGGGGAAAATTAAGTTTTCCAAATCTGGAATCCTGATTAAACAAGCTTAAAGCTTCTGATTTTTCAATGAAAATGTCCCTGCATTTGTTCCCAAAATGTTTATGCCTTGTTTTTTAGTCAAAACCTTGAATGGTATGATCAACAGGTTGTTTCATCATTCCAAACTACTCAAG
Source organism: Adansonia madagascariensis (assembly GCA_038381835.1). Lineage (NCBI taxonomy): Eukaryota > Viridiplantae > Streptophyta > Magnoliopsida > Malvales > Malvaceae > Adansonia > Adansonia madagascariensis. The sequence continues at coordinate 952,277 of JBBYHL010000013.1, forward strand.
GGCTGTGCAATTGAGTTCGTAATGGTCATACCACTCTTGCCCTTCAATCATGGATGTTTAAATGTCAATGAGTCAAGTTTGGACACGAAAACACAAAGAAAAATTAAAAAAAATCCCCTACTTTGCTTTGTCCCCTACTAGCAACATAATTCTTGCGAATTGAAAAATTAGTTTAAAATCTTAAATGATTTTTCATGAATTTTTTGATATTTTTCTCTCAAAGTGTGTCAAATTATCTTTAAAACAATGTCTAATTCACCCCTAGATAATTTCAGATGAGAGACTTATGATTTTTTAAATCTAAACTATCCAGAATCCTTAGAATCAGCAACATGTATTCTGATCGGGCCCTTCAGACCCACTAAATGATTTTTCCAAATCCTTTAAACATTTTTCGTAAAACATTCATGAAATTATCTTTCAAAAAGGTATCATTTGCAATTCTTTTATACCAAATAAGTTCAAGGTGATTTTTCAAATTTTGACCCATCCTGTCCCTCGTATGCTCTGCCAGCAGCATATTTAATCCAAACTTGAAAATTTATTACCTAGAAAAGTGATTTTTTGGGATATTGGGAATATTTTTAGATTGACTCTTATCGAGTTACCTTTCTAACGGTATCTAGTTCACCCTTTAAAACCTTCAAACCAATTTAGAATAAATTCAGAAAATGGGATAGCGCGATGTTGCCCCCTATTTTTGGTTACAGTCAAAATTGAGTTGTTTTCCCAAGCTTCATCTTGAGACATTCGAATGTCATCATATCACCCTAATCAACCTTGAGAACATGGTTTGGCCTTCCATAAGCTTGCATCAAGCCATGAATTTTTTTTAACATCTTTACCATCCTCATTAACAATAATTTCTTTTATAAAAAAGCGTCAAAATGCTCACTCATTTTCAAAATCACAAAGTTTTGTCAACTTAAGTTTTCCAACTCAACTTTTTTAAAGAATGTCGAACATGTCACTTTCGAAGATACTCCAACACTGACCTTCTGAGGGGATACTCCAACCCCACTTTTTCAAAATTGTTAAGAGTTAAAAATCTTCTTTTATCAAAATTATTTGTTATCCTCAGGGATACTCCAACCCCATCTTTCTGAAGGGATACTCTAACCCTATCTTTTAACTACAATTAAAATTTTCTTCTTCCTAGATTTCCATGCACATGTCAAGAGTCAAGCCCATTTTATTTTTTAAAAAGAAAAACCTCATTCAATCAAGTAACCTAGATCCTCCCTGAAAATTATCGATTCGATTATTCCTAGATAATTGATGCCAATTGTAAGATAAATTCCAATAGTCCATCCCTTCTTTTTATCATTACATTAAATGGTTCATGTTATGTTACTTCATTCGTTGCCTTACATGATTTCTTTATGATGATTATTTGCATTCATATTTTTAAATCATTTTAAGTAAAATTAAAGGTGATGTTCCACGTGGGTACCTCTCCAATGTCCAAAATGGAATATTCCATTTCTAAAGTAAAATCCAAAGGTTATTTTTATTAAAAATTTCTATATTCCCCATCTATTCAGGGCGTATATGAGATTAAATCTTTTCATCAAAACCTTTATTTGTATTTTTATAAAATTCATGCATTAAAATAGGGTTATATCAAAATAGTGATGAGTTAAGATTGAAAGAATCAAAATTAAGGTATGACAGGTACCGATTTTAGGCATCGCAAAAAGGTTTGTGCCTTATTGTGCGTAACCAACTCCCAAACTCAAATGGTGAATCTTTGTACCATGCAAACCAGGGGATTGATGTTTCAAGTTTTGTAACTGAAGACATAGGTTTCAATAGGCATTCGATCATACCTTGCCCAAAATGATCGATGGTGACTCTAAGCATTGGCCACTTTATGATGGTCATTCGAGACTAATAATATGAGTGATTCGTCTTATGGTCCCCCTCACTATATCACGAGTCAAGAATTTATACTTTTTCATTCTTATCACATTACAAAGGAAAAGTCTCGATCAAGAAGACATTTCCTAGTCAGGAAAATATTTTAAGTTGTATACACCTATAGATCTGCGAGGATCCATCCCGAGGTACATTACGACAGCTTGGCGATTCCACTGGGGACTATATAGAGAGTTAGGCCAATAACTAGCCGTGTTTTACTAGGTTCTCGGTTCTTTTGATCTTTGGTCATTACTTAACTATAACCTTTTTCATTTTATCAACTAATCTTTTATTTGACATGATTGTCAGGATTGTCTTCATTTTAAATAATCACCTATTTAATAAAAATGGTAATACAAGAGTAAGCAAAAAGGTTTGATCGTTTCCCCATCACACACCATGTATTTGCATGTGCATTAGAGTCTCGCCAAACTCCATGGCGAGGTTATAATCTAATCATTAAGATGAAGTAAGCTATTTGCCTTCATGAGTAACCCTTGGCATTTGCATAGGGAGATACATCCATCGAATTAAACCCATTCTGCCAAACCCATGATGGGCTTAGGATTAGGGTACCTTAACTATCTTTACTGAATGAAGGAGAAATTCGAATACCTATTTAGGCATCAACTTAAATCTCATGTAGTGAGCCTTATGAGCTAAACCATGCCAAACCATACTAGAACATTGTTAGAACACCTAGAGAACAAGGTTACTCGGATAAACATTCCTAACCTTTAGTCTTAATTACCATAACTACATAGGTGATAATGAGTGTGTAATTATCACCTGCATCTACATTTTTTTTATCATTTATCAAGGCATGCCATTGTGCTGCTCGAACGATGGCTACCCTTTGTCTAAATAAGTAATGGTGAGCAACCATCGTTCATAATGTTTTATGCTGTAAACTATTATGCTATTTGAGTCATGGCTTAACGTGTGTCCACAGTAATGGTGATAAGCAAATTTTACTATCAGTCAGTTATTTTATCACCTCATGAAGGGCAAGTTGTATCCGGACATGTTGATACATTGCCCGTTTCTCATCTTATCACTTTGGTTAAGACATGTTATGAATATTTTTTTCTAATGTTCTTAAATTCTTTAATTCCTTACATTTGTCTCTTATACGTTTCACTAACTTGTTTTCCTTTCATTTTATGTCTTGGCACATGCATTATCTCATCATAACTATCATGATTATCATAATTTTGGAGTAATTATTTTGGTTTGATGTTCAACAAGAGGCATCATTTATGGAGCAATAGCTCATTTTCACTATCGAGTTTTTTGAAAACATCATAACATGGTTAGAAGGTTGCTAGCATCAAGACGAAGATATCTTAAAGCCTAATTGCATCTAAAAAATGCATGAAGAGGTCAAGATCGATTTTCGTCAGAATGATTGTTAGGAACTAAAGCACATTTGTGATAGTTGGGACAACAACGAGAAAGAAACCTTCACTAAAATGTACGAGGAGATTGCTCTCTTACTTTGAGTTCAGTTGGATGATGGCTTGCTGTGAGTAATGGTATAATTCTGGAATCTGACCTACCGATGTTTCACCTTTAACCAATAAGATTTAGTCCCTACCATTGATGAGTACACAGCTTTGATCAATATAGAAAGGGCCAAGTCAGGCCAGATTTACTGTAAAGTGCTAATGCCTCTTACGTTCAAGAAAAGGTTGAGGCAAGTTCTTGGGGCCACAGAAGCATGGGTTGATAGTCACGTCAAAGTAAAAAAGAGCAGCAAAATGCATCTCTTGGGCCAGATTAAAAGAGACCATGGTAAATTTTTTTGATAAAAAAAAGCTTAAGTTGTCTACGCACTGGCAATCTATGGGCTCATTATATTCCTGAAGACTTCGGGTTATGCAAAAACAGTAATCACAGATTTTTTTTCTTGCCTATGTTGCAACATCAGCCCTACTTCCACCATCATCGTCGAAACCATCCGTGCCCTCAGCTTTTATAAAAGAATGAAAATAGGAAGGTTTATGGGTGCACCCCATTGCTCCAGATATGCTCCTAGGTCATCTCTTTATTAAGAAAAGGAGAGCCAGGCAAAATTTCTTCTTCAAGATCAGTCTTCCTTCCATATCATTAGAGGAAGAATGTCATCAAAATAAGACAGAAAAGCATTAGGTTAAGGAATTACAAAACATCAAGGATAAGGAAGTCACGTGGAGAGCCCGTGGGTGTTCCCTTAGTCGATTATGCATAGATATGGAGACTACTCTTGTGTATGGCTTCTGGGATTATAGGGAAACACCAGTTATGCTCTTCTATTGGTATTGCATCAGTTTTAGTGCTAGCAATTCATCTCGTTTCGCAAAGACTTGAGACATTAGGATTTTGAATACAGAGAGCCTAATTATAAAGTGAAAGTCCAATTAGCTTTCTAAGCTTGGAGGAAAATCCATTGTATGGAAAGATACTGGAAAGGAAGCCCTACCACTCATCGATACGAAGAATAGAGACTTTATAGTATCAATGACCTGTTTCCATCACCTAACTCTGAGATGCTACAAATCCCAATAGAAGAGCTACCTTTTGAAACTAAACCACTTAGGAGGGAGTTCAAGCAAGAAAAGGCATCCTATGTTGCAGAAATCTCTTAACTTAAAGATGAAAAATGCCAGCTAGAGATAGACATCTATCTTAGGAGTGACGAAATAGATCAAGTCATTAAAAAAAGGGATCGCCTCAAAGATGACCTCAAAAGCTTAACCAAGGATTATGTGATGCTTCAAAAAGCTAACAAGTCCCGATGTGTTGGCAAGACATTAGTCTAATAGGAAGTGAAAGTTACCACTCTTAATTGTGAGTTGAATCAGCAAAATGAAGAAGTCAAAACTAGCAAAGAAAAATTCACAAGGGCACATGCTCTTACTTCCACCTACCAACAAATAAATCAAAGACTCAAGACCCAAATACGAGATGCGAGAGCTGTCAAGGTTAAAAACAAATCTTAACCTATAGAATCTAGGAGTTAGAGCAATCTCTTCATTTTCGTTAAGGTCATATCAATGAACTAATAAGGGCTTCCAAGCAGTGTGAACTAGATTGGAAAGCGACAATTGACCAAGCACATCTGAACTACCAATTACAACATTAATACCTTACTGAACAAGTTCAAATGGCTCAACAAGAGGTGGATGACATGATTGAGGTAGCTCGGTCCATAAGGTGAGACATTATACTTGTCGAAGATTGTGAGCAGTAACTTTTAGGCTTTCTTGATCATGTGATTATATAATTTAATCATGTTAGATATTTTCATATGTAATCATGTTGCAAGAAAAAAAGCCTTTTTGTGGCTCTATGAATGATGTTATTGACGAAGCTATTCTAGGAATCAATTGTCTTAAATGTATGCACATTTAATTTCACTATTTTGTTCTATACACTTGCATCAAACATTCATTACCTAAACTCATCATTGCATCATAAACACTCATCAATAGATATATTTTTAAATGAAAGTCTAATACGAGAATTAAGCCATAAAAGTGTAAGGGATTTTGATGTCAATTAGAAAATAGAACCTAACATCTTGCATTATTACTACACATGATGCCGCAAACAAATCATGGAGAGTGATCATGAATCTTGTATTGAGGGACTTGAGCTAATGGTTAAGGAATCACAAGACCAGATGCTCTGTCAGCAAAGCAAAATGCAAACTCAAATTGCGAGAATTATGGAACTAATGATAGACTCCATGAAAGAAAAAAGGTAAGCCAGCACTGCTAAAATAAGGGATGATCCTCCCAACATTGAAAATCCCCTTACCAATAATCTAGAACCCATCCAAGGGGAAACTAGGTAAGAACAGTAGCTCATTCCTACATCTACCTTTTAGGCTTCACCAATAATCTACCTAAATCCTATTATGGTAGGTTAATTCATTCTCGATTCATAAAGGGTTAACGTAAGAGTTTCATCAGCTAATCCGATAACCCTTGATCATAAGGAACCAGAGAAAATAAAAGGTCAAAAGTCCACCATAACCGCAGAGAAATGAATAAATTTTGGCTACTAGAAAATGCCTTCGAGCTATCACAGGGAGTGACAAGTTTGAAGCTCTTGACACATAATCACTGTCTTTGGGGTCTAACCTCGTCATTTTCCCAAAGTTCAAGGCCTCAGAATTTGAAAATTTCAATGGAACCAATGACCGTTCCATCCACATCCAAATGTACCTATGAAAGATGGCTGGGTATAAGAAAGATGAAAAGCTCCTTATCCACTGCTTCTAGCACAAGCTCATGGGGTAGCAGCTCGATGGTATATCGAGCTAGATAATGAAAAAAGTCAAATCAAAGGTTGACTTGGCTGAGGCCTTTCTAAATCAATACCGATACATGTTAGACTGGGCATCAAACTGATTTTCCTTGATAAATTTTAAGAAAAAAGTCCACTAAAAATTTTTAGGCAATACTCCCAAAGGCGAAGAGAAAACGCAGCCCTAGTACAGCCTCCCCTTACAGAAAAAGAGATGACAGTCACTTTCATTCACACCTTACATGCTCCTTATTATGAGAAGCTCATAGGAAATGCCACCAAGAAATTTGTAAACCTAGTCCTCTCTGGAGAAATGATTGACGCAACCAGTAAGAAGATGGAAGGAGATGCCAATGCCATAACTTATGCTAGCTCATCTAAGCCAAAACAGTGTCAAATGCCTAACCTTCACTACCCAAGCATGCTATATTCTTGCCCTGTCACAATACCCCCTCAGCCAATTCATGCCATAACCTACAACCCATCCTTTGCATTCCCATTAAACACACTATAAAGCTACCCTTCATAAGTTCACCAAAGTACCAATCAAACAACCAATAATGCACCTGGTAATCGAGGTGCAAATCAACAAAGGCAACATTTTGATCCCATCCCTATGACCTATAAGGAACTCTACTAAACCTTGCTCTAAAATCACTTAGTGACCCTAATTTATGTCCTAAAAAAAACCAGCATACCTGTAATGGTACAACCCTAACATCTACTGTGAATACCATGCTGAAGCAGTAGGGCATGACATTAAGAACTATATATCTTTCAAACAAAATGCATAAAATCTAATTAACTCAAAGATCTCACAACTTAAGATGAGCCAAGGACTAAATGTTGTCGCCAATCTTTGACCAAACCATATTGAGCCAGTTGTAAACATGATCAGCATTAAGAACAAATATGAAGCTAAGATAATTCAAAATGGCTACCTTCTATAATAGATGTCATGTCATCAGGAAAACGGTTGAGCCTTCTGAATTAGGAAATGCCATAATCCAAATTCTTAAAAATAGATGAATAACTGGACTATCAAACATCACATCCCTAATGGGGCCAAGATAACATATTGGCTACCTTCTGTGATAGATTTATGTCGTATTCCTAGTGGAATGAGGACAACCTATAATCCCCAATGGAATTAGGAAAATTTCAATCCCTAGTTGAACTAGGATGGATCGTAATCCCTATTAAAGTCTAGATGACTTGTAAGAAACTATGGCTGTCTCCTAAATTAGACTTCACATTATACAACCATGATAGCATTTCATATCATGCACTCACATTACCATCATACATCATCATTTTTAGAATATCACTACAAGCCAAGTTTATTAAACCTTCATGGAATTCCTAGGAAGAACTTTAAGCTTTGCAAATCAAGTGTCATTCAGGTAAGGCTATTTTCTTCTCATCACCTCATGTCAAAACCCTTTTTATCAAGAAACTACTATCAAAGCGCTAGTGTCAAGAAATTGTTGTCCAAAAACTATCACCAAAAACTTTTGTTGAGAGCATTCGCTAAAAGCTTTTTCAAGAATTTTGTCAAGAACTAGTGTCAAAACCCTTTCATCAGGAAATTTTGTCATGAACTTTTGTTAAGAAAAACTTGTACTAGAAGTTTTATCAAAAACTTTATCAACTCTCTTCAAAGCCCAAAAGTCAGTGGCATATTTTGCAAAGCCCACAAGTCAGTGGCACTTTCTTCAAAGCCTATAAGTCAGTGACACCCTATTTAAAGCCCATAAGTCAGTGGCATCTTTTCGAAGCCCACAAGCCAATGGCAACATTTTTAAAGCCCACAAGTCAGTGGCACCCTTTTCAAAGCCCACAAGTCATTGGCATCTTTTCGAAGCCCATAAGTTAGTGGCACCCTTTTCGAAGGCCACAAGTATGTGGCACCTTTTCAAAGCCCACAAGTTAGTGGCACCCTCTTTAAAGCCCACAATCAGTGGCAGCCTTTTCAAAGCCCATAAGTTAGTGGTACCCTATTCAAAGCTCACAAGTCAGTGGCACCTTTTTAAAGCCCATAAGTTAGTGATACCCTTTTTAAAGCCCACAAGTCAGTGGTATCCTTTTAAAGCCCACAAGTCAATGGCATCTTTTTGAAGTCCACAATTCAGTGTCACTCTTTTCAAAGCCCACAGGTTAGTGGCACATTTTTTAAGCCCACAAGTCAATGGCACCCTTTTTAAAGCCCAAAAGTCAGTGGCACCTTTTTAAAGCCCACAAGTCAGTGGCATCCTTTTTAAAGCCCAAAGTTAGTGGTGCCCTTTTCAAAGCCCACAAGTTAGTGGCAACTTTTTGATGCCCATAAGTTAGTGGCACCTTTTTGAAGTCTATAAGTTAGCATCACCTTTTTCAAAGCCCATAAGTCAGTGGCACCTTTTTGAAGCCTATAAGTTAGTGGCACCCTTTTTAATGCCCATAAATCAGTGGCACCTTTTAAAGTCTACATAAACTAGTGGCACCTAGTCTGAGTCAAAGCCTGCACAGGATGGCAGCACCCAAGTCTAGACCCTCACAAGCTGGTGGCACAAAAGTCTATATCAAAACCTGCACAAGTTGGTGGTACCCATATGAAAGTCCAGATTACTCCGTACCTATCTAAGAGGGCCAAGCCTTAGAAAACCTAATATCCTAGTAGGGAGTGCAAACCCTCAAAATTCACTTAAACCTCTATCAGGCAAAGTATTAATTAAAATTTATTTCTTTGCAGGTGTTCTAAGGAATGTCATTCCACCCTAGACAAAATAATGCCTATTTGTCTTTGCCTATTCCCGATTCTCAATAACGGTTAAAGAGGGGCAGTTATAAATACCTTATTTTGTTTAGGCTAATTTTTAGCAAGGTAGGGGACGATCACCGGGCAATTGAGGAGGTCAAGAATGCCTATGGATCATATTAAAGAAATCCAAGGATGTAGCATCAAAGTATGTAGTTTCAGGTGTTTGAGGATAAAAGACAAGGGAAATTTTATAATTTTGCCTAAATGTATGGATACATGGTTCTCATGTATCGATACAATGCTCTAACAACCCAAAAATTTGAAATGTTCCCATTAGTATTGATACAATGTGTAAATGTATCAATACATGAGTTTGTGTATCGATACATGAACTCATGCATCAAAATTATTGATTCGATTATTACCAGATAATCGATGCCAATTATGAGTTAAATTCTAATAGTCCATCCCTTCTTTTTATCATTACATTGGATGGTTCATGTTATGGTACTTCATTCGTTGCTTTACTAACGTGATTTCTTTGTGATGATTATTTGCATTCACATTTTTAAATTATTTTAAGTAAAATTAAAGGTGATATTCTGTGTGGGCATCTCTCCAGTGCTTAAAATGGAATATTCCATTTATAAAGTAAAGTCCAAAGGTCATTTTTATTAAAACTTTCTATATTCCCCATCTATCTGGGGCATATATGAGATTAAATCTTTTCATCAAAACCTGGATTTGTATTTCTATAAAATTCATGCATTAAAAGAGGGTTATATCAAAATAGTGATGAGTTATGATCGAAAGAATCAAAATTGAGATAAGATATAACTAGTAACGTATCGATTTCAAGCGTCGCGAAGAGGTCCATGCCTCATCGTGCGTAACCAACTCTCAAACTCAAATGGTGAATCTTTGTACCACATGACCACAGAATTGATGTTTTGTGTCTCATAACTTAAGATATAGGTTTCAATAGGCATCTGATCATGCCTAGCCCAAAATGATCAGTGGTGTCTCTAAGCGTTGGCCACTTTGTGATGGTCATCTAAGACCAATAAGATGAGCAATTTATCTTATTGTCCCCCTTGCTGTATCATGAATCAAGAATTCATACTTTTTCATTCTCATCACGTTGCGAAAGGAAAGTCTCAGTTAAAAAGACATTTTTTAGTCAAAAAATATTTTAAGTCATATACACCCATAGATCCATGAAGATCCACCTCGAGGTACATTACGATAATGCTCCATATCATCATCATGGTCATTGAGGTGGGAACAATCAGTTTCTCAAGCTGTGGAGGTGGTTGTCGATGAGCTTTAGGAATGAAGTCGATGCCTTGAATTTTATACTTGACGAGCCCTATGGATTTGTGACCAATGTAATGGTAAGTAGATACCATAATCACAGGGTTGTAAGAAAGATTAAGACCTTGAGTGTCAAAGTAGTAGCTCAATGCCATGCCATGAAAGAGGCTATGACAACCCCGAACACATAGAACAAGGTCCACGAAGATAAAATGTGCTAAGTTTGGATAATTTTTGGTTTGAATCATATGAAGCGCCAATAGTCAAAATCGCTAATTAAGGTATGTTTTATGCTGTATGGACAAAGTTGGGAAACGATAAGATGAACTAAGCGATCAACCAGAAGAAAAAGGGTGGCTTTGTTGTTCGGGGTGCGCAAGGTTACAGGAGCTAGACCTTCATTGATTTTGCCTTCATTTGGGAAAGTAAAGGCAATCGTAAGAAAAGTCAGGTTAACTATAAGATTTTATCCCAAAAGATAAGATCGAATAGTAGTGACATGATCAAGATCATTAATGATAAGTGAGGCATTATTAAAGAATACATGAATAAGATTCTCGCAGATCGAAACATTAAGAGTAAGAAATTTGGTCCACACAAAGGTATCAAAAATCTAAAGGTAAGGATAAGTAATAGACCAAAGAAAGGGGAAGTCAATAACTCAACATTGTTGGATAGTCATATGGGCATAGGTGCTAGTGAAACACTCACGAGACTATGCATCGTAGAAGCATAGGTTAAAAAATAATTATGTTCGGGTCAAAAGTGGTTGACGAATGATAGAAGTGGAAGCATAGGTGACAGGTCCTTGATGACTGGCAGTTTGTTTGGTCTTTGGAGGCATGGTAGTGTTTAAAGGTGGTTAGAGAATTTTGTTGAGTAGGTGGTGACATGGTAAAACCAAATGCTAGTTCAGATAAGTAGAGGAAAGGACTGATGTTGGCAAAGTGTTTGATGGATTTGGCAGGTATCAGATAAAGTGGGAGTAGGTTTTGATGAGGTTTATCGAAGGTGGTGAAAGTTACCAAAGGTAGCAGGTTGAGTTAAGGAGGCTGGGTAAGGTTCTAAGGAAAAGTTGGTTGAGGAAAATAGTCGAGCATGTGGTAGGCAGTAAGTTTTAGTGGCAATATGGTGTAGTGTATAGACTAAATCCACAACCAATCACAACAATCGAGTTGGGAAAGACTTAAAAATTATGAAAAAATTTGGACAAATTTTAATGAATTTGAAAGGAGAATAATAAGGGTTTAAGTGAAGTGAATTTTTGAATTTTTGATGTTTCGTAAGGGAATTGGTGAATTATGATGAAATTAATCGATTTTTAGATTAAAGATTGTGAGAAAAGCAAAAGTTACGTGAAGTTTGAGTGAGGGAGAGGAGGCTAAGGGAAAAAGTAAATAGTGCTCAATAAAAATGAACTTTCATGCAAAGATTCTTAAATCCATAGTGAGTATCGATATAGTGGAGGCAGTATCAATAAAATGTATCGATATTTAGAGTTCAATATCGATACAAAAAACAGTTTTGGCTCGGTATCGATACAAAGAATTAGGTCTCGAGACATAGAACAAGTTGGATCTATATCAATACAAGCTGGAGAGTATCGATACCTATTGCTCTTTAAAAAGCATTTGAAAATGCTTTGTATCGATACCTCAAAATTAATCTTGATGCAAGGAAAGGTTAACTGGTATTGATACGTATGACCTAGTATTGGGTCATTTCCATTAAATGGTATCAATTTAAGCATTTTTTGACCCAATTGCTCTTTAAAAAGCATTTGAAAATGCAACTTGAATAAAACTTTTGACATAAAAAATCATTTAGCATGAATAATTCAAAATTCAACAAAAAAAAATCATCTAAGAATCAAAAGTCATACAAGTGCACATCATTAGACAAGTAGGTGTATAAGACTAGCTTTTCAAACTAAGCATAATGTAAACAATATTGAGGCAAACTATCAGAATTTTATCAACTTATGAATTTAGGGTGCATTCATTAAGCCAATTTCTCTTCTAATTGTGTAAAATCTATCCTTGTCAAGTGGTTTAATGAAAATATTAGCTAGTTAAGGCAAGGTATTGATGAATTCAAGAATTATATCACCTTTTTACATATGATCTCTAATGAAGTGATGTCTAATCTCTATGTGCTTGATTTTAAAGTGTTGAATTGGATTTTTGGTCAGACAAATAGCACTAATGTTGTCACATTTAATTGGAATATGATCCATGGTAATGCCAAAATCCTCTATTTGTTGTTTTATCCATAAAATTTAGGCACAACAACTTCCCATGGATATGTATTCCGCTTTGGTTGTGGATAAAGCAACACTATTTTGTTTCTCGGATAACCATGATATAAGCATATTTCCAAGAAAGTGAGAAGTACCGAAAGTGCATTTTCTATCAATTTTATATCCACCAAAATCCACATCAGAATAAGCATATAACGCAAGAGATAATTCTTTTAGATACCATAAGCCTAGATTAGGAGTGTCTCTAAGATATCTAAAAGTTTTTTTCATGACAACTAGATGTGACTCCTTCAGTGATGATTGATATCTTGCACATAGGCATACACTAAACATTATGTCAAGTCTACTTAAGATAAGATATAGCAATGAGCCTATCTTACACCAATAAAGTTTAGAGTCAACATATTTACCTCATTTATCCTTCTCAAGCTTTGTTAAAGTACTCATAAGTGTGGAACAAGGCTTTGCTTTATCCATTTTGAACTTCTTGAGTAATTCCTTGGTATATTTTTCTTGATTGATGAAGATGCCATCTTTTGTTTGCTTGACTTGTAGTCCTAAAAAGAATGTTAATTCTCACATCATGCTCATCTCACCTTGCATTAACTTAGAAAATTTTTGACAAAAAGATTCATCAGTAGCACCAAAGATAATAACATCAACATAAACTTGAATCACTAAAATGTCCTTGTTTTTGACTTTTATGAAAAGAGTTTTGTCAACATTGCCTTTATAAAAACTTTTTCAATTAAAAATTTTGAAAGCCTTTCATACCATGCCCTAGGTGCTTACTTTAGACCATACAAAGCTTTTAAAAGTTTAAAGACATGATCGAGATAATAAGGATTTTTAAAAATAGGAGGTTATTCAACATAAACTTCCTCATTAATAAATCCTTTTAAAAAGGCACTTTTGACATCCATTTGATACAACTTGAAATTATTAAAACATGTAAAGGCTAGAAGTATTCTAATGGCCTCTAGTCTAGCTATGAGGGCATAAATCTCATCAAAATCAATTCTTTCTTCTTGACTATATCCTTTAACTACTAATCTAGCCTTATTTCTAATTATGGTTCCATGCTCATCAAGTTTGTTCCTAAAGACCCATTTAGGACCTACGATGGGATAATTACTAGGTTTTCCACAAAATTCCAAACTTTGTTCCTTTCAAATTGGTTTAACTCCTCTTGCATGGCCATGGTCTAACTATCATAATTTTGGAGCCTCATCTAAATACTTAGGTTCAATTTGTGAAAAAAAGCTACATAATTGCATGCATTTCTAAGAGATTATCTAGTTCTTACCCCTTGCTTAAGATCACTAATTGTCTTACCTTCTTTGACATAAGTTAACTCTCTAGGATGATTTTTTCTCTTTCTACCTGAGTTGGCTCATTTAGTTCTCCTTCTTTTGGAGCTTTTTGATTTTGTATTATTTATCCTTGCTCCTTGTATGATGCTTATTCTTGGTAAATCTCCATATCATCATTATCAAAAGATACGTTACATCAAGGTTGAGCTAGCTTCATCAAATATAACATATGTTGACTCTTCAACACCAAGGTTCTTTTTTTAAACACTCGATAAGCTTTGGAATTTGTTGAATAATGAAAAAATTTTCTTTTATCACTTTTTTGCATCAAATTTACCAAGATTATCCTTTCTATTTTTTAGTATAAAGCATTCGCATCCAAAAGGATAAAATAGCTAATGTTAGGTTTGTTCCTTTAAAAAGTTCATATAGAGTTTTCTTTAGGATTGGCCTAACCATAGCTCTATTTATAATGTAGGAAGAAGTGTTAATGGTTTTTGCCTAAAAATACCTTGGTAAATTATTTTCACAAAGCATGGTTCTGGCCATTTCTTCCAAGGTACTATTTTTCCTTTCAATACTCTATTTTGTTGAAGAGTTTTAGGTGCCAAGAAATTATAACTAATGCCATTTTCATTACAAAATTTGTCAAAACCAAGATTTTTAAATTATTTTCGATGATCACTTTTTACACTTGAAATAGAATAACCTTTTTCGTTTTGGATAATTTTGCAAAAAGTAATAAATTTTTCTAAGGCTTCATCTTTAGAGCTTAATAAGAGAACCCAAGTAAACCTAGAATAATCATCTATAATAACAAACCGTATTGTTTACCTCCTAAGCTTAATGTCCTAGTAGGACCAAAGAGATCAATATGAATAAGTTATAATACTCTAGTGGTTAAAATAATATTAACTAGTTTGAATAAAGCTCTCCTATGTTTCCTTTGAACACATGCATCATATATTCTATTATTATTTCAATTTTGGCAATCCAACAACAAGGTCTTTTCTTGATAGTTTGAAAATTACATTCATACTAGCATGTTTTAATCTTTTATACCACAACCAAGACAAGTCATCATTATTAGCAACAAAATAAACATTTTGAGAAGACAAGTCATTTAGATTCATAACATAAACATTTCTTTCTCTATGCATATAAAAATAATTTTAATAGACTTAACATCAACAACTTGACAATTATTAATTCAAAAATAACTTTCATGCCATTATCACACAGTTGACTAATACTAAGGAGATTATGTTTGAGACTTTTGACAAATAAAACATTTTCAATGTTGGATGAAGAGTTGTTACCTATGGTTCCAATACCTTTAATTTGTCCTTTTGAGTTATCACCAAGAGTAACACTTCCTCTATCCTTAGGCCTTAGTTCCATGAATTGATTTTTGTCACCGGTCATATGTCTTGCGCATCCACTATCAAGGTACCAAGAATTCTCCCTTGTTAAATTTGCCTTGAAGCAATGTTCTTCCTCCTACAACCATAAAGTCATGTTTTCTTTTTAGGTACCTAAATTTTCTTAGGTCTTCGAGTATTATTGTTCACACCTCCTGTGCCCTTTGGAATCCATTTTAATTTAGGTACCAAAATTTTCTTAGGTCTTTAAATTTGCCTTAAAGCAATGTTCTTCCTCCTATAACTATAAAGCCAAGTTTTCTTTTTAGGTACCTAAATTTTCTTAGGTCTTCGAGTATTAGTGTTCATAATTCTTGTGCCCTTTGGAGTCCATTTTATTTTAGTAACCTCATCTTGAAATGTACTAACACCTTTAGGGACACATACCCTCTTAATAAGCTTGCCTCTATAAGTAATAATTTTTAAAGAACACGTGTGAAATGTATGACCAAGTTTATGGCACTGAGTACATATGATAAATGCATCAAATAATTTGTTTTGTGTCACAAAGAAGTTGTTGAAGTGAGTTTCTTTTTCAATTCTATTATAGCCTAAACCATCTTTATCAAAAAATGCTCTTTGTGTTTTTAGCATATTATTTAATTTTTGCTGTGCCATATAAAACCTTGTA
This sequence comes from Adansonia madagascariensis, assembly GCA_038381835.1. Lineage (NCBI taxonomy): Eukaryota > Viridiplantae > Streptophyta > Magnoliopsida > Malvales > Malvaceae > Adansonia > Adansonia madagascariensis. The sequence continues at coordinate 968,166 of JBBYHL010000013.1, forward strand.
AATAAGTTATGCAAGTTTATGTTTTTCTTGGTTAGATCATCAATATTGACTTATAGCTCATTTACTTTCTTCTTAAGATCATCATTTGTCATACTTAATGTTTTATTTTTTTCCTTAAGTTTAGAAATCATTTTCTTATATTTTAAATTCGTGGTTTTAAATTCTAATGCTAATTTATCAAATGCATCTTGTAATTCATCAAATAAGTAAGGATTAGCATTAGAAGATACCTTGGGCTTATCATGAACCATGAGACATAAGTTGGCCACCTCCTCCTTATCATTATTAGATGCTTGACTATCACTCCATGTGGCCACCACAGCTTTCTTCTTTTGCTTCTTCGGGTTTGGCTTCTTCCACATTAGACATTCAAATTTAATGTGTCATAGTTTCTTACACTAATAGCAAATGATTTGTTCTTTCTTTTTCTTGCTTGAGTCTCCCTTCATTATTTTCTTTAAGAGGTCTTTTTGTTTTATTCATTTTCATGAATTTGTTAAATCTTTTTTCAAACATGACTATTTCTTCATCTTTTTTATCATCATCATCACTATGAGTGGTTGTTTTAAAGGTAACACTTGCCTTTTTTCGTGGCCCTTGTCCATGCTTGATCTTTATCTCATAGGTTAGAAGAAAACCTATGAGTTCATCCAAGAAAAGTGTTTTAGGATTTTTGGATTCTTGAATTACTGTCACTTTTGCTTCCCAAGACGGAAGACTATTAAGTAGCTTCTTCACCATCTCTTTATTTGGATAGGTCTTTCCAAGTGCCTTAAACCCATTGATAATATCCATGAACCTATCCGACATTTCTTTGATAGTTTCATCCATTTTCTTCCTGAATAATTCATAGTCAAATGTAAGCATGCTTATTTTGGAACCCTTGACTTGATTTGTTCCTTCATGTGTGATTGCTAACTTGTTCCACAATTGCTTAGCATTGTCACATAGTAAGACTCTATTGTACTTACTTGGACTAAGAGCATAAAATAGTATGTGCATGGCCTTGGCATTTAATTGTGCCACTTTAGTGTCTTGTTCATCTCATTTTTCTTCTTCCTTTGGCATAATACAATCTCCAACTCTCTTTTTAGGGATGAACGGTCTATTGACAATGATCTTCCATACTTCATAGTCATTTGCTTGGATAAAGAGCCCCATCCTTATCTTCTAATATGAGCAGTTGTCACCATTGAAGACTAGAGGTCTTATGATGGAATGGCCTTCAAGTTCCATATCATTTGTATTTGTCTCAAATGCCATGAGACAAACTTCATCTTGGCTTTTTAACTCTTGTGAGCTTCATGAGGCTTTAAGCATCATGTTTGCATTCTCTATTTTTGAGCTATCAAGGATCTTTTCTCAAGGTTGTGAAACCTACAATAAAGACCAAAGCTTTGATACTAATTATGAGCTCAAAGAAAAGATTGAACCAAGAGGGGGTGAATTGGTCTACAAGAACTTGATAAATTTGAAGTAAATTAAAAATAAAAGGAGTTAAAGGTAAGAAAAACAAACAATCAATATATAGAGGTTCAATCCTTGAACTCAGCACCTATATCTTTTTTTCTTGGTACTTTCTCACTAAGGTGATTCCTACAATTCACTAATGAAATTGTTTACCTCTAAAGCAAACGTATAACCTGACACCTCTAACTTTTAAAGCTTGGATAGAACCTTTCAATACCTTTGAGAATTTTACCTTAAATTCTTAAATATTTTTGCTCACTTTCACATAACCCCTTTTATGATATAAGTAAAGTATTTTGTAAATAAATTAAACCTCTAGTATGTGGATGTTTGCTAAAATTTAAGTACAAGGTAATGAGATAAAACATAGACTTAGAAGAGTATAAATTTGATGCAAGTAAAATAAAGAATTTGAAGACTTTTGAGCTTTTATTGTTTAATGCTTGATTGATCTGTGTATCTCTTGCTTCTTCAGTTGTTGGGAACCTCTATTTATGGCTTGAAATTAATTTATAGACATTGGGCATCTAATATGGTGGTTGGAGAGCCGTTGTAACCTTCATAAATGCTTCTTTTCATTCAGACCTACTATATAGTATCAATACAATACCAATTGTATCGATGCAAGAATAAAAAACGTGACCATTATAGCTTGTTGTATTGATACAGGGGCTGAGTATCAATACCTGCCAAGCTGTATCGATACAGACACACCTGTATCAATACATTTGAGAGTTTTAGCCAAACCTTGTTTACTGCCAAGCATTGTATCAATACATATAGGGTGAGTATCGATACTCACTATAATATGTCAATACATGCTTAAAGATATCGATATAAATTAGGGTTTTAAGTATAGTATCGATACATTTGTGCACTGTAATGATACATACCTTCAAAATCCTTTATAAAATGATTTTTCTTGGCTTGATATTAACTCAAACATATCTCAAGAATATTTTAAGTATAAATTTACATTTTAGAATATATATTTTTGAGAAAATACAAACTTAGTACTTTTCAAAATGTTTTTTAATTTTAACACACATACTAAGTTCAGTACAAATTAATTTAGCTTAAGTTGTTTATTATATCAAAACCAAATTCAAAGTTAACGCTATTCACCATTTTTTTTAGAATCAACATTTATTTGTCAACCAGGACAAACTTGGATTCTCATAATAATCTCTATAATTTTTGTGATTGGGCATTATAAACACATTATCCTAATTGAGATGCATGGTTTTGAAGCTTTGGAATGGTAAGAAAAGCTTTTCTTTCCACCATTTACCTTGGAATCAAAGAAATAATCTCCATTATTTTTGTGGTTAGGCATTATAAACACATTATCCTAATTGGGATACATGATTTTGATGCTTTGGTTTGGCAAGAAATGTTTTTTCTTGCACCATTTTCCTTAGAATCAAAGTTCACCCATTAAATGGGACAAACTTTGATTCTCGTAATAATCTCCATTTCTTTTATGATTAGGCATTATAAACACATTATTCTAATTGAGATAAACGGTTTTGATGCTTAGGTTTGACAAGCAAAGCTTTTTTTTCTAGCAATTTCCTTAGAATCAAATTCATCTGTCAATAGGAACAAAACTTAGATTCGTGTAATAATCTCTAATCCTTTTGCGATTGGGCATCAAAAATGCATTATACTGATTGGAATACACGATTTTGATGCTTTGGTTGGGCAAGATAAGCTTTTTTTTCCACCAAATTTTTTAGAATCAAAGCTCATCCATCAAATATTACAAACTTGGATTCCCATAATAATCTCCATTACTTTTGTGATCAATCATTATAAACACTTTACCCTAATTGGAATATGCAACTTTGATGCTTTGGTTTGGCAAGAAAAGTTTTCTTTTCATCATTTTTCTCAGAATCAAAGTTCATCCTTCAAATAGGATAAGCTTTAATTGCTATAATAATCTCCATTATTTTTATGGTGAGGTATTACAAACACATTATCCTAATTGGGATACATGGTTTTGATGCTCTGGTTTAGGAAGAAATGTTTTTCTTTGCACCATTCCTTAGAATCAGAGTTTATCTGTCAAATAAGACAAACATGGATTCTCATAATAATCTCTATTTTTTTGTGACTAGGAATTATAAACACATTATCCTAATTAGTATACATGGTTTTGATGTATGGGTTTGGCAAGAAAAGCTTACCTTTACACCATTTTCCTTAGAAGAAAATTCATCTATGAAATAGGATAAACATGGATTCATATAATAATCTCCATTCTTTTTATGATTGGGTATCATAAACATATTATCCTAATTGGGACACAGTTTTGATGCTTTGCTTAGGCAAGAAAAGCTTTTCTTTCCATGAGTTTCCTTGGAATCAAAGTTCATCCATTAAATATTACAAACTTGGATTCTCATAATACTCTCCATTAATTTTGTGGTATTGCATTATAAACACGTATCCAAATTAGAATACATGGCTTGGATGCTTGGCTTGGCAAAACAAGATTTGCTTTCCACTATTTTCCTTACAATCAAAGTTTATTTGTCAAATAGGACAAACTCAGATTTTCCTACTACTCTCCATTATTTTTGGGATTAGGCATTATAAACACCTTATTCTAATTAGGATACATGGTTTTAATGCTTTGGTTTGGCAAGAAATGCTTTTCCTTCCACCATTTTCCTTAGAATCAAAGTTTATCTATCAAATGGGACAAACTTATATTCTCATAATAATCTCCATTCTTTTTGCGATTAGGCACTATAAACACATTATCCTAATTAAGGTACATGGTTTTGATTCTTAGTTTGGCAAGAAAAGCTTTTCTTTCCACCATTTTCCTTAGAATCAAAGTTCATACATCAAATGGGATAAATTAGATATTCCTGATAATCTCTATTCCTTTGTGATCGGGCATCATAAACACATTATCCAAGTTGAGATGCATGGTTTTGATGCTTCAGCTTGGTAAGAAAAGCCTTTCTTTCCACCATTTTCCTTAGAATCAAAGTTTATCTATCAAATTGGATTAACTTGGATTCTCGTCATAACCTCTATTTTTTTTATTAGGCACTATAAACACATTCTTCTCATTGGATACGCAGTTTTGATGATTTAGTTTAGTGAGAAAAGCTTTTCGTTCCACCATTTTTCTTAAAGTCAAAGTTTATTTGTCAAATGGGACAAAATGGATTCTCATAATAATCTCTATTCTTTTTACGATTGGGCATCATAAACACATTATCCTAATTGGGATATGCATTTTTGACACTTTCATTTTGCAAGAACATATATTCTTTCCACCATTGTTGTTAGAATCATTATTCATCTGTCAAATGCGACAAATATGGATTCTCATAATAATCCTTATTATTTTCATGATTGGGCATTATAAACATAATATCCGAATTGAGATGCACAGTTTTGATGCTTTAGCTTGGTAAGAAAAGCTTTTCTTTCCACCATTTAACTTAGAATCAAAGTTTATCCTTCAAGTGGGACAAATGTTGATTCTCGCTATAATCCCTATATTTTTATGGTTTGGCATTATAAACACCATATCCTAATTGGGATACGTGGCTTTAATGCTTTGGTTTGGAAAGAAATCATTTTCTTTCCATCATTTTTGTTGGAATTAGAGTTCATCTGTTAAATAGGACAAACTTGGATTCTCATAAGAATTTCTTTTTGATAGGGCACTATAAACACATTATCCTAATTGGGATACATGATTTTGATGCTTTGATTTGGCAAGACAAGCTTTTTTTTTTTACCATTTTCCTTAGAATCAGCATTCATTCGTTAAATGGGACAAACATGGACTTTCATAATAATCTCTTTCATTTTTGTCATTGGGCATTGTAAACACATTATCCAAATTAAGATGCAAGGTTTTGATGCTTCAACTTTGTAGGAAAAGCTTTCATGTGCACCATTTTACTTAAAATCAAAGTTTATCCTTTCAATAGGATAAACTTTGATTCTCACAATAATCTTAATTATTTTTGTGGTTAGGCAATATAAACACATTATCCTAATTGGGATACATAGTTTTGATGGTTGGTTTGGCAAGAAAAGTTTTTTTTCCACCATTTTCCTCAGAATTAGGTTCATCAATCAAATAGGACAAACTTGGATTCTTATAATAATCTCCACTCTTTTTGTGATTAGGCTTCATAAACACATTATCCTAACTGAGATACATGGTTTTGATGCTTTGGTTTGGCAAGCAACGCTTTTTTTCCACCATTTTCCTTAGAATCAAAGTTCATAAGTGAAGTGGGACAAATTGGATTCTCTTAATAATCTCTATTCCTTTGCGATTAGGCATTATAAACACATTATCCTAATTGGGATACATAGTTTTGATGCTTTGGTTTGGCAAGAAAAGCTTTTCCTTCCACCATTTTCGTTAGAATCAATGCTAATCCCTTAAATGGGACAAACTTGGATTCTTATAATAACCTGCATTGTTTTCGTGATTAGGCATTATAAACACATTATCCTAATTAAGATGCTTGGTTTTGATGCTTTTGGTAAGAAAAACTTTTTTTTCACCACTTTTCTTAGAATCAAAGTTTATCCTTTAAATGGGATAAACTTTGATTCTCGTAATAACCATAATTTTTTTATGGTTAGGCATATAAACACATTATCCTAATTAGGATACATGATTTTGATGCTTTGGTTTGGCAATAAATGCTTTTCCTTCCACCATTTTCCTTAAAAATAGAGTTCATCCATCAAATGGGATAAACTTAGATTCTTGTAATAATCTCTGTTCTTTTTATGATTAGGCATTATAAACCATTATCCTAATTGGGATGCACAGTTTTGATTCTTGGGTTTGGCAAGAAAAGCTTTTTTTTCACCATTTTCCTTAGAATTAAATTTCATCCATCAAATAGGACAAATTGGATTCTTCTAATAATCTTTATTCCTTTGTGATTGGGCATCGTAAACACATTATCCTTGTTAAAATGCACGGTTTTAATGCTTTGGCTTGGTAAGAAAGGCCTTTCTTTCTACCATTTTCCTTAAAATCAAAGTTTATCCATCAAATTGGATAAACTTGGATTTTCATAATAACCTCTATTCTTTTTGCGATTGGCACCATGAACACATTCTTGGATATGCAATTTTGTTGCTTTGGTTTGGCAAGAAAAGCTTTTATTTTCACCATTTTCCTTAGAATTAATGTTTGTTTGTCAAATGGGACAAACTTGGATTCTCATAATAATCTCCATTATTTTTGTGATTGAGCATTATAAAGACAATATCCTAATTGAGATGCATAGTTTTGATGCTTATGCTTGGTAAGAAAAGCTATTCTCTCCACCATTTACCTTAGAATCAAAGTTTATCCTTCAAGTGGGGCAAACTTTGATGTTCATAATAATCTCCATTATTTTTGTGGCTGGCATTATAAACAGATTATCCTAATTGGGATACATGGTTTTGATGCTTTGATGCGGCAAGAAATGCCTTTCTTTCCATCATTTTCCTTAGAATTAAGGTTCATCCATCAAACAACACAAACTTGGATTCTCACAAAAATCTCTAAATCATTTTGTGATTAGGCGTTATAAACATATTATCCTAATTGGGCTACATGGTTTTGATGCTTGGCTTTGGCAAGAGAAGCTTTTCTTTCCATCATTTTCCTTAAAATCAAAGCTCATCCGTCAAATGAGATAAATTGGATTCTCATAATAATCTTCATTCTTTTCCAATTAGGCATCATAAGCACATTATCCTAATTGGGATACACAGTTTTGATGCTTTGGTTTGGTAAGAAAAGCTTTTCTTTCCACCATTTTCTTTAGAATTAATGTTCATTCGTCAAATGGGACAAACTTGGATTCTCAAAATAATCTCCATTATTTTCATCATTGGGCTTTATAAACACATTATCCTAATTGAGATGCATGGTTTTGATGCTTCAGCTTAGTAAGAAAAGCTTTTCTTTTCACCATTTTCCCTAGAATCAACGTTCATTCATTAAATAGGACAAACTTGGATTCTTATAATAATCTCCATTATTTTATGATTAGGCATCACAAGCACATTATCCTAATTAAGATGCAAGGTTTTGATGCCTCAGTTTGGTAAGAAAACCTGTTCTTTCCTCCATGTACTTTAGAATTGAGTTCATCCTTTAAATGGGATAAACTTTGATTCTTGTAATAATCTCCATTATTTTTGTGATAAGATATTATAAACACCTTATCCTATTTGGGATACATGGTTTTGATGCTTTGTTTTGGCAAGAAATGCTTTTCCTTCCACCATTTTCCTTGGAATCAAAGTTCACCCATCAAATAGGGCAAACTTTCATTCTTGTAATACATTCCTTTAGTGATCAGGCATTGCAAAGACATGTTCTAATTGGAACACACGGTCTTGATGCTTTGGTTTGGCAAGTAAAGCTTACATTTACACCATTTTCCTTAGAATCAAATTCATCCGTAAATTAGGACAAACTTGGATTCATGTAATAATCTCTATTCTTTTTGTGATTGGGCATAAAAAATGCATTATCCTATTGGAATACATGATTTTGATGCTTTGGCTGGGCAAGATAAGCTTTTCTTTCCACTTGATTTTTTAGAATTAAAGTTCATCTGTCAAATATTACAAACTGGGATTCTCATAATAATCTCAATTATTTTTGTGATCGGGCATTATAAATACATTATCCTAATTGGAATACACAACTTTGATGCTTTGGTTTGGCAAGAAAATCTTTTCTTTCTATCATTTTCCTTATAATCAAAGCTCATCCTTCAAATGGGACAAACTTTGATTTTCATCATAATCTCCATTATGTTTATGGTGAGGCATTATAAACACATTATCCTAATTTGGATACATGGTTTTGATGCTTTGGTTAGGCAAGAAATGCTTTCCTTTCCACCATTTTCCTTAGATTCAGAGTTCATCTGTCAAATGGGATAAACTTAGATTTCTGTAATAATTTCCACTCATTTTGTGATTAGGCATTATAAACACATTATCCTAATTGGGATACACGATTTTGATGCTTAGGTTGGGCAAGAAAAGTTTTTCTTTACACCATTTTCCTTAGAATCAAATCCATCCTTTAAGTAGGACAAACATGGATTCATGCAATAATCTCTATTTTTTTTGCAATTAGGCATCATAAACACATTATCTTAAATGGGGCACATGGTTTTTATGCTTTACTTATGCAAGAAAAGCTTTTCTTTCTAAAAGCTTCCTTAGAATCAATATTCATCTGTCAAATATTATAAACTTGGACTCTCATAATAATCTCCATTATTTTTGGGATAGGGCATTATAAACACGTTACCCTAATTGGAATACACAGCTTTGCTACTTTGGTTTGGCAAACAACAGCTTTGTTTTGCACTTTTTTCCTTAGAATGAAAGTTCATCCATCAAATGGGATAAAATCAAATTTTCCTAATAATCTCCATTATTTTTGGGATTAGGCATTATAAACACATTATCCTAATTGGGATAAAGGGTTTTGATGCTTTGGTTTGGCAAAAAATGCTTTTCTTTCAACCATTTTCCTTAGAATCAGAGTTCATCTGTCAAATGAGATAAACTTGGATTCTTGAAACAATCTCCATTATTTTTGTGATTGGGCATTATAAACCCATTATCCTAATCGAGATGCGTAGTTTTGATGCTTCAGCTCAGTAGGAAAAGCTTTTCTTTCCACCATTTACATTAGAATCAAAGTTCATCTGTCAAATGGGACAAACTTTGATTCTCATAATAATCTTCATTATTCTTGTTGTTAGGCATTATAAACACATTATCCTAATTGGGATACATGGTTTTGATGTTTTGGTTTGACAAGAAATACTTTTTTTTCCACTATTTACCTTAAAATCAGAGTTTATCTGCCAAATGGGACAAACTTGGATTCTCGAAAAAATCTTCGTCCTTTTTATGATTAGGCATTATAATCACATTATCCTAATTGGGATACATGGTTTTGTTGCTTTAGCTTGGCAAGAAATGCCTTTTCTTTTGCCATTTTCCTTAGAACTTGAGTTCATCTGTTAAATAGGACAAATGTGGATTCTTGTAATAATCTCTATTCTTTTTGTGATTGGGCATTCTAAACACATTATCCTAACTAGAATCCATAGTTTTGATGCTTGGGTTTGGCAAGAAAAGCTTTTCTTTTCACCATTTTTATTAGAATGAAATTCATTCGTCAAATAGGATAAACTTGGATACTCATAATAATCCTCATTATTTTTGTGATAGGGCATTATAAACACATTATCCAAATTAGGATACACAGTTATGATGCTTTGGTTTGGCAAGAAAAACTTTTCTTTTCACCATTTTCCTTAAAGTCAACATTCATCCATCAAATAGGACAAACTTAGACTCCTATAATAATCTCCATCATTTTGTGATTGGGCATTGTAAACACATTATCCAAATTGGGATACATGATTTTGATGCTTTGGTTTGGTAAGAAATGCTTTTCTTTCCACCATTTTCCTTATAATCAAATTAATCCATGAAATGGGACAAATTTGGTTTCATGTAGTAATCTCCATTCTTTTGCAATTGGGCATTATAAACACATTATCCTAATTGGGACACACGATTTTGATGATTTGTTTAGGCAAGAAAAGCTTTTCTTTCCACGAGTTTCCTTAGCATCAAAGTCCATCCATTAAATATTACAAACTTGGATTCTCAAAATAATCTCCATTATTTTTGTGATATGGCATTATAAACACATTATCCTAATTGGAATACATGACTTTGATGCTTTAGTTTCGCAAGGAAACTTTGCTTTCCACCATTTTCCTTAGAATTAAAGTTCATCAGTCAAATGGGACAAACTCAAATTTCCTAATAATCTCCATTACTTTTGGGATTAGGCATTATAAATACATTATCCTAATTGGGATACATGGTTTCAATGCTTTGGTTTAGCAAGAAATGCTTTTCTTTTCACCATTTTCCTTAGAATCAGAGTTTACCTGTCAAATAGGACAAACTTGGATTCTCATAATAATCTCCATTATTTTTGTGATTGGGCATTATAGACAATTTATCCTAATTTAGATGCATAGTTTTGATGCTTTAGCTTGGTACGAAAAGCTTTTTTTTCCACCATTTACATTAAAATCAATGTTCATCCTTCAAATGGGACAAACTTTGACTCTCATAATAATCTCCATTATCCTTACAGTTAGGCATTATAAACACATTATCTAAATTGGGATACATGGTTTTGATGCTTTTGTTTGGCAAGAAATGCTTTTCTTTACACCATTTTCCTTATGATCAGAGTTCATTTGTCAATTGGGACAAACTTGGATTCTCATTAAAATTTCTATTTTTTTTATGATTAGGCATTATAAACACATTATCCTAATTGGGATACATGGTTTTGATGCTTTGGTTTGGCAAGAAATGTTTTTCCTTCCATCAATTTCCTTAGAATTAAAGTTCATTCGTCAAATAGAATAAACCTGGATTCTCGTAATAATCTCAATTCTTTTTGTGATAAGGCATTATAATCATATTCTTTTCATTGGATATGCAATTTTTATACTTTAGTTTAGTGAGAAAAGCTTTTCTTTTCACCATTTTCCTTAGATTCAAAATTCATCCGTCAAATAGGACAAATTGGATTATCATAATTATCTCCATTCTTTTATGATTGGGCATCATAAACACATTATCCTAATTGGGATACATGGTTTTCATGCTTGGGTTTGACAAGAAAAGCTTTTCTTGCTACCATTTTCCCTAGAATCAACGTTCATCTGTCAAATGGGTTAAACTTGGATTCTTGTAATATTCTTCATTATTTTCATGATTGGGAATATAAACACGTTATCCTAATTGAGATGCATTGTTTTGATGCTTTGGCTTGGTAAGTAAAGCTTTCTTTCCACCATTTACCTTAGAATCAAAGTTGATCCTTGAAATAAGGCAAACTCTTATTCTCATAATAATCTCCATTATTTTGATGGTTAGGCATTATAAACATATAATCCTAATTAGGATACATGGTTTTGATGCTTCGATTTGGCAAAAAATGCTTTTTCTTCCACTATTTTCCACAGATTCAGAGTTCATCCATCAAGTGGGACAAACTTGGTTTCTCATAATAATATCCATTTTTTTGTGATTATGCATTATGAACACAATATCCTAATTGGGATACATGGTTTTGATGCTTTGGTTTGGTGTGAAATGCTTTTATTTTTACCATTTTCTTTAGAATCAAAGTTCATCTGTCAAATAGGGTAAACTTGGATTCTCGTAATAGTCTCTATTCTTTTTGGGATTAGGCATTATAAGCACATTATCCTTATTAGATACACAGTGTTGATGCTTTAGTTTAGCTAGAAAAGCTTTTATTTCCTCCATTTTTTGTAGAATCAAAGTTCATACATCAAATAGGACAAATTAGATTCTCATAGTAATCTATATTTTTTTTGTGATTGGGCATTATAAACACATTATCCAAATCGATATGCATAGTTTTGATGCTTCGACTAGGTACAGAAAGCTTTTCTTTGCACCATAGAGCTTAGAGTCAAAGTTTATCTGTTAATTGGGGGAAAACTTAGGTTCTCGTAATATTCTCCATTATTTTTGTGATTAGGCATTATAAACACATAATTCCAATTTGGATACATGGTTTTGATGCTTTGGTTTGGAAAGAAATGCTTTTCCTTCCACCATTTTCCTCATAATTAAAGTTTATCAATTAAGTAGGATAAACTTGGATTCTCATAATAATCTTCATTATTTTAGTGATTGGGCATTGTAAACACATCATCCTAATTGAGATGGATTGTTTTGATGCTTCAGCTTGGCAAGAAAAGCTTTTACCATTTACCTTAGAATCAAAATTCATCCTTCAAATAGGACAATCTTTGGTTCTTGTAATAATCTTTATTATTTTTGTGGTTAGGCATTATAAACACATTATCCTCATTAGATATGTAGTTTTAATGCTCTAGTTTGGCTAGAAAAGCTTTTGTTTCCTCCATTTTCTATAGAATCAAAGTTCATCCTTCAAATAGGACAAATTGGATTCTCATAATAATCTCTATTCTTTTTGCAATTGGGCATTATAAACACATTATCCTAATCGAGATGCATGGTTTTGATGCTTCGACTTGGTACGAAAAGCTTTTCTTTCCACCATATAGCTTAGAATCAAAGTTCATCCATCAAATAGGGCAAACTTTGGTTCTCATAATAATCTCCATTATTTTTGTGATTAGGCATTATAAACACCTAATCCTAATTAGGATGCATGGTTTCAATGCTCTAGTTTGGGAAAAAATGCTTTTCCTTCCACCATTTTCTTTAGAATTAAAGTTTATCCCTCAAATAGGATAAGCTTGGATTCTTATAATAGTCTCCATTCTCTTTATGATTAGGCATATAAACACATTATCCTAATTAAGATACATAATTTTGATGCTTCGGTATGGCAAGAAAAGCTTTTCTTTCCACCATTTTCCTTAGAATCAAACTCATCTGTCAAATAGGATAAACTTAGATTCAAGTAATAATCTCCATTCTTTTTGCAATTAGGCACCATAACCACGTTATCCTAATTAGGATACACAGTTTTGATGCTTGGGTTTGGTAAGAAAAGCTTTTTTTTGCACCATTTTCCTTAGAATCAAAGTTCATATGTCAAATGTGAAAAACTTGGATTCTTATAATAATCCCAATAGTTTTGGGATAAGGCATTATAAACACGTTATCCTAATTGGAATACACAGCTTTGATGCTTTGGTTTGATGGGACAGGCTTTTCTTTGCATCATTTTCCTTAAAATCAAAGTCTATCCTTCAAACGGGATAAACTTTGATTCTAGTAAAAAACCTTCATTCTTTTTGCAATCGGGCACTATAAAAACATTCTCCGTATTGAATACACAGTTTTGATGCTTTAGTTTAGCAAAAGAAGCTTTTCTTTCCACCATTTTTCTTAAAATCAAAGTTCATCCATGAAATAGGATAATTTGGATTCTTATAATAATCTCTATTTTTTTTGTGAATAGGCATCAAAAGCACATTATCTTAATCGAGATGCACAGTTTTGATGCTTTGGCTTGGTGCAAAAATCTTTTCTTTCCACCATTTAGCTTGGAATTAAAGTTCACTTATCAAATAGGGAAAACTTGGGTTCTTATAATAGTCTCCATTATTTTTGTGATTAGCAATTATAAACACATTATCCTAACTGGGATACATGGTTTTGATGCTTTGGTTTGGCAAGAAATGCTTTTCTTTCCACCATTTTCTTAGAATTAAAGTTTATCCATCAAATAAGACAAACTCAGATTTTCATAGTAGTCTATATTATTTTTGTGGTTGGCATTACAAACACGTTATTCTACTTGGGATACATGGTTTTGATGCTTTAGATTGGCAAGAAATGCTTTCCTTTCACCATTTTTCATAGAATTAGAGTTCATTCGTCAAATGGGACAAACTTGGATTCTTGTAATAGTCTCTATTCTTTTTGTGATAAGGCATTAGGAACACATTTTCCTAATTGTGATACACAGTTAGAAAAGCTTTTTTTTCCACCATTTTCCTTAGAATCAAAGTTCATGGACCAATTGGGACAAATTGGATTCTCATAATTGTCTCTATTCTCTTGCGATTGGGCATCATAAACACATTATCCTAACTGAGATACATGGTTTTCATGCTTTGATTTGGCAAGAAAAGCATTTCTTTCCACCATTTTCCTTAGAATCAAAGTTCATCCTTCAAATGAGACAAACTTTAATTCTCGTAATAATCTCCATTACTTTTGTAGTTAGGCATTATAAGCATATGATCCTAATTAGGATACATGGTTTTGATGCTTTGGTTTATTAAGAAAAGCTTTTCCTTCCACCATTTTCCTTAAAATCAGAGTTCATCTATCAAGTGAGATAAACTTGGATTCTTATAATAGTCTCCATGTTTTTGTGATTAGGTGTTATAAATACATTATCCTAATTGGGATATATGGTTTTGCTACTTTAGTTTGGCAAGAAAAGCTTTTCTTTTCACCATTTTTCTTAACATCAAAGTTCATCTGTTAAATGGGACAAATTAGATTCTCATAATAACTCTATCTTTTTGCAATTAGGCATTATAAACACATTATCCTAATCGAGATCCACAGTTTTGATGCTGCGGCTTGGTCAAAAAAGCTTTTCTTTCCACTATTTAGCTTAGAATCAAAGTTCATCTATCAAATGGGGCAAACCCGGGTTCTCATAATACTCTCCATTATTTTTGTGATTATGCATTATAAACACATTATCCTAATTGGCATACATGATTTCAATACCTTGGTTTAGCAAGAAATGCTTTTCTTTCTACCATTTCCCTTAGAATCAAAGTTTGTCCATCAACTGGGATGAACTCAGATTTTCATAATAATCTCTATTATTTTTGTTTTTAGGCATTATAAACATGTTATCCTAATTAGGATACAAGGTTTTGATGCTTTGGATTGGTAGGAAATGCTTTTCTTTCCACTATTTTCCTTAGAAACAGAGTTCATCCGTCAAATGGGACAAACTTGGATTCTCATAATAATCTTTATTCTTTTTGTGATTAGGCATTATAAACACATTTTTCCAATTAGGATACATGATTTTGATGCTTAGGTTTGGCAGGAAAAGCTTTTCTTCCCACCATTTTTCTTAGAATTAGAGTTAATCCGTCAAATGGGACAACTTGGATTCTCATATCATCTATGTTCTCCTACAATTAGACATCATAAACACACTATCCTAACAAGGATACATGATTTTCATGCTTTGGTTTGGCAAGAAAACCTTTTCTTTCATCAAGGTTCATTTGTCCAGTGTGAAAAACTTGGATTCTCATAATAATCCCTATTATTTTTGTGAGAGGGCACTATAAACACATTATCCTAATTAGTATACATGGCTTTGATGCTTCAGTTTGGCAGGAAAAGCTTTCCTTTGCACTAGTTTCTTTAGAATCAGTGTTTATCTGTTAAATAGGATAAACTTGGATTCTCATAATAATGTCCATTTTTTTTATGATCGAGCACTATAAACATGTCCTCCTCATTGGATACACAGTTTTGAAGCTTTAGTTTGGCAAGAAAAGCTTTTCTTTCCTCCATTTTCCTTAAAATCAAAGTTGATCCATCAAATGGGACAAATTGGACTCTCATAATAATCTCCATTCTTTTTATGATTGGGCATTATAAACATATTATCCTAATCGAGATGCACAGTTTTGATGTTTTAACTTGGTACGAAAAGAATTTTCTCCACCATTTAGCTTAGAATCATAGTTTATTTGTCAAATGCAGCAAACTCAGGTTCTCGTAATAATCTCCATTATTTTTGTGATTAGGCAATATAAACACATTATCTTAACTAGGATACATGCTTTTGATGCTTTGGTTTGGCAATAAATGTTTTTCTTTCCACCATTTTCCTTAGAATTAAAGTTTATCAATCAAATAGGATGAACTCGTATTTTCATAGTAATCTCCATTCTTTTTGTGATTGGGCACCATAAACACATTATCCTAATTGGGATACATAGTTTTGATACTTGGGTTTGGCAAGAAAAAACTTTTCTTCCCACTATTTTCCTTGGAATCAAAGTTAATCTGTCAAATGTGAAAAACTTGGATTTTCATAATAATCCAAATTATTTTGTGATAGGCTATTATAAACACATTATCCTAGTTGGGATACACGGTTTCGATGCTTGGGTTTGGCAAGAAAAGCTTTTCTTTTAACCATTTTCCTTAGAATCAATGTTCATCCGTTAAATAGGACAAATTGGATTCTCATAATTATCTCCATTCTCTTGCGATTGGGCATCAAAAACACATTATCCTAACTAGGATACATGTTATTCATGCTTTGGTTTAGTAAGAGAAGCTTTTCTTTCCACCATTTTCCTTATAATTAATGTTCATTTATTAATTGGGACAAACTTGGGTTCTCGTAATAATCTTCATTATTTTTGTGATTAGGCAATATAAACACATTATCATAACTAGGATACATGGTTTTGATGCTTTGGTTTAGTAAGAAATGCTTTTCTTTCCACCATTTTCCTTAGAATCTAAGCTTATCCATCAAATGAGATGAACTCGTATTTTCATAGTAATCTCAATTGTTTTTGTAATTAGGCATAATGAACATGTTATCCTAATTAGGATACATGGTTCTGATGCTTTTGATTAGCAAGAAATGCTTTTCCTTTCACCATTTTTTGGAGAATTAGAGTTCATCTGTTAACTAGGACAAACTATGATTCTCATAATAATCTCTATTCTTTTTGTGATCAGGCATTATAAGCATATTTTCCTAATTGTGATCCATGGTTTTGATGCTTGGGTTTGGCAAGAAAAGTTTTTCTTTCCACCATTTTCCTTAGAATCAAAGTTCATCCATCAAATGGGACAAATTGGATTCTCATAATTACCTCTATTCTCTTGCGATTGGGCATCATAAACATATTATCCTAACTGGGATACACGGTTTTCGTGCTTTGATTCGGTAAGAAAAGCTTTTTTTCACCATTTTCCTTAGAATCAACGTTCTTCTATCAAATGAGATAAACTTGGATTCTCATAATTATCTCTATTATTTTTGTGATTGGGCCTTATAAGCGCATTATCCTAATTGAGATGCACTGTTTTAATGCTTCAGCTTAGTAAGAGAACTTTTCATTGCACCATTTACTTTAGAATCAAAGTTCATCCTTCAAAAGGGACAAACTTTAATTCTCATAATAATCTCCATTATTTTTGTGGTTAGGCATTATAAACACATAATCCTAATTGGGATACATGGTTTTGATGCATTGGTTTATCAAGAAATGCTTTTCCTTCCACCGTTTTCCTTAGAATAAGAGTTTATCCATTAAATCAGACAAACTTGGATTCTCGTAATAATATCCATTTTTTTTTTTGATTGCGCATTATGAACACATTATCCTAACTGGGATACATGGTTTTGATGCTTTGGTTCGGCATGAAATGCTTTTCTTTCCACTATTTTCTTTAGAATCGGAGTTCATCCATCAAATGCGATAAACTTAGACTATCGTAATAGTCTCCATACTTTTTGTGATTACATAATACAAACACATTATCCTTATTGGGATACACGGTTTTGATGCTTCGATTTGGCAAGAAAAGCTTTTCTTTCCACCATTTTCCTTAGAATCAAATTCATCCATCAAACAGGATAAATATGGATTCATGTAATAATCTCTATTATTTTTGTGATTATGCATTATAAACACATTATCTTAATTTGGATACATGATTTCGATGCTTTGGTTTGGGAAGAAATGCTTTTCTTGCCACCATTTTCCTTATAATCAAAGTTTATCCATTAAATAGGACAAACTCAGATTTTTATAATAATCTCTATTATTTTTGTGATTAGGCATTATAAGCATGTTATCCAAATTGTGATACATGGTTTTGATGCTTTGGATTGGCAATAAATACTTTTCGTTCCACCATTTTCCTTAGAATCAGAGTTCATCTGCTAAATAGGATAAACTTAGATTCTCGTAATAATCTCTATTCCTTTTGTGATTAGGCATTATGAACATATTATTCTAATTGGGATACACAGTTTTTATGCTTGGGTTTGACAAGACAAGCTTTTCTTTCCACCATTTTCCTTAAAATCAAAGTTCATCTATCAAATAAGACAAATTAGATTCTCATAATCATCTTTATTCTATTGCAATTTGGCATCATAAACACATTATCTTAACTACGATACACGGTTTTCATGCTTTGGTTTGGCAAGAAAAGCTTTTTCCACCATTTTTCTTAGAACCAATGTTCATCTATCAAATAGGACAAACTTGGATTCTCATAATAATCTCCATTATTTTCGCGATTGGGCATTATAAACACATTATCCTAATTGAGATGCATTGTTTTGATGCTTCAGCTAGGTAAGAAAAGCTTTTATTTTCACCATTTATCATAGAATCAAAGTTCATCCTTTAAATGTGACAAACTTTGATTCTCATAATTATCTTTATTATTTTTGTGGTTAGGGATTATAAACACATAATCCTAATTAGGATACATGGTTTTAATGCTTTGGTTTGGCAAGAAATGCTTTTCCTTTCACCATTTTCCTCAAAATTAGAGTTCATCGTCGAGTGAGACAAACTAGGGTTCTTGTAATAATCTCTATTCTTTTTGTGATTGGGTGTTATAAACACATTATCCTAATTGGGATACATGGCTTTGATGCTTTGGTTTAGCAAGAAATGCTTTTCTTTCCACCATTGTCTCTAGAATTAGAGTTTTTCTGTCGAATGGACTAAACTTAGATTCTTTAATAGTCTCCATTCTTTTCGTGTTTAGGCAATATAAACATATTATCCTAACTAGGATATACGGTTTTGATACTTCAGTTTGGCAAGCAAAACTTTTCTTTCCACCAATTTCCTTAGAATCAAATTCATTTGTCAAATAGGATAAACATGGATTCATGTAATAATCTCTATTTTTTTATGATTGGGCCCCATAAACACATTATCCTAATCGGGATACATGGTTTTGATGCTTGGGTTTGGCAAGAAAAGCTTTTTTTTCCACCATTTTCCTTAGAATCAAAGTTCATTTGCCAAATGTGAAAAACTTGGATTCTTATAATAATCTCCACTATTTTTTTGATAAGGCATTATAAACACATTTATCCTAATTGGAATTCATGGCTTTGATGCTTTGGCTTGGTAGGAAAAGCTTTTCTTTGCACCATTTTCCTTAAAATCTAAGTTCATCTGTCAAATGGGATAAACTTGGATTCTCGTAATAACCTCCATTCTTTTTGTGATCAAGCACTATAAACATGTTCTCCTTATTGGACACACAGTTTTGATGCTCTAGTTTGGTAAGAAAAGCTTTTCTTTTCTCTATTTTCCTTATAATCAAAGTTCATCCATCAAATAGGACATATTGAATTCATAATAATCTCCATTCTTGTTACGATGGAGCATTATGAACACATTATCCTAATCGAGAGCATGATTTTGATGCTTTAGCTCGGTACGAAAAGCTTTTCTTTCCACCATTCAGCTTAGAATCAAAGTTCATCTACTAAATATGCCAAACTTGGGTTCTCGTAATAATCTCCATTATTTTTGTGATTAGGCAATATAAACGCATTATTCTAACTAGGATACATGGTTTTGATGCTTTGGTTTGGCAATAAATGCTTTTTTTTCAACCATTTTTCTTAAAATCAAAGTTTATTGATCAAATAGGATGAAAACGTATTTCATAGTAATCTCCATTCTTTTTTCGATTGGGCACTATAAACACATTATCCTAATTGGGATACACAGTTTTGATGCTTAGGTTTGGCAAGAAAAGGTTTTCTTTCCACCATTTTCCTTAGAATATAGTTCATTTGTCAAATGTGAAAAACCTAGATTCTCATAATAACCACCATTATTTTTGTGATAGGGTGTTATAAACACATTATCTTAATTGGGATACACGGTCTTGATGCTTGGGTTTGGCAAAAAAAGCTTTTCTTTCCACTATTTTCCTTAGAAACAAAGTTCATCCGTCAAATGGGACAAATTGGTTCTCATAATTATCTCTATTCTCTAGCGACTGGGCATCAAAAACACATTATCCTAACTGGGATACATGGTATTCATGCTTTGGTTTGGCAAGAGAAGCTTTTCTTTCCACCAGTTTCCTTAGAATCAATGTTCATCTATCAAATGGGACAATCTTAGACTCTCTTAATAGTCTCTATTATTTTCGTGATTAGGTATTATAAACACATTATCCTAATTGAGATGTATTGTTTTGATGCTTCAGATTGGCAATAAATGATTTTAGTTTTACCATTTTTTGTAGAATCAGAGTTCATCCATCAAATGGGTCAAACTTGGTTTGTTGTAATAATCTGAATTATTTTCGCGATTGGGCTTTATAAACACACTACCCTAATTAAGGTGCTTTGTTTTGATGCTTTGGCTTGGTAGGAAAAGCTTTTCTTTTCACCATTTTCCTTAGAATCAGAGTTCATCTGGGAAATAAAACAAACTTGGATCCTCGTAATAATCTCAATTCCCTTTATGATTAGACATTATAAACACATTATTCTAATTTGGATACACGGTTTTGATGCTTGGATTTGGCAGGAACTACTCTTCTTTCCACCATTTTCCTTAGAATCAGAGTTCATCTGTCAAGTGAGACAAACTTGGATTCTCATAATAATGTCCATACTCTTTGTGATTGGGCATAATAAACATGTTGTCCTATTTGTGATACACAGCTTTGATGCTTTGGTTGCGCAAGAAATGCTTTTCCTTCCACCATTTTCCTTAGAATCATAGTTCATCTATCAAGTGTGAAAAACCTAGATTCTTATAATAATCCCCATTATTTTTGTTGATAGGTTGTTATAAACACATTATCTTAATTGGGATACACGGTCTTGATGCTTGGATTTGGGAAAAATAGCTTCTCTTTCCACTATTTTCCTTAGAATCAAAGTTCATTTGTCAAATAGGACAAATTAGATTCTCATAATTATCTCTATTCTCTTGTGATTGGGCATCAAAAACACATTATCCTAACTGGGATACATAGTATTCATGCTTTGGTTTGGCAAGAGAAGCTTTTCTTTCCACCAATTTCCTTAGAATCAATGTTTATCTATCAAATGGGATAAACTTGAACTCTCTTAATAGTCTCTATTATTTTCATGATTGGGCATTACAAACACATTATCCTAATTGAGATGCATTGTTTTGGCGCTTCAGATTGGCAAGAAATGATTTTAGTTTTACCCTTTTTCATAGAATCAGAGTTCATCTGTCAAATGGAACAAACTTAGTTTGTCGTAATAATCTAAATTATTTTCACGATTGGGCTTTATAAACACACAACCCTAATTAAGGTGCTTTGTTTTGATGCTTTGGCTTGGTAGGAAAAGCTTTTCTTTCCATTATTTTCCTTAGAATCAGAGTTTATCTCTAAAATGGGACAAACTTAGATCCTCATAATAATCTCAATTCCCTTTGTGATTAGGCATTATAAACACATTATTCTAATTTGGATACATGGTTTTGATGCTTGGATTTGGCAGGAACTACTTTTCTTTCCACCATTTTCCTTAGAATCAGAGTTCATCCGTCAAGTGAGATAAACTTGGATTCTCGTAATAATCTCTATTCTCTTTGTGATTGGGCATAATAAACACATTGTCCAATTTGTGATACACGGCTTTGATGCTTTGGTTGAACAAGAAATGCTTTTCATTCCACCATTTTCCTTAGAATCAAAGTTTATCCGTAAAATGGGACAAACATGGATTCTGATAATTATATTCTTTTGCAATTGGGCATCATAAACACATTATCCTAACTGGGATACATGATTTTCATGCTTTAGTTTGGTAGGAAAAGCTTTTCTTTCACCAATTTCCTTAGAATCAAATTCATTCGTCAAATGGGATAAACTTGGATTCATTTAATAATCTTTATTCTTTGCAATTGGGCACCATAAACACATTATCGTGGTTAGGATGCACGGTTTTGATGCTTGAGTTTGGCAAGAAAAACTTTTTTTTTCCACTACTTTCTTTAGAATCAAAGTTCATCTGTCAAATGTGAAAATCTTGGATTCTCATAATAATCCAATTATTTTTGTGATAAGGCATTGTAAACACATTATCCTTATTGGGATGCAATGTTTTAATGCTTGCGTTTGGCAAGTAAAAGCTTTTCTTTCCATCATTTTTCTTAGAATCAAAGTTCATCTGTCAATTGGGACAAATTGGATTCTCATAATTATCTCCATTCTCTTGCAATTGAGCATCATAAACACATTATCCTAACTGGGATACAAGGTTTTCATGCTTTAGTTTGGAAAAAGAAGCTTTTCT
The DNA here is from genome assembly GCA_038381835.1 of Adansonia madagascariensis. Classification (NCBI taxonomy): domain Eukaryota; kingdom Viridiplantae; phylum Streptophyta; class Magnoliopsida; order Malvales; family Malvaceae; genus Adansonia; species Adansonia madagascariensis. The sequence continues at coordinate 990,583 of JBBYHL010000013.1, forward strand.
TTCTACCATTTCCTTGAGAATAAACGTTCATCTATCAATTGGGACAAACTTGGACTCTTGTAATAATCTCTATTTTTTCGTGATTGGGCATTATAAACACATTATCCTAATTGAGATGCATTGTTTTGATGCTTCAGATTGCCAAGAAATGCTTTTCTTTCCACCATTTACCTTAGAATTAAAGTTCATCCTTCAAATAGGACAAACTTTGATTCCAATAATGATCTCCACTATTTTTGTGGTTAGGCATTGTAAAAACATAATCCTAATTAGAATACATGGTTTTGATGCTTTGATTTTGCAAGAAATGCTTTTTTGTCCACCATTTTCCTTAGAATTAGAGTTCATCCGTCAAATGGGACAAACTTGGATTCTCATAATAATCTCTATTCCTTTTGATTAGGCATTATAAACACAATATTCTAATTGGGATAAATGGTTTTGATGCATTGGTTTGGCAGGAAATGCTTTGCTTTTCATCATTTTTCTTAGAATTAAAATTCATCTGTCAAATGGGACAAACTTAGATTCTTATAATAATCTCCATTCTCTTTGCGATTGGGCATCATAAACACATTGTCCTAATTGGGATATACGATTTTGATGCTTTGGTTGGGCAAGAAAAGCTTTTCTTTCCACCATTATCCTTAGAATCAAAGTTCATCCATCAAATAGGATAAATTGGATTCTTATAATAATCTCTATTTCTTCTGTGATTGGGCATCATAAACACATTATCCTAATTGGGATACAAGGTTTTCATGCTTTAGTTTGGAAAAAGAAGCTTTTCTTTCCACTATTTTCCTGAGAATCAATGTTCATCTATCAATTGGGACAAACTTGGACTCTTGTAATAATCTCTATTTTTTTCGTGATTGGGCATTATGAACATATTATCCTAATTGAGATGCATTGTTTTGATGCTTCAGATTGCCAAGAAATGCTTTTTTTTCCACCATTTACCTTAGAATCAAAGTTCATCCTTCAAATAGGACAAACTTTGATTCCAATAATGATCTCCACTATTTTTGTGGTTAGGCATTGTAAAAACATAATCCTAATTAGAATACATAGTTTTGATGCTTTGGTTTTGCAAGAAATGCTTTTTCTTCTACCATTTTCCTTAGAATTAGAGTTCATTCATCAGATGGGACAAACTTGGTTTGTCGTAATAATCTCAATTATTTTCGTGATTAGGCATTATAAACATGTTATCCTAATTGAGATGCTTTGTTTTGATGCTTCAGCTTGGTAAGAAAAGCTTTTTTTTCCACTATTTACCTGAAAATCAAAATTCATCCTTTCAATGGGACAAACTTTGATTCTTGTAATACTCTCCATTATTTTCATGGTTAGGCATTGTAAACACATAATCCTAATTGGGATACATGGTTTTGCTGCTTTGGTTTTGCAAGAAATGCTTTTCCTTCTACCATTTTCCTTAGAATCAGAGTTCATCCATCAAATGAAATAAACTTGGATTCTCATAATAATCTCCAATCTTTCTATGATTAGCCATTATAAACACGTTATACTAATTGGGATGCACAGTGTTGATGCTTAGGTTTGGTGAGAAAAGCTTTTCTTTCCACCATTTTCCCTATAATCAAAGTTAATCCGTCAAATAGGACAACTTGGATTCTTATAATTATCTCCATTCTTTTGCGATTGGGCATTATAAACTCATTTTCCTATTCCGTATACATGGTTTTGATGCTTTGCTTTGGCAAGAAAAGCCTTTATTTCCACCATTTTCCTTAGAATCAATGTTCATCCATCAAATAGGACAAACTTGGATTCTTGTAATGATATCCATTATTTTCAAGATTAGGCATTGCAAACATATTATCCTAATTGAGATGCACAGTTTTGATGCTTCAGCTTGGTAAGAAAAGCTTTTATTTTCACCATTTACGTTAGAATCAAAGTTTATCTCCCATATGGGACAAACTTAGATTCTCGTAACAATATCCATTATTTTTGTGGTTAGGCATTATAAACACATTATCCTAACTGGGATACATGCTTTTGATGCTTTAGTTTGGCAAGAAATGCTTTTTTGTCCACCATTTTCCTTAGAATCAGAGTTCATCCGTCAAATGGGACAAACTTGGATTCTCATAATAATCTCTATGCCTTTTGATTAGGCATTATAAACACAATATTCTAATTGGGATAAATGGTTTTGATGCATTGGTTTGGCAGGAAATGC